>CM062816.1:1688145869-1688745869 GCA_031772625.1 Pinus tabuliformis | reverse complement strand
CACCAATAGCAACATCAATCCAGCATCATAACATTACTTTGACAATGATTTCAAGTCTCTAAACCAACAATATTTCTCTATAATATCCCAACTCTTTGGCTCTATGATTGGAGGCCAATTTGTAGATGAATGCAAGTGGTTTTGCCATTAATATGGCATTGAATGGTTTTCCATAATTGGATGATTAGTTTCCATGTTCAAATGGATGAGAGGATAGAGGATTAGATGATCCAAGGCTATCCTAAGCTGAGATCATCTTGATAGGATATGAGTTGGGTTCCTTATAGAAGGCTCTAGAAAGGAGGAATATACTCAGGATCCAACGAACATTTTGAGGATTCTCGCCCATCACAGGCTTGAGTGGGCTTAGGTGCTCCACAACGCAGCCTTGAATGGGGCTACCTGCTCTGCAGATCACTTACCCCTGACCAAGAGTGTGCTAGTGACCCAAGGAAGCACTTTATCAAGGTTTGAAGTCAGGAAACTCTCATGCATGAAAGAACTCAATGAAGTGGCATGTAGCAACTTAATTAGAGTTTGATAGACCCTATTTACATTGATATGATCGTCGGGAGTGATGTGCCCAAATAGACCTGTAACAGCTGCCCCCTAAAGCATGAAGTCAAAAATGATAATGTTGAGTGATATGCTTTATGATGTGATGAGGAGGACCTAAAGCAGACAGTTACCTGCATCAATTACAATACATAATATCATGATATCTTTGAATTTTTCATGAATTACTAAGGGAAGGCATACCCATGCTCAGCATATAAACTTTTCATTACATGTACATAAATTAGATAGTCATCTACAAATATAGATACATGATAAGATGACTATCTGTGTAAATTCATCGTACAAATGATTTAGTACTCTCCTGAAATCGCAGCCCGGATGGATGAAACTAGATCCGGGTCCTCTATCTCGTCCAATCGTTTGCTCAAGTACGAGTCTAACCATGTGAAAATGTGATCTAAAGTCGAACATGGGAAGACACCGTCTGATTACCAGCCAATGATGTAAGTTGTTAATAGATGTGAGAGAAATCACCAATAATAATAATGATTCTCAAGGTACTATAGTACATTCTTCATGGTGTGAATAGATGTTTTCATGTCGAACACCATACAAAGTCTTTTGGTCGAAGGCCTGTGATGTCAACCTGTCTCTGGAAGTGAGAAACTTGCCATTGATGTATGCAAGCCTCAAGGTACTGGAAGGGTGTTTCTAAGTAAACTTCCTAGATAATGTGCTGATGTCGAAAAGAAGAGACTCGTCGCAGGAGGGCCTTGATGTATCCCCCATAAACGACACAAAACGAGTGTAATTATTTTGAAGACATAATGTGACTGATGACACAATGTTCAGGAATGTCGGTCATGAAAATGAAGGTTTATGAGTATTACAAAGGATGAAGTTCACTGAGTGACTTTTCTTGAACATGTCGGTGACACTGAATGAATTGGCAGCATTGACCCAAAACCAAAGTGATGGATGGTGTGATAGACCATAGGTATGATAACCATCAAGTAGATAACCCAACCCAAAATAGTCACAAAGATGAAGTGAAAGTGTCATGTTCAAAAGCGACTTGCTACCATAAAGTGATTTATCCCTATTTCCATTTTCCCCAGTCATTGTTGACCAATACCTCGTTATTTTTTAACAAGCTTGAGGAGGTTAACATATGCTTGATGTATAATTCTACCCTTTGGGTGAATCCATCGCTATGTGATGTTTTAATGAGTCTATTAAAGGTGAAACTTGGTCTTGTCATGATGGACAAGTTTGTCACTATTTGATGCTTTAACGAATTTAACGACAATGAGAACGCGGTCCTTTTCATATTTAGAGAGTTTGAAAAGGGACAAAAAGAAAACTCCACATGTTCTTTTTCATAAATTTGTCTCTCAAGTATGAAAAAGTGTAAAGTAATACAAGAGAGAACCTATTGACCATGTTTGATCAATGTATTCCTTTTTTGTAAGTAATCTATCTCAGTCTGGAAAAGGGTTAAACTTATACTAAGTAGATCTCATTTCCAATCCATTTACGAGCTGAAAAGGACAAGTGCCCGAAAATCTTTTCATATTTCGAGAGTCTGAAAAGAGCTGAAAGAGGACTCTAGGGGGGTTCCTTTTTCGATGTTTAACAGAGCTCGAAAAAGAGATAAAAGTATGCTCTGTGGTCAAAAGTACATTTTACGATCATGCATGTCAAATTCACTATGTTAGCTATAAACCTGCTCAAAGAACCACCAAACGGATTAAACATACCTATTTCATTGGTAAAAATAGGTAAAAACTATAGTTTATTCATTTAATGAACATGAAATAACCATAAAAGAAGAATTTACTAAGTCATTTTACCATTTAGTTTTGTGCTCTGAACCAGTTTTTTACCTCAAACTCCGACAGCTAAGTGCGGGAGATTCTGTGTATCATTCTTCGTGCCATCAGGACTAGGTAGGAGATCTACCTATTCTCTTTCATTTAAGGTCATTCTTTTTCAATTTCAGGAATTTTTTTTAGGGTTTTGGTGTCCCTAGGGTAAATATCATTCCCTAGGATCAATGCACCCTTATGCATCGAAAACTGCACTGCAGAGCAGTCAAATAGAAGGGAAATTGCTCTGCATCACATTTTCTAAAGATCAGGGGTGTGTTGGGTGCAATTTAGAAATTTGATTCATCATTTCTACCCAAAATCTCTTCAGTTTTTTGCATGAAATGGATCCTAACTAATCCTATGGTGTGATTTTAGACTTTGATCGGATCAAAATGGCTATCACATGGTGTGAAAGAGAACATGAAGAACAAGATATGGTTGCCCTAAATGATCCTGGTACTACTGAGGCCCTTAGAGATTGTGTGTTACTCAAATATTTCAGGTTATCTGGGATGACGAAACAGTTAGAACTATTGCAGTTCTTGGTTCATTCATGGGATCCAGCAGAACTTGTTTTTCACATAGGGGACAAAGTGCTCCCTATATTGATAGATGATATTTACTTTCTCACAAGATTGTCAAGACGTGGTGCCCCCATTTCTCTTTCAGGTTCTACCCATGGGGGTGAATTGGTGAGGGACTACATCAATGATTCTGTCAGCCAGTCATACAGCCTAGAAAAGATGGAAATATAAACATCAGGTATGTTCGTGATATGCCCTAGTGAACAATCCTCTTTACTATCGCAAAGTTGGCGGGTAGCATGAAACTTCATGTCGCGAATAGATCATACATGCAGTATGTGCTCGATTGTCTTGAGCCAACCATGTTCAACTAGTGTGAGGCAGTGCTCCCTTTGATGAAAGAGTAGCTGAATAAAGTACAAAGTGGTAAGACGAAAAATTTCAGCTATGGATTGATCTTGATCGCTTTTACTTTGGAGAGAATTCCATTGATGCAAACTTGGTATGTGACACTAAGTTTAGCTGGTCCTAGAGATCCATGGATGCAGAGATGGGTAGAGTTGATGGCTAGACAAGCTGGTCAGTCATCAATCTCATTTTCTACCGCATTCTTCAGTTGGCTTCGTCAACAACATATTGTCATAGAGGAGCATCCATATGCAGGGATGGATTTCCATAGAGATCTAGATTTGAGATTACCAGTGGGTGCTCAATGGGGTGCTATAGGTAAATTGTTTTGACCATGTATTTTTTATTTTTTGAGTTTTTACATGTTTTTGTGTTTTTTGATGTTTCCAAGACTAAACTAAAAATTTTCTCATGTATACAGATGTTGGCACTATTCGACCAATGGGTCATCAACAGGAGGTGGGTGAACCAGCGGGGAGAAATGTCGGAAGAGCAGTTCTCCAGGATTTAGATTTGATCGAGACACTGGCGGAGTTGCAACATCATATAAAGGGGTTAATCTTCGGTATACCGGTTGTTCGGATCGAGGAGTTACCGATGAGACTACAATGACATACTATTGGTGTACCTAGCCATTGTATGAGGCTATTGCACATGATAGCTTAGGTAGTGACCTGTTATCATGAGCATCATTAGATCTACTTAGGATGATTTACTGTATGCATTTTGAGGTTTTGAGGTCAGATGACCAACATGTCTTGGACACAAATTTTTGTAAAAACTTTGAACATCTATCTATTTTACTTTTAGTGTTTTTGTATGGTTATGTGTAATCCTATTCAACTGTTGATGTGAATTGAAAATTTACTCTTTACATATGTCATAAATGTTTGTTTAACACGTAATTCGCTAAAGAATCAGTCAATGTGTTAAAGTTTATGGAAATGTGTTGATATTGAATGTAATCAAAATGTCTTTCCAAGAGATGAACTCTAAGGAATATATGATGAATAGTTGGATTTCAGATGGTATAAACATCCGTACTACAATGTAATCAAAATGTCTTTCCAAGAGATGAACTCTAAGGAATATACGATGAATAGTTGGATTTCAGACGGTATAAACATTCGTAAGTTGTAGTATGACAAGTTGTGAGTCTAGCCTAATGATGATTCGGTGAATGCCAAGTGAAATGGCATTAGAGAGGAGTTTGATCAATGCATTATACTCAGTGATATTATTCGTAGAATGACTGTTACAAATCTCTTGAAAACTCACTAACTCGCCACTTGGAGCGAATATGGCCCATGTTGCAGAGGATAGGTTCTACGTACTATGACTAGCACCATCGACATAACCAAAAAATGGTTCCAAATATTCTGACATATACAACAAATGCAAAGCGGATTACTAACCACATAAGAGCTCTAAAAGTCACACTGTGACACACACATGCAATCAAAGCATATCTACAGTGTTTTTACTACGCATAATCAAGCATAGTAACGTTTAAGATACAACCCATTTCGGGGTTGCAACAATGGAATTCCATCATAATCAACCAACTCATAAGCACGTTTTGCTGAAACACGCTTAACAGTGTAGGGGCCCATCCATAGTGGTTCAAATTTTCTGTTCCTAATTTATTGGCTTCTTGATCATAAAGCAAGACCAAGTCTCCTTCTGATAATATGTGAGGCTTGACATTGCAGTCATATTGCGCCTTAATTCGTTTCTTATGTGCTTCATTGGCCAATGCGGCTTCACGATGGTTTCATCTAGATGGATGAGTTCTAATAAACGTGCTTCCTCATCAAAAGTTTCGGGTAACAAGTCAATTGCGAGTTTTAGTAATGAAACCTCACATTGTATTGGCAAGATTGCCTCAAGACCATACACCAATTAGAAAGGTGTGAATCTAGTTGCGTTTCTTACCAAGGTTAAGTAAGCCCACAAAGTTGAGTACAAGATCAAATGCAAGTTTCGTTTGTGAAATCCTATCATTCGTTGAAGCATTTGCTTAAGGACTTTGTTTATGGCTTCAACTTGTCCATTAGCCTATGGATAATAAGGAGTAGAACTATCATGTGAGAATCCTAACTTGGCAGTTAATTCAGTCATCATGTGATTGCAAAAATGCAAACCATGATCTGTAACTACATCTTGTGGTACACCAAACCGTGCAACTAAATGGTTGAAGAAAAAAAGTGTAGTTGTCGCACCAATGTTGTTTGATGTAGCCATCGCATCGACCCATTTCGTAAAATAGTCAACGACAACAATAATATACACATGCCCCCCGGTCGAGTGAGGGTTACATGTCATGAAATCAATGCCCTATTTTGAAAATGGTCCAACAACGATGACATGATGCAATGGTGCAGGTGGTAATCAAGTTTTACAGTAAAAAAATTGGCATGCATGAAAACTTCTGAAAGCAATAATGCAATCGTTAAATATGGTAGGCCAGAAGTAACCAACACGAAGAGTTTTTTGTGCAGTAGCATAACTAGATAAATGCCCACCAATGGAAATCATTTAGAACTTTCTCGGCTTCCTCATGTGTGAGGCACCTAAGAAAAATAATATCGATACTGCGAGGGTAAAGGGTGTTGCCAATGATCAAATAATCTTTGGCTTGATGTCAAATACGTCGTTGTTGCAAGTGATAGGTATTGGGCCAGAAAGGTTGGGTTTGGAGATAGATTAGTATATCTCCATACCAAGGGTCAGATGATGAGATCAAAAACAGAGACTCATTCGGAATTGATGGTTCCGTTGTTGAGTCGATGGCGGTAGAGGGAAGGTCGCAAAGAAGCTTGGAAAAAACTAGAGATTTCTTTTACTTGGATTTGATGAATTCCAAATCAAATTCCTACAAAATGAAAATCCATTTTGAATATTTCCCCACCAAGAATTGATGTGACAAGATGTATGTCATAGGTTGCAATCCAAAATGACAGTGGTCTTTCGGAGCAGGATATAATGGCGAAATCTCTGTACATATTGAATAGAAGCTAAAGCTAGCTTCTCCACATAAGAATACTTAACTTCCATATCATTGAGATTACGACTCAAATAATAGATCAGATGTTCAATCCCATCTTCTTCTTGGACTAAAACCATAGAAATGGTTGTATTTGCAGCGACGAGATACATGAAATAGTCGTTCTGATAATTAGGGGAATACATTAATGACGCTCAGATCAAGGTATCTTTGAGAGCATCAAAGGAAGCTTGCGCAACCTAGTCCCAATGGAAGGGAATTCCCTTTTTCAAAATACGAGTGAATCCTTTAGCCATTTCGACATAGTTGGGAATGAATCTCCTTAGAAAGTTAGCCTTCCCTTGGAGTCTCTATAACTGAAGTAAATTGGAAGGTGTAAGTAGATCAAGAATTTCCTTAACCTTCAAGGGGTCAAGTCGAATTCCTTCTTTGGACACTACAAAAGAAAGAAAACGACCAGAACCAACACAAAACACACATTTATGTGGATTAAGTTGAATTTTGTAGTGTCGGCACCATAAAAAGATGGCTCTCAAATGTTGTGGGTGAGCAACCCATTTCCATGAATGAGCAGGTAAGTCATCTAGATAGGGTTGAGCTATGTGTTTGATGTTGTGGAAGGCATATTTCATTTCCCTCTAAAAAGTTTCCCCAACGTTCTTCAAACCAAAAGGGAGTTTCCTATATGTGAATGTGCCCCAGGGACAAATAAAGGTAGTTTTAGATTGGTCTTGTAGGCGGATATTGATATGATTATAGCCGGAAAAGCCATCCATAATGAAAATATTTCACATCCGACACATTCATCAATTATCTGGTCGATAAATGGAGTGGGATAGTTGTCTTTTGGATAAGCATGATTAACATCCCTATAATCAACACACACTTGTATTGTTCCTTGTTTATTCATGACATGAACAATAATAGAAACCGAATCGGTAGGAGGAATGGGGTATATGAAACAACATGAAAAAGTTTTTTAGCTTCTACTTTTATGGCAACAGCCTTCTTCGGATGAACAGGACAAAGGCGATTTCATGCCGGCTTGACATCATGATACATTTTAATCTCGTGTTCAACTATATTAGAATCAATACTTGGAATTTCCTCATATGAACAAGAAAATATATCGTGGAATTCATGAAAAAGAGCACAATAAGTTTCAAGTTCTGATGGAAAACAAGATTTTCCAACATGGATGTTTTCTACAATTCCAGGTGTGGTCGAAATATTGATAGAAATGGTTTATTTGATATTCGGTTTCGTTCGGAATCGACTGTCTATAAATACAAAATTTGAAAGGAAATCAATGATTGAAGGGCGATTTAGTTCATTTGGAATATCTTCTATGTGATCTGGAAGATGGGATCGATGATGATAATCTTCCCATGGTTCTTCTTTTGTCATCATTGATTGGATGATTTCTTCATCAGTAGAAAATGTGCGTGAAAAAGGATCAGAGAAAGTACCATATTCTAACGAATGATCAACCCATACAATCGATGATGATGGACTTGGATTTGCTACGCAAGAAAAAAATATTGATTGCTATACGAGCTCAATTGGGCTTAGCGGCATGGTTTCATTATGCATATCAACTTTAGAATTATTGGAAATCTTCCATGAGTTAGATGAAGTGGAAGATATCATGTTATAGGTCTCAACTTTTGCAACTTCCGCCGTTTGTGATGGTGATGGTAGTGAAAAGGTGCCCATTAGGGAAGAATATTTGAAGAGACCTACTCCAATGTTTTGAAGAGATAGTGGAGGTCTGTGAACTAATGTAACACTTCTAGTTGCCTATGAACTAGAGGCGAAGAAAGCGAGCTGATCAATTACTGTGATTCTACCTTTATGAGGCAAAGTGATCATACGAAAGTATGTCGAAACCACAAAAACCATAGCGTAAACCCATGGTATTCCTAGTAAAATATTGTATTCAAGGGGTCCGTCAACGACCTCAACTTCAACAGTTACAATTTCCCCCCCTAGTTCTATCTGCAGGTTACTTAAAATTCCACAAGGTGTATAAGTGTGACCGTCAAAAGCTTTTAATGTCGTAGGTGATTGTGACAAAGGCAGTGAGCCAAGTGTATTCCAACAATTCATTGACATGATACAAGTAAATTCTTCTTCGTCAACAATGGTTTGGTGAATGAGGTGATTCAAAGAATTTACTTGGATCAAGAATGCTAACTATGCTGGTAATTTTGGCGTATAACCCGCATGGTTAAAAACTATGAGATTGGAATCCGTTGGATCAATTCCACCAATTGCTGACAATAAAGCATGCTTTTGGGAGGGACAATTTCGAAGATCCTCAAGCGTGACATAACAGAAGGTGACTGAGCCAAATTTTCTACTATGTTATAATTTTGCGCTTCTCGAGCTCAAGGGTTGAATGTAGATTTATGAAAAACTACCTTAGGCGATTTTATTATTAACTATGGTGCAATGGGTGGTAGAATGGAGTCAAATGAATTTGAAGTCGAAGTATTGGGTTGATCTATAGCCTGGTTATTTGATGACGACGGTGGATTACCATAATCTTTATTTCGTGTAGTCACCAAAACATTAGTCTTCAGCTTAGTGGCGGATAGCATAAGCACTTGTGAAGTGGAAGCATGATCTGTAGAAACCAAATGAGTCTCTGGGTTTGGAAAAGGGTCTGTCAACACAGTGAATGTACCAGAAGTATTAATAAGTTTTGAGACTTCAGAGCAGTGAGGACAGTCTCGCATAAAGTGCTCCTCATTACAAATTAAACATGGGTAACGAGGTTTCCTAGTGGGAGAAGAGGAATCATATGATTTCTCTTGAGGGGGAGAATTTTGTTTCTTTTTGGTTTTTCCCTTTTTCTTGCTTCCAAGTTGCTTTTCATTTTTACCTTTGTGAGATGACACGACATTTATTTCGGAAGCAAGTGTATTATCAGGTGTATAGGTTTGATTTGAAATATAAAGTGTTTGACTAGATGGTCTACTTTTTGTTTGAGTGCTCGAAGAACCTATCACACCATCATCGACATGAGAGTCCTTACTAGATGGAGGTGGTGGAACAGTGAAAGCTGGTCTAGGTGAATTTTGAATCTTATCATGGAGTGTGCCAGACTGGATGTAAATCAAGTCCAAGTATTGGGCACAATCAATTACTTTCTCTCCAGTAACAACTCCTCCTTTAGGCACATCCTTGGTGATAGATGGAAACAAGGATTTAATAAACCACTAGGCTAAAAGCTAACCAGGAACAAAAGTTTTGACCATTTGAAGATGACGACGCCACTCATGAATATGATAAAAAATGTGAGTAGCAATGGTCTGTTTAAAGTTGGTCAACAGTTCCGTTCCAGTTTCATATCTAATGGGTAACTAGAAATGGGTTAAAAATGTAGTGGCTAAGGCTGTGAAGTTGTCAAATGAAGCTCATGGTAATTCAATATACCACTTTGCAGTCGGACTAGTGAGCGTTCGCTAGAAAAGATGTAGTCTTACTGAATCATCATTTAGGGAGTTGGATGAACACCATAAATGAAAAGTCATAACGTGATTGGATGGATCTTCTCCAGGGTTTCCATTGAACTTAGGAATATCAGAAGGCAATTTGTGTGGAATCACTGACCACCAAGCTGAATAAAGAATGGGATCATTGGTAAGCCAATTTAAATCCGGTAATTCAAGTGTTGTGACAAAAGGCAACTATCGGTTTAGGTCGGGTTGAGCGTAACCAAGGTAAGATGGAATTGCCTGGGAAATAGGCCTTTGCATACTAGCATAAGGAATCTGCTGCTGGTAACCTTGATAAGGGTAGGTTTGTTGAGCATATCCAGTATAAGGTTGTTGTTGGGAACCAGGATAAATTTGTTGTTGAACAAAACCAACATAGGCTTGTTGACTAGAACCCGGGTAAGCTTGTTGTTGATCAAACCCAACATAGGCTTGTTTACCAAGTCCAGGATAAGTTTGGTACTGTTGGAATTGCTGTTGTTAGTATTGTGGCTACCACAGTTGTTGACACAACAGTTGTTTCCCACCAGTATAAGTTTGACCAGGTTGTGGATAAATTGGACCAGTATAAGTCTAAGTCACCCCAGTTAATGGTAAACTGGCCTGAGGTTGTCGGATTTCGGACACAAACGGTTGTTGTAAAATGGCCTAAGAAGATTGAGTCTATAGACCTGAAACTTGAGGGTAAGAGGTTGAAGGATCAACTTGCAAAGGTTGAGATACAATAAACTGCGCTTACGACTGTGGTAAATTCGTAACGACAGGCATAGTAGGTATGAATGAAATAGGTTGTATTGGTTGCGATGAATACACAAGCCTTGTTTGAACAAGCATTGTAGGCTGCCATTGGCAAACAATCATTCAAGAATAAGTTAGACCTAAAGATGATGATATACTTCCATATGGTGGCCCCCTAGAGTATGGAGAATAAGCAGATTGGGCATATTATTCTCCATATGGAGGTAATCCAGTGTTATGTGGATACATTGGATGGTAACCAGATGAACCAACTTGATATTGACTTGATGGATCAAACTGTTCAGTATCTGTCAGTGAAGAACCAGGTAAAATTCCAGTGGACGACATGGGTGAAGACCATGGACTAGAAGAAACACCAGAGTGAGTTCCAGATAATGATTGGTAACCCAATGGGATGGACAGACCACCATATAGATGTGACTCAGGTGTTGTGGTAAACATCGAAGAAGTAGCAACAATAGATGTTGTCACAGCTGTAACAGATGATACAGTCTAGGATGTTGTTTCAACCATAGTCAAATGACCCAATAAATTTCCTAATGAATCTATGGGAGTTTGAAAGTAAACATGATCAAGAGGAGCAGTATAAGTTAACTGAGGAAAATAAGGATAAAGATAAAGCCTTGGTCCAAAATGAGTTGGAGTTCTAGGTGAAGTTTCTTCTTCAAATTCCTCTTCAATAGCAATCAAACCGGGTGGAAGGATTTCACCGTCAAGTCTGTAATAAATTTCCGGTGTTTAACTCTACGGTAAAGGATAATTCTCAATAGTTACAAATGTCTAAAGATAAACCAGTCGATCATCTTTCAATACGGGAACAACTTCTGGTTGTTCAACTTTGGGATCCAAGTGTTCTAGTAAAAGAACAACGAGTTCAGGATGAATTTCTTGAACAACTTATGGTTGAGGATCAACTTCTTGTTGGACAACTTTAGTTACCGTTTCACTAAGTTCACTTTCAGTGTCCTCAGGTAATTGTAAAGGTTCCATTTAAGTAGCAGATAAACCAATAATAGTAGGAGTAACTGGAATCACAATACATACCGGTATAGGTGACTCTAGTAAATCACATGAAGAACCAAAAGTTTGTGATGCACTGGACTCAGTTGAACGAGACCGCTTTCACTAAATAGGTGTAGCTTCAGGCGGTAAAGGTGGTTTACTCGTTGTCCTACACAAACGACGGGGTAAAGGTTGATTTTATTCCACGATTGCTAATTGATTTTATTATAAAAAGAAATAAACAAAAAGAGGGTAATCTAGGCAAAAGAATTACCAAGTAACTGTGAACTGCAATATACCGCCTTGGAGGAGCCAAGGACTTAACATACGTGCAGGTAATCTCCCCGAATGCTATTTTCAGTGTATCACAGTATACAAGGCGGCCGAATCAGTTACTTATGGATGGATATCAACCTAATGTAGTCCTCCCAAATATACCCGAAAGTATGTGGAGGCCTAATCCATGTTAGTGTTGTCTAATGTGAAACCGCACAGTGAGAGCATTCCCTTATACGTTTCATATTATAACACCACTCGATATAACCGAAAGTACGTGGATGAGCTACAATATACTTACGTACGTGGAATGAGGTATCACACTCAGAAGGTATCGCAGACCGTTAGCGACAACTGCTATGTTTAACGATGCCAGAACACGTCTCTAGCCTAGACCTCTAAATGTTATGCGTTAAGTTAAAATGCTCCATTAGGTTAATTGAGATAAATTTTAGTTGATATTGTTTAAAAGTTTGCCTTTTAGGTTCACTGCGTGATGTTTATGAAACTCCTAGAATGCAACTAAGATGGAAAACATTCTTTTCATTTGATTTAAACAATGAAAATCGTAACTAAAAGGGATAGAGCAATCAAAATCTCTAAACAAAGAGCATAGATCACATCTAATGCAACTTTCCCTATACCATTCCTATAAGCACACACAAATTTCCAAATGCATTATGCATGTTTTTCTTTTGATTTTTTTAATGTTTAGATGAACATAAATAGACTAAATGCAAATACAACCAAACAATGTTTTTCAAAAGAAATGAAGACTTTATGACAGTTTCTTTTTCAAAGAAATGAAGACTTTATGACAATTATTTTTCAGAAAAGTAAAGACTAATCAATGTAAGCTAACTTTGGGATTGATTCGACAATGATAAAGAAAACATAAAGAAACATTGAACAAACAAAGCCAAAGTGGGCATGGAAAAGAAATGTTAATTTGGACTTTAGGGACAGAGAAACATTGACCATTCAACAAACAAGATGTGAAACAGTTTGGAAAAAATCAAGCAAAAAGATGGGTTTTTGGCTTGACAGGGACCAACGTAGCCCTGAGTGGGAGACAATGCATTGCAGAGCACTGTCTCTAGGCTAAGGCTACTCTGCAGCGCACTGTGTCAAGAACAACAGTGCGTTGATGCCAAAGAGCACTATCAGCACACAAATAAGCACACATTTTGACCAAACAAGCTTCAAAATGACTGAATACAGGTAAATGAACCCAAGAAAAATCTACTGGTACTGCTAAGACAAGGGATAACTACCAGGAACGATGGTCATCCCTAGTAGAGTTGCCAATTTGCTATACGGAATTTATACCTAGGGATAAGTATATCTTTCCTAAGTGGGTAGTTATCCTTAGAACAATTGAAGTAAAGATGTTTAACCTTTTCCTACAATAAATAGATAATATAAAAGAACCTACTTGTGATCCTTCGCTTCCTTTGATCTCCTTTGAGTTGCTCCCGTCGCTCCCGCTCAAACTGAATTCACTCAATTGGTACCTGCCAACATAAACAAAAGATGACAACAATCAAAGCATATGATCTATTTATTGTAAACAAATGGAATCGACAACATTTGAATATACATTCATAATAGATATAGAAAAAGTATTGGAAAAAGAACAAACAACTTTATTGATTGATAGAAGGAGAAGTTACACCAAATGTGGTTCAATCTCGTGTCACTCATCTAGCTTAGTCCAAGCCCTCATCACACCAATAGCAGCATTAATCCAACAACATAACATTACTTTGACAATGATTTCAAGTTTCTAAACCAACAATATTTCTCTATAATATTTCAGCTCTCTAGCTCTATGATGGGAGGCCAATTTATAGATGAATGCAAGTGGTTTTATCATTCATATGGTATTGAATGGTTTTCCATAATTGGATGATTAGTTTCCATGTTCAAAGGGATGAGAGGATAGAGGATTAGATGATCCAAGGGTATCCTAAGTCGAGCTCATCTTGATAGGATAGGAGCTGGGTTCCTTCTAAAAGGCTCTAGAAAGGAGGAATATACTCAGGATCTAATGAAAATTTCGAGGATTCTCGCTCAGCACAGGCTTGAGTGGGCTTAGGTGCTTTGCAACGCAGCCTTGAATGGGGCTACCTGCTCTGCAGAGCACTCACCCTTGAACAAGGGTGCGCTAGTGACCCAAGGAAGCACTTCAGTAGGGTTTGAAGTCAGGAAACTCTCATGGATGAAAGCACTCAATGAGGCGGCATGTCTAGGGCATGTAGCAGCTGAATTAGAGTTTGATAGACCCTATTTACACTGATCTGATCGTCAGGAGTGATGTGCCCAAATAGACCCGTAACAGAGGGAGAATAATTTTAATTTAAATTTAAATCGTTGAGGGAAAACAAAATCTCCTAATTTGGACCATAACGGATTTGAATTTTCCCTTTGGACAAAAATAAATTTTAAAAATTAACATTTGATTAGATTATTTAATATATTTTTAATAAACATCATTCGTCTTTTCTTTATTAACTAAATAGAGTTATCCTTCTCCAATCTTGGTTATTTATTTTAACCACCTCCTTTTTTTGCTCTTATATTAACCTTGACCTCCTTAATAAAACTTAAATATTTCCCTTTAATAAAAATTCCTTGATATGTGACATGGTGTGCTGCCACATCGTTATCCTTGGAATTTTCCACATTATCCAACCAATACTATGATGCCACATCATCATCGACCTTGGGGTTCTTGACCTCAAATATGATATACCAACTTTGAATGGGCTTATTTCACCAACTGTGAAGGTCCACAAGATGCTCCACCTACCACTGGAATCAACGTGATGAGGAGAATCTAATGGCAAGAGTTTCCAAGACTGTAACATCCCCGAAATAAAAACATGTAATTAATTAGATTAATCATGCGATTTATAGTCAACACGCAATTTATCAACTAATTAACATTAAATTTCAAAAGATATGAGTAGAGACAACTTACCTATGGAACGCTAGTTAATCGCTAGTTGAATTCTGCTTACTGCAACAAAGTCTTGGGGACGACTCTCCACCCAACCGTAGGCTCAATTGCATAAAATCTTGCTACAACTAGCCACCCCCGAGCCCTCAATCAATGTACTATTGCCAGGGAATCCTTTGTCTCATAACATTATTCTCCCAAGAGAATGGATGATGGAATGCCTCTCATCTTCCTCACCATCTATTAAATAGAGCAAACATTGGAAGGGGAACCACATGCACACACTCCATGTGTCAACATGCAACTTCACTGCTTTCTTGTTTTATTTCTTTTGTTTTTACTTTTTGATAGCTTTATTGATGTTTTTACTACTTTTCTGCTTATTTATATTTATATTTATTTAGAGCTTTAGTATTGTTATTTATTATTTTATTATTATTTATTATTTATTTACTATTACTATTATTTTATTTATTTTCTTGTATTTTAATATTATATTATATTATTTATTATTATTATTATTGTTATTATTATTATTTATTATTAAGGGACATTACATACTCTCCCACTTTAAGGAACTTCATCCCGAAGTTAAGTTGAATTATTTAACATTTTATTTTGTTATTTATTACTTCATGTTCGCCGACACCCTCTGTTGAACTAGTATAACCAGCAGGCATCGAAAGTTTCACAAAACTCGGGAAATCCCAAGGAATCTCTGTCCTTTTTCCCATTTTCGGAACCAGGCATAAGCCTCCTCAGTCTATATCTTAGTCCAAGGCTGGCCCCAAGGCTCGCGCCTAACTCAGACCTCATCTGCCCCAAGGCAGGCATCCGATACAGTGCTCAATGTCTCCGGGCATCTCGTAAGGTTGGCCTCTCCCTCCACAACTCACTAAGGCAATCAGTAAAGCTATCAAAAAGTAAAAACAAAAGAAATAAAATAAGAAAGCAGTAAAGTTGCATGTTGACACATGGAGTGTGTGCATGTGGTTCCCCTTCCAATGTTTGCTCTATTAAATAGATGGCGAGGAAGATGAGAGGCATTCCATCATTCCATGATTCCATCATCCATTCTCTTGGGAGAATAGTGTTATGAGACAAAGGATTCCCTAGCAGTAGTACGTTGATTGAGGGCTCCGGGATGGCCAATTGTAGTAATATTTTATGCAATTGAGCCTACAGTTGGGTGGAGAGTCGTCCCCAAGACTTTGTTGTATTTAGCAAAATTCAACTAGCAATCAACTAGCGTTCCATAGGTCAATTGTCTCCACTCATATCTTTTGAAATTTAATGTTAATTAGTTGATAAATTGCACGTTGATTACAAATCGCATGATTAATCTAATTAATTACATGTTTTTATTCCGAGGCTGTTACATATGGTATTAGAGCTTAGGCTCAACCCTTAAGGCCTATGGGCATTTTAATGTAGGGAAAAAAAATGCACGAATATCTAAATTTTATATTTTATGGTCAATCCAACTCTTGAAATCTATAGGCCCTTGTATAATTATATGTTATTTATATTTGTATTTAAGTTGCAAATTACTTTATAGTTGATATAACTGCTTGTGAATTTGGCACTATTTTGCCCATTTAATCAATAACAAAATATATAAAACTCTTCTTTAGCTAAACATAAATTTTTCATTATAATTGGTTTTGCATATCTTCATATAGTTTTTATTGCTCTAGTGATTAATTTTACTAGCGAAACAAAGCTCAAATTCCCAACCCAACTTCTAGTTCATATAAATACCAAAATTACTTCTATCTTTCACCCCTATTAATATTTTTTAGTGTACTGATTTTTAATTGCATGCATACACTTATGCACTGGAATATATATTTAAAAATAAAAATGAAACCTTATGATATATAAATCTTATATTAATCCCTTATTATTCATGGAAGAGAAAATCTTTTATTTAATAATGGGAGGAAATTGTTGTTTTTTTTTAACTTACAATACCTTTTACAAAGAAACTTGCAAGTCAGATTGAGGAACGATTAAGGATTTTTTTTATATATATAAAAAGATATAATTGGGGATTTTAATATGCTTTTTGATTTAATTAGATGATCTTGATTGGTTCCACCAATCTCATATTTACTAAGACCAATCTTTTTTTCCATTAAAAATATATATATAATAATTACACCTTTTGAATGTGTTAAAATAATTACACCAAAAGTGTTTCTTTTGAATGTGTTAACTGCCGACCATCGTCTACCTTTTTCTTTTATACCTTTCGTTCGAGAAAACACTTGTCACTACGGTTTGTTTTCCACTGTTCGTTTGAGGGTGAGCCATATTTCTCAGGCTATCCGGCCATAAATGAACGACGGCTGTATAAGCCCACCGTTCGATTTCGGCCTCAGCAAAATCGAACGGTGGACATATAAAACCGCCGTTCATTTATGGCCCGATATCCTGGGATTTATTGGTTGGGATTTATTGGTTGCCTCGTTGAGCAAGTAGATATCAAGGCACGCTGCGTGATGTTAGTTCAAGGAAACAGCTGCCACTATTATTTTCCACCATTGGTTTGAGCAAGCAGCTGTGAAGGCACGTTGCACACTAGCCATTATTCGTCAACCACTTATGCAGTTGACATATAACTCGACGAAATGACAAACACCTCACCTGTTCACACCAACAAAATCAAGAAGTCCAAGATGCCGAATCAGCTTTTAAAACCTCTGAACCTACTACTGTCAATGGCGACGATGAAGAGCTTGCTTCCCTAGAGGTCATTCAAAGGGTTTTTGTCTCCGTTCGGTATTGAAACCCTTGCTGTCAATGGCGACCATGAAGAGCTTGCTTTCCTAGAGGTCATTCAAAGGGTTTTTGTCTCCGTTCGGTATTGAAACCCTTGGCGTCTGTTCATTTTTTCATCTTCCTCGTCTTTTAAGAAAGAATTCAATGGTGATTACATGTACAGAAGCGGCATCTGCACTCTGAATCTTAACGGTATTGAAATTTTCATTAAAACCTCTGAACCTACTCCTGTCGATGGCGACGATGAAGAGCTTGCTTTCCTAGAGGTCGTTCAAAGGGTTTTTGTCTCGGTTCGGGATTGAAACCCTTTGTCTCTATGTTCAATTTTTTCATCTTCCTCGTCTTTTAAGAAAGAATTCAATGGTGATTACATGTACAGAAGCGACATCGTCACTCTGAATCTTAAAGGTATTGAAATTTTCAGTAATTTCTTTTTTAAGTTACCTAAACACCTTTAGGGTTTTACCCATTTCTATTTTAGAACCTGCAAGAGTCGATGTGGTGCAAAAAATTTAAAGGTCTATAATAAAACTGTATCTTCTAAGTTATTTTGTAATTGATTTTTCCTGGAATTCAAATGTTGAAATATTAAGGTGAAGTTCTGTGCATTTTGCCCAAAACTGGCAGCTTGAAAAGTCTGCAGAATTGTTTTTGGGGTCAATTCAAAGAACAGGGGTACTATAGTTAAGGTGAAATTATAATTGGGGAGGGTTTCTCCATGTGAGGTATTGTTGGTCAAATTTGTAGTTCGAAGGGTTTCTCAATGTGGGTATTAAACTTGAATCAATTTTTATTGGGCTGAGGATTTCTCAATGCGGGCATTAAACTTGAATCAATTTTTTTTTGGGCGGTGGGTTTGTTCAATCGGGGTATTGAAATTTAGTTGTATTTTTTTAATTGACAGGTTTTTTGGGGTAATTTTTTTTGTTGGTAGGAGGGTTTGGAATTGATAAATAGAAGGATGACAATGCTGTAATTAATATCAAAATCCTACTGGTGTGCAGGGAAATGTTAGTCTTCGTTTGAAGAATTGATTGAAGACTGAGCAAAGGGTAGAAGGGTAGCTCCTGATTTTCGAATTATGATTTTGAAGAATTTGCTCGCGTTTTTGTAACAATTACATACTCACAAAGCGATTGTTCTTATGTTTAAGTCATGAAGTGGTTTATTGAAAGAGTTCCATGAGCTCTTGCCCCATAAAGGAACTGTTGTTTCTTGGAGGCCGAGAAGATAGTTAACCGAGGTTAAAATGCCATCTGTTGTTTCTTGGAGGCCGAGAAGATAGTTAACCGAGGTTAAAATGCCATCTGCGCAAAACTTACTGAGGTTGAAAGCTGCTTTCCAAGGAAATTGCCAAAGAAATTAGAAACACCCAGAACATCAGAAGTCTGCAAGGGGTTTCCTATTCTCTTGGCACGGATAATTTATCATCAATTGCATGCTTGCGCAATTTAGGCCGTTTCAATTAATCAAATAGATTGTTTGATCAGACAATTGATCACAAAAAAACCATTTCTATGTCAGGAACTCTTTCCCAGACGTTTTCAATCCCCTCGGTCCATGGTCCTTCATGACAGGTTTGCTTTCCTAGAGGTCGTTCAAAGAGTTTTTGTATCTGTTCTGTATTGAAACCCTTAGTGTCTGTGTTCCATTTTTTCATTTTCCTGGTCTTTTAAGAAATAATTCGATGGTGATTACATGTACAGGAGCCGCATCGCCAATGGTATTGAACTTTTCAGTATTTCCTTTTTTTACAAGTTACCTAAACACCATTGGGGTTTTGCCCATTTCTATTTTAGAACCTCCAAGAGTCGATATGGTGAAAAAAATTTAAACGTATGTAATAAAACTGTGCCTTTTAAGTTATTTTGTAATTTATTTTCCCTGGAATTGAAATCTTAAAAAATTAAGGTGAAGTTCTGTGCATTTTGCCCAAAACTGGCAGCTTGAAAAGTTTGCAGAAAAGTTTTTGGGGTCAATTCAGGGAACATGGGTACTATAGTTAAGGTGAAATTATTGCCTGGCGAGGGTTTCTCCATGTGAGTTATTGTTGTCAAGGTTTCTCCATGTGAGGTATTGTTGTCAAGTCGCGAGGGTTTCTCGATGTGATTGCTGTCAACTCAAATTTGTAGTTGGGAGGGTTTATTAATGTTGGCATTAAACTTGAATCAATTTTCTAATGGGCAGAGGGTTTCTTATTTTACCATCGCACAGCAGCGGGAATTACCATTACAGTAATTTTTAGTGAATGATATGATATAAAATCAGGTGTGATCGGACTCGATCCCGGATCTGTGACAGGGTTAGGATGAAAATGGAGCGTGTGGACAGAGGCCAATCACCAATCAACATGGATAGTTGACAATATGGTATGATCTGTAAAGTTGTTCTATCCTTATTTAATTCAAATACCGGCCCTTCATATTGTCTGAGATCCGTCGCGTCCAACATGTTGCAGAACAACGGTCGAGATGAAGTTTGGAGAGGCTCTGAACCAAAGTTCGGAACTCTATGTGTCCTCCTGAAATTATTAACGACAGATTAATGAAGTGGCACAGAGTTGTGTGGGTCTTTTAATCTCGATATTATTAATGATCAAGTAACAAGGTGCTAGATTTATCTTTAACCAGACAATCTCTAAAGAATTTTTATTTAAAATATATAGCAGGGTTTACCTAATAGGTTTACGTACAAGTTAATCAAACATTATGCAGTATTAATTAATTAAATATTATACATTTATATATTAATATCAAAAAGTTAAGTAAGAAATCACATAAAACTTCTGTGATCCATAATGAATTAAGCAAAAAAAATTTATAATGAATTAGTCTAAAAAATTACATGGGAGAAATTTTTGGCCGACCGTTTGAACCAACAAAGTATTGCCATTTCGAACCAATGTGGTTCATCATAGACCACACTTTAGAACCAACAAGTGTGGTTTATCATGGACCACATTTTTGGACCACACTTGTTGGTTGGAAAGGTGTGGGGCCAAAAATTCCTCTTATGTGCAATGAGGTGTGGGGCCAAAAATTCCTCTTATATGATTTTTACCGAAAGAATTTGCTTAATTAAATATTTATTTATCGTTTTTTGGAAGTGTAAGGAGATATTCCTTTTAATAGATAGTTTGGTGTGTAATATATGTATTAAAACATCTTAATCAACTATTTTTAAATTTGAAAAATCTCATCTATATATAAGTTGGAAGTCATGTATAATTGGATAAAGTACTTAATGGATGAGATTACATTTCATCAATTTACAAACCGTGAAAGAGATTCACTTTCTTAACTTTATGACAACTCAAGGTTTATTTTTCAAATTCATGTTTTATGAGAAAAATAAAAATGTCGAATTCAACCATTCTATGTTCCAAGCCTCCCTTTAGTCTAGTTTCTTAATGATTGCATAAGTCTCGCAAGAAAGAAAAGAATAGTTTGGATGTGGTTTGACTTTTTGAAGTTTAGATTCACTAAATTCCAACATGATATCTTATGTCTTAAGAGTCGTTATGTAATACATGTTTATTTACTTTTGTTATTTAATGGAAATATCTGCATTAAATTTAAAATAATAATTGTTTAAAGTGGATAAGGTTTAGTAATTTGTATTGAAGAATTTTGATTTCTTTAATTATCTTCTTTTTATGTAAGGGTAAAAGTGATTAATTAATAATAATAAAATGTATTATATGATAGTATGGTAAGATTAGTTATTGTTATATAAATAATGATGAAGACATATTTTTTCTTTCCTTTGGATATGATGCATAGTCTATATTATAATAAGATTGTGACGTATTTTGGAAAATTATGAATATATTAATAGAAATAAGTAAATTAAATTCAATATTTTGAAAAGACTCTCACTTGCATTCGATACATTAAATTATAATGTAAATCTATTTTTATAGTGGAAAATACCCATTTTGGTGGTGGGTGTTTATTTAAGATTTTAAATTGCAATGGTGAATATGATAATGTAACATGTATTAATTGTTAGGATAAATGACATTAGTAATCAAATATCTATTAAGGTGGTTTTTGGATAGAATTATAGTTAGCAAGTTCATTTGCATAACCACTCTAAGGTAGTTTAACATACTAGCAAGAAAGAGTCATTGCATGTTCACGTGTTTTAAAGTTTAAAAGCATCCTACTTGCATATATACCAAAATATATAGTTATGTCGTGAAGTTGAATGCATACTAAAAATAAAAGAGGAGTATTTCATTTGCTTGGTGGCAAAGCAAATTAAATAATTATAGAAACAAATTGAAGTGTATCACAAAGCATTTTTGAAGTGTTAACAATGTTTAACTTTCATGATATGATGGTATCAGGATAATGATGATTCTTATTTATTTATTTTGTTATAATAATGTTGTATGCTCATGTTGGATATGATATGCATAATGTGGCATATGGATTATGATGTTACGATATGAAGTTATATTGACACGTGGTTCATTTATTATGTGATGATATGTCTTTGATGTTGATATGTTGATATTACGATGTGAAGCACGTGCTAATTATATGTAGATTTATGACATGCATAATTTTGTGATAACAATGATGTTATGTTTTCATGATGACATACAAGACTTGGCATGTGGATTATTTTCTATGATACTATGATGGTATAGCTAATGCATTGGTTGCATGTTGAGGTGTGATGATTGACAGGACTCCACAAATGGGCTGAGAGGGCCGGTTTATTTGATGATATCGTGCGAGCCCATACACACGAGGGAGAATAAGCAATCCCATATGGCTTGGGGACAAACTCAATCAACACTACATATGACAATGGTTCCTTTGTCTTGTATAGCTCTTGAGGGCTATGGGACCATCTTGAGGAGGCCGAGTGCCTAATATTGAAGGCTAGGTGCCTAGTATTGTATTGGGATGCCGAAGTCTGGTAGGGGTGTAAGGACTTTGATGCCTGAGGTTGTGCACCTTAGTGAGTTGTGAAGGGAGTGAGCCAACCTTGCAAGATGCCCGGAGACATTGAGCACTGTACTGGATGCCTGCCTTGGGGCAGAGGAGGTCTGAGTCAGGTGCGAGCCTTGGGGCTAGCTTTGGACTAAGATACAGACTGAGGAGGCTATGCCTGGTTCCGAAAGTGGGAAAAATGATAGAGATTCCTTGGAATTTCCTGGTTGTTGTGAAAATTTCGATGCTCGCTGGTTATACTAGTTCAGCGGAGGGTGTCAACGAACATGAAGTAATAAATAACAAAATAAAATGTTAAATAATTCATCTAAGTAGACATCATCCTCTGCGAAATGAATACAGTGAAAGATAATAATTTACCTGGAGGGGACGAGCAGAATTGATTATTTCACACCCGTAAGCTCAAACCTAGGCGCTGGTTGGAAGGCGGCAATATTTAGTAAGAGAATGACCATGTAGGGTTTAATGAGGTAGTAGGGAGTTGAGGGCCAGTGCAATGTCGGAGAGTTAGGGTTTTGGGGGTTGGAAGTTGGAAGTTTTGAAATCAACAAAAAAGTGTTTGGTACTTTGACCCTGGCATGGAATTTGATGCTCAGATTCCCCTCGACTAATGATTTTCTCGTCAAATACCACTAAAATTATAAAGTTGTTGAGCTTTTATCGATTTTTCATTGAATTGTTGAAACTGCCAAAGCCAAAGAGAGACAATGAGGAAATTTGTAGCTGCAACTTGCACAGCCACATTATGTGAGTGATAAGTCACAACTAGAGTCAAAAGCTTCAAGTCATAGCCACATTCGAAAGTTTTCTTTGTCACAGCCCAACGATAAAACAATTGAATTTTTTATTTTCTTTTTAAGTGGATAGAAACATTAGGATGTGACTGTAATTTTTTTTTCGTTAAATCATTTAGATCAAAGTTTTCTACATTAAAATGTCTATAGGCCCTAAGAGTTGAACCTAGCTCTAATACCATATGTAATTAATCAGATTAATCATGTGATTAATAATCAACACACAATTTATCAACTAATTAACATTAAATTTCAATAAATGAGTGTGAGGAGAGACAACCTACTTATGGAACGCTAGTTGAATTCTGCTAACTGCAACAAAGTCTTGGGGATGACTCTCCACCCAACCGTAGGCTCAGTTGCACAAAAAATTGCTACAACTTGCCACCCCCGAGCCCTAAATCAACATACTACTTGCAGGGAATCCTTTGTCTGACAACACTATTCTCCCAAGAGAATGAATGGTGGAATCATGGAATGCCTCTCATCTTCCTCTCCATCTATTATATAGAGCAAACATTGGAAGGGGAACCACATGCACACACTCCATGTGTCAACATGCAACTTTATTGCATTTTTGTTTTATTATTTTGTTTTTACTTTTTGATATCTTTACTGATTTTTACTACTTCCTTGTTTTATTTATTTTGTTTTTACTTTTTGATAGCTTTACTAATTTTTACTATTTTTCTGTTCATTCTTTTTTATATTTATTTAGAGCATGTAATTAATTTATTATTATTTATTATTTATTTACTATTACTATTTACTTATTTATTTATTTAATATTATATTATATTATTTATTATTTATTATTTCTATTATTTATTATTTATTATTAAGGGACATTACATACTCCCCCACTTTAAGGAACTTCATCCCGAGTTAAGTTTTTATTATTTATTATTTATTATTTATTATTAAGGGACATTACATTTATTTTGTTATTTATTACTTCATGTAACAATCCCGACACCTTCTGCTGAACTCTCCACCCAACCGTAGGCTCACAAAATCTTACTACAATTGGCCACCCCCCGAGCCCTCAATCAACATACTACTGCCATGGAATCCTTTGTCTCATAACACTATTCTCCCAAGAGAATGGATGATGGAATTATGGAATGATGGAATGCCTCTCATCTTCCTCACTATCTATTAAATAGAACAAATATTGGAAGGGGAACCACATGCACACACTCCATATGTCAACATGCAACTTTACTGCTTTCTTGTTTTATTTCTTTTGTTTTTACTTTTTTGATAGCTTTACTGTTTTTTTTACTATTTTTCTGTTTATTTTTATTTATATTTATTTAGAGCTTTAGTATTGTTATTTATTATTTTATTATTATTTATTATTTATTTACTATTACTATTACTATTTATTTATTGTTTATTATTTATTTTCTTGTATTTTAATATTATATTATATTATTTATTATTTATTATTAAGGGACATTACAAAGACAAACTCACTGATCTACATCATCAAAACCCTCAATAATTGCTGGGTGTGTCCATCATCTAGGAAATCCAAACCTTAGGGCTAGGGTTTTGTCATTGCATCATCAAGTTGCACATCATCACATCAATGGCCTTCAAACCCTGACATCAATAACGATATATGCAATCTTTCTACATATGGCACATGCATGTACCTTCTACACCAGTTCCCGCTTTGACATCAATGAAAACATACTCAATAATCTCTCCCTTGTCATTGATGTCAACACATCTAGCATGACGAGGAATGTTGTATCCTGCATATCTCTCTCTCCCATGATTCCTCCAAGGTTCTCTCCCCCTTTGACATCAATGGAAAGGGTGGCTGACATGTCTTGATGGAATCTTCAAGTGATGTGACTCCCCCTGACAACATGCTCACCTACTACATTATCTCTACAAGCTCTCCCTGATAATGTGTTTTCCATCTACATCATTTGTTCCAGTAACATAGGCTCCCCCTGAAAACATGTTCTCCTACAAACTCCCCCTTTCTTAGTGCATCTACTAATTGTGTGAGAATTCATTGTGAGGCCTATTTTCTCTGCCAGACTCTGGTGGTCTTGTCTTCTTGCCTAGTGAAAGTTCATCCTTCCTAGTTTTCTAGGGTTCATGTCAAGCCACTTCTACAATCTCATTCAAAAAGGCAAAAATTATGGCATAAATAACATTCTACATCTGGTCTCAATAATGGAGCAAAGTTGTTGTAATTTTTGCTAACATAGGCATAAGGGTCTTTGTCTTGTCTTCCATAAAATCTTCTTTTAGGGCTTTGATAAAACCCTTTAGATACTCCTTCGATATCTCCTGCAATTTGTAGCTTTGTGTGTATAGTTAGAACATGCATAACAATAACCATGAAATGCACCTGTATACCTGGATGTATAGTGTGAAGATCCGTTGAAGGTGTCTCGCCCTTGAGAGTATATTTGCTGCTATCCACTTTTGAATGTTATATTATGAATTGGTGTCTTGAATGCATCATCCTAATGTCTTGCAACATTGGTCTTCTAGATTTCGGTGTTGGTTGATTTGTGCAGGACTTTGACTTTGGGATTCTCTCCTTTTTTGGCACCATTAGTGGAGTTTTGAGGTCTAAAATGGGCCTCCTAAGGAAATTATAAAATAATAGTGGAAATAATAAAATAAGATTAGATTACATCATCAAATTTTAGAGGGAAAAAAAAAAAAACTATTTTTTTCAACTCATATTTTCAACTTATCTCCCTATGGGTTTGCTCAAATTTCAAGCGGAAATGCTCTTCAGATGCAAAATTTGGTTCCTCATCCAACGATTACCCATGTTGCATACTTTTGATGGACCCTTCTACACAAAAAATGAGAAATACATGAAAAATGTGATTGTAATCACGTTTTTTCATGTATTTCTCATTTTTAGTGTAGTAGGGTCCATCAAAAGTATGCAAAATGGGTACTCCTTAGACGAGGATTAATTTTGTATCCAATGAGTACTCCCACTAAAAATTTGAGTAAAACCTTAGGGAGATAAGTTGAAAAAGTAGGTTTATTATTTTATTATTTTTTAATCTTTTTACTTGTTTACTCTAAAAATGGTAAATCATCCCCCATGGTTGACATCATCATCATCTTGAATCCTATTGGTTCTATAAAGTTTATTTTGGTTGTACATTTTTTTTAGAAGGCCCATTTTAGACCTCAAAATTCCCCTAATTGAGATTTCCTTTCATGAGACTTCTTTTCTTCCTTGATATGTGGCTACTCTTCATCTTTGGGATGAGGTGTCTCTTGATGTGGTTGCTCATCATCTTTTGGATGAGGCTTCTATTCTTCTTTGACACGTGGTTTCTCCTCATTATTAGAACATGAGGACTCACCAACATAGATTCCAAGACCTATCTTCATAAGTGGCGAGTTTTTGGAAATTGATAATGTCATACAAGACCTATGAACTCCTCAATTTTGTATTTATCTTTTCCACTTTTCCTCTCAAGATGAAAATTTCTTGCTCATGGTTTATGCAATATTCTTTCTTTTTATTCATCTGATTTCTTAAGACATCTTCAGTTCTTTTGGCTTCTTCAAGTTCACTCTTCCAAGTGGTGATTTGCTTGCCATGTTCTTTATTCTTCTTGTTCCATTTATTTGGATTCTCCTTTTCCTTGAGATGGTTTGTCAATGTGCTTTCTCTCTTGTTTTCATCTTCCAACAAGCCTTTGATATAATCCACTTGCTTCTTTGCTTCAACAAGTTCCTGATCCTTTCTTGATGTTTTTTGTTATTTAATTCGAAGTTGAATCTGGTTGATATCAACTATGGAAAATATCCAACTATTGTAATATTTTGTCTTCTCATTCCTCAAGTCTTCATGTTCCCTATAAAGACTAGTATACATCCTTGTGGTCCTTAGAGAAAATTTTATCTTAAAATTTAGAAACCTTGGCGAATCTTACTAGTCCCTAATATGCAAATGGTAAAATATTTTGAGATATATCAATAAAAATATTCAAATTTCTAACTATTTTATATATAGTGTCTATACAATTTTGGCAATCTTTAAGATAAAAAAAATTATAATCCAAAATTTGGGCAAATCACTTTAAGAAAAAATGGAAATTGTTGAATCTTTTTTTTGGAAAAACCATGGAAAATTAGCCACCTACAAATATTAGCCCACCATTGGTCCTATCCCTGTCCAATGTCACTGCTTAAAGCTTGTCTTTGAGGGAATTAACATCTTCCTCAAAATAAAAAACCATCTTCTCTTCTACAAAAAACGTCACCATTCAACTTTGAATGCTATGAATATGCCTTCAAGCAGTTAAGCTTCAATTGAAGGACCTACTCTGATACCAATTGTTGGAAATACTGAGAGGGGGATGATCAATATTTCCGTTTACTTTCACATAATCGGTTAGTTTATTAAATTAAACATTTATAACATCAGATCATAAACATCACATCAATCAATACACATAATATGTAGTCCAAACAATCTTTGCATTATGTATGGTTTACGTACAACAATTTTGCCAGATGAGCTAAAAGGAAGTAAGGACTCCCCAAGCCTAAAGATGTTTATAGACAAATTTTTTAGGAGTCTTTATCCTCCCTTACAATCAACCAATCCGCCCACTAATGTAACAACCATAGGCTATTATTGCTACTACCGATGTCTATTGTTGCACTCTCTATTGCTACCACTCTTGCCACCTCTGTTGCTGTCATCATTCAGACTCCCTCTTCTGTTGCTACCATTTACATGGCCTCAAATTCTGCTACTAATCTCATTACCTCTCCTGAGGTTTCCATTCTCATTGTTATAGATTTTGATCCATGCATCAATCTATCACAGAGATATGCCACTGTCATAGGGTTGTAGCCCTGCAACAACATCTATCAATTATAATTGATCTCTGCAACACACCTAGACTTCCAACCCTTTCTGTATACACTGACGGTCTCTGGTCGAACTAGGATCAAGACTATATACTACATAATCCACACTTTAATATTTTCCTTCAATTCTAATTTTTTCCTTAGCATAGACCAATGAATAATGCTTTAAAGATATGCTATAAAGGAAGTAAACAAAACTTATCATTGTTAACATGGTTATTGTCATGTAGATCTTAATATTAAGGTGTTGTGACATAGGTTATTGTCAACAAGGATTTTATTCACTGTCAAGAAAATCACTGGGGCTAATAAGAAGATGTCATTCAAGGTTACTTTTGTCATCATCAAGATCACGATTATTGAAACAATGTCACTTTCATTTTCCAGACTTCTTCCTTCACTTGCTATTACTATTGAGGATCATTCACCAAATATTTCAAAGCATTTATCTCTACACACTATTCTTGAATCCTTGTGCTAATATTTTTGCTTGGTCAAGCCAACACAAATCTCTCCAAACAATCAAAGCAAACCTCCACCAGGAAAATTTTGAGAGTCAATACTATGTGTTATAAAGATACTGTCATAGTGAATATTTGTACAATACAGTGGAAAAACCTTTGTCTCTACTTATTCTTAGGCTCAGTGAAAATGTTTCTTGTGCATGACTCAAACAAATAACCACAACTTATTCTTGTACTTTATTAGATTTAGACCCATGTATATTCTGGATTGAGGCCGCACATATACATTACCAAAGTTATCACATTGCTCTAGTGTACTATTGCTTTTACACCATGCACTTAGTCAAAAAGCCAAACTCAATTGATACTTTGTTCAGAGCAAGGTCACAAGCATAAGATTGAATATGAATGAAAAATCAATCAGTCCAAAACTTATGATTCTTCTCCACCAAAGACATTAGCACTTCGATGTTTATTCAATCACCAAGTGCGTGAACCAAGCTCAACAATTCCAACAAATTCCATAAGTCAAAACTCAAACATTTTAGATAGTTGTCTTGTTTCGTACTCCACATAACCACTTTAGAATTTGTTTATAGGATACTTCATATAAATGAATCTTAGGATCATGCCTAAAGGAAGTACAATAAGGTCTTCAGATGATGGATGCTTCAATAAATGGATCTCATTCTCTACGGTAGTTGCAAAAAAAGTTCAGAGAATAGATCATGTTTCATGGCACTGACAATGAGACTCTAGGTCTCACAATAGTGCTTTGTTGATGTTTAATATGATGTGTACTCCTCATTCAATCTCAAGCTTAGATGCATATGGATGCCAAACTTCAGAACTCGAGCAAAAAAAATGGGGGCTAAAACACTAGTTTACACCTTTAGGTATTGCCTTTTAAAATTCCCAGAGGTCCTTAACATTTTCTTTAGAATACGGTTGAATTATGCATAGAAATGCAACAATGTGAAGACCACAAGGTTTATGTGTTGAATCACTGCCCAAAAGCTTAAACACTCCACGCTTTGAAAGTGCCAAAATTACCACAATATTGAACCTTACAACATGATCCACCATAATGGCTCCTCTTGAGAGACTTCATTTCAAATTTGATGCAATACATGAGATTCAAACTGCCATAAGGTGCATACTAATATACCCAATAGAGGATCAAGAGATACAAATGGAATAAGCCCTTGAATGCTTCATAATTTGTGTTAAACAAAGTCTTTCGATAGAAATCACACAAGAGGATTTTTTGGCCGACGTGCTTCCAACCAACAAGTGTGATTCATCATCAGGACCAGATGAAGAGGCAGACCATGGCAAAGGCTTAAATAGAGAGCAATGTAGAGACATAATTTCAAGTAACGATTATATTTGAACAATAATGTTTAAATTATAGTATTAATTTATTAATATATTAAAAACAAATATTATTAAGTAACATCTATATTAAATGGCTAGTTTTTGAAAAAAATATTTAAATAATGATAGTATTTCATTAATTTATTAAAAATATTAATAGATAACGACTATATTAAACGACTAGTTTTTGAAAAATAATATTTAAATTAATTTATTAAAACCAAATATTACTAGTTCTTGAAAAATAATACTTAAATAATGATATTAGTTTATTAATTTATTAAAATATTAATATGTAACGACTATATTAAACGGCTAGTTTTTGAAAAAATATTTAAATAATGATATTATTTCATTAATTTATTAAAAATATTAATAGGTAACTTGTGTTAATTTACCTACAAAAATTTAACCGAATAACTAAGCGAATCTCAAAATAAACCATAGTCGTAAGCCTAGAAATGAATCAGATCTCAAATATTCACAGAGTCGCAAACTTCCAATGATATATCTAAGCTCATTCTCATTTGAAGAAAAGGACCACATATTTATAGGGTAAATTAAGTCTCTTACAGAGATCCGACTTTATCAAAGGATGGAGAAGATTTTTAATTTAAATTTAAATCACGGATCCACAAAAGAAAAATTCTCTTACTTTGGACTATAAAGGATTTGAATTTTTCCTTTGGACCAAAACGAATATTAAAATTTAACATTTGACTAGTTTATTTAAACTTTTTTTTTTTTTTTTTTTATAAAATTCATTTCCCTTTTCTTTATTAACTAAATAGAATCATCCTTCTCCAATCTTGGTCCTTTATATTAACCACCTCCACTTTTGGTTCTTATATTAACTTTGACCTCCTCAATAAAGCTTAAAGATGTCCCTTTAATAAAAAATCCTTGATACATGCCATGGTGTGCTCCCACATTGTCATCCTTGGACTTTTACATATTATCCATCCAATACTATGATGCCACATCATCATCACCATGGGGGTTCTTGACCTCAAATAGGATATACCAAATTTGACTTGGCTTATTCTCCAACCGTGAAGATCCACAAGGTGCTCCACATACCACCAGAATTAGCACGACGAAGAGAATCTGATGGCGAGAGTCTCCAATATAAACTAACTGATATGCATTATAAAAATCCTCAAAAATTGTGGGTTGTTTCCATCGTCTAGGAAATCCAAACCCTAGGGCTAGGGTTTAATCACTATATCATCAAGCTTGAAATCATCAAATTGTTCGAAATTAATTAATGAAGCAATGAAATACACAAAATATTGCAGAAACACAAATATAGAACACATAAAACAAGAGAGACATAGATATACGTGGTTCACCCAATTTGGACTATGTCCATGGAGAAACAATCAATCCTTCCTTTTATATTATCCAACAAAGTGAAGAGGTACAACCTACAATAGATCTGTTGTAATTTCCTCTTAACTGTCACATAGCCTTATCTCTCTCTTGCGTTTAGAATAACAATACACAGTGGAAATACAATTCCCTCATATAAACTGAGGGTTTCCTTCTAGGGATAAAAACCCTAAATTAACATAACTTCTACTGTAAGATAATCTTCCTAATGAACAACTCAGATTGACTATGAAATTACAGTATTTTACAAGGCATTTTTCATCTATTTTAGCATTGGGGGTGCTACCCCCGAACCCCCAGCAGGGGGGGTACATAAAAGACTTCATTGCCACCCCTAGACCCCCCTGACAACGAATAAACAAGAGGCGTTGCTGCCCTGTTAGGAACAAGGTTCTAATGCAGCTAAAACACAAAACATCTAAACAATTAGGAAGATAATCAGGCTCCACACCCATCAATCTCCAACTTGGAGACTGATTAAACTCAATGATTGCTTCACTTGTTGGACAATGACTCCACTTGGACCTGATTGTTTCTCATATTTAGCATCATACTTGAAGACCAGTTGAAGCTAAGAAGAATCTCAATTTCTCACTGGTTACAACTTTGGTTAACATATCTGTAGGATTTTGACTACTGCGTATCTCTTTTGGCTTCAACTATCCATCTTCCAACATTGGCCGTATGAAATGGTACTTGAGTTGTATATGTTTAGTATTGGAATGAAATGTTGAGTTCTTTGAAAGATGAATGACACTCTGGCTGTCATTGTATACCCTGCCCATCTCCTGCTTCTTTCCCAATTCATCCATAAACCTTTGTAACCAAATCATTTCTTTACTAGCCTCTGTAGCAGCAACATAATCTTCTCCCATTGTTGAAAGTGAAACATTGTTTTTCAATTTTGAAACCCAATTGTTGTGCTCCTCCTGTTATCTCTATCATCTACCATATCTGCATCAACATATCCTTGTAGAGTAATTTTTGAACCACCAAAGCATAATGTTTGATTTCCGGTACCTCTCAAATACTTGAGAATCCACTCCACTGCCATCCATCGTTCTTTTCCTGGATTGTTCATATACCTCCTTACAAATCCCACAACATGTTCAATATCAGGCCTTGTGCATACCATTGCATACATTAAGTTTTCAACTGCTGATGCATATGGAACTTTACACATAACTCATCTCTTCCTGAGTCTTGGGACACATCTCCTCACTTAGTTTGAAATGGCTAGCCAAAGGTGTACTAACTCGTTTTTCATTCTTCATATTAAATATTTCCAACACCTTTACTATGTACTCACTTCGAGACAATGTTAATTTGCAAATTTTTCCATCTCTAGTTATTCTCATACCATGGATTTTTTTGCAGCATCCAAATCCTTCATTGCAAATGAATTTGCCAATTCTCTTTTGATAACATTTATTTCCTGCATGTTACACCTGAAAACAAGCATGTAATCTAAATATAATAACAATATAATATAGATGCCATCTTTTTTCTTTTTTAAGATAAACACAATGGTTAGAGTGACATCTAATATAAACTTGTTCAGACATAAACCTGACAAATTTTAGATACCACTACCTTGGAGCCTTTTTTAAGACATACAAGCTCTTCTTTAATTTGCACTCTAATTTCTCCTTCCATTTGACCTCATACCTTTGTGGTTGTTGTGTATATATTTCTTCCTCCAAATCCCCATGGAGAAAGGTTGTATTTACATCTAACTACTCAAGATGCAATTATTCTGCTGCAACTAGACTTAAACTAGTTCTGATTGAAGTCGTTTTAACAATAGGAGAAAAAATTTCATCAAAGTATATGCCTTTATTTTGTGTAAACCCCTTCACCACAAGTCTAGCCTTATACCTTTGTTTACCTCCATCTTGTTCCTTCAACCTGTAAACCCATTTATTTTGCGATGTTGTTTTACCTACAGGAAACTTGACTAAGTCAAAATTTGGTTATGCATCAAGGAGTTCATATCTTCTTCCATGGATTTCTCTCACTTCTTCCTAGTTTCTATCTACATTACTTCTTTATATATTTCCAGTTCACCAAAATCAGTTAACAATACATACTATAATGAAGGAGAGTATCGTTTAGGGGGTCTACTTATCCTAGTAGATTTTCTAACACCACTTTCAGGTGTTTGAGGTGCATGTTGCTGTTGTAGTTGTTATTTTTGTTGTGGTTGCTGAGCATTATGATTTTCAAGAACCTTTACTTTTTTTGTGATCTCATCAAGCACTATGTATTCTTTGTTTTCTTTTTCTTATTTCTTTCCCTGCATTTGATCCTTATACAAGACCTTTTCATTGAATATGACATCTCTTCTCCTAATGTTTTTGTGATTTTCATAATCATATAAGTGATAACCAAAATCATTTACACCATATCCTATAAAGGTACATTTATTTGATTTTTCCTCAAGCTTTGTTCTATTTCCTTTATTTATGTAGATAAAGGCTTCATAATCGAAAGTCTTTAAAAATTAGTAGTTTATCTTTTTACTTGTCCATGCCTCCTATGGAATACCACCATCCAAGGAACTTGAAGAGCCTCTATTTATTATATAAACATTATTATCTCATGCATCTCTTTAATTACTAGCGAATTGGTTGTAATTTCCTCTTTTTTCCCACACAACCTCATCTCTCTCTCTCTCGCCTAGAATAATAATACACAGTCACAATACAATTCCCTCATATAAACCAAGGGTTTCCTTCTAGGGAAAAAACCCTTAAATTAACATAACTTCTACTGTCATATCATCCACCTAATGAATGAATTATATTTTTTAGACCTTGGCCCCCGTGGACCACCCTGATGGTGATTAAATGGGCAATGTTGTTGCCCCGTTAGGAACAAGAATACAACATGGTTGAAACAAAAAATGTCTAAACAATCAAGAATATAATCAAGCTCCACACCCAACGCAAATCAATTTCCTCCAAACCCTGACATAAATGATGATATATGCACTCACTCTACATCCAACACCTACTTTTACCTATGACACCAGTACCCACTTTGACATCAATGACAACATACTCAATAATCTCCCCCTTTGTCATTGATGTCATCACACATAGTACGACAAGGCATGTTTTATCCTACATCTCTTTCTCTCCCTTGATTCCTCCAAGGTTCTCTCTCCCTTTGACATAAATTGCAGAGGGTGGTTGAAACATCCTTGAAGAAATCTTCAAGTGATGTGAGTCCCCTTGACGACATGCTCACCTGTTTCATCATATCTACAATCTCCCCCTGACAATGTGCTTTCTGTTGAAGAATCTAGCATAGTCTTCTCCTGATATTATTAGTGTGTGGATTCCTTACGCCATCAAATAGTTACCAAAATACAAGAGACAAAGACACATGATTTTGGCTTTCTGCTAGGGCCAAAACCTCTCCTTCTTGGAGAGGAAAACCTACACAAAATTATTCTTATAGAGATTCTGATCGACAAACACCAAGACCAGGACCCTTAACATACTGATCCAATCCAAGAACAAGACGTCGATCCTCTTCTTAATTATTGTTGATATCATCATCACCATTGTTGCTTCATCGTGGTCATAATTACTGCACCTTCACTGAGATATTCATTATAACACTGAGATTATTATTTCTGCACCATAGCTTCCCTTTCACTTAGAAAATTGTTGCAATCTTACTGAGATCATCTTCATGCCAATGAGGTATTCATACCGATATGTATATGTATACATATGAGAGTAATACCTTGTCTTCACCAATATTATGATCGATATCATGGTCGCTACTATATTAAGATCATTTCAGAGTGTGTGCCGAGACATGTATACAACGAGAGACATAGTGTCATTATGTAATCACCAAGATCCTCATCATTTAATACTATGACTACATCTGCCGAGAATGTATTGTTTGGAGATCATTGTCACTCGGTTGCCAAGACTGTGACTGCGTTGTTCCTTGTATTGAGATCTATATCATCAATTCATCACCGAGTTCATGATCAAGATCATGACTATGTCTAGAAGTATGTCGAGACAAAGATTTCCATATCACAAATAAACTAAGACTTATGGCAACATCTAGATGTGTGTCAAGACAGAGTGAGTTACTATAGGATCACCGAAATCCTTCTTATCACAATGATGCTTAGCATGTCGAGAGTATTAACACAGAAAAAGTTACACTGTGATTTCTTGCACAGTTTCAGAGGTGTCTGAGAATGTGTCTCACTATGCCCATCCAAAAAAAGTTACACTGTGATTTCTTGTGCAGGTTCAGAGGTGTTTGAGAATGTGTCTCACTATGCCCATCCAGAAGCTACATAAATGTATGTGAAGATCTTAGAGAATCCAAATTCTGTGCCCATGATATTTTTGAAGAATCTGAGTTTCAATTGTTTCTCTTCTGCGTAGACCCTATTGGATTTATATAGTGGTTTCATTTTCCATAATAATCCAACTTGAACCATTGAAGAGGTGTGTCATTTGTGTAATCCAACATGATTGATTTTACTTCGCTTTGCTGGTCGACTTAATCAAGAGGATTGTGCTTGTCTTGGAGGGTTAATCTAGACATTTTGTAGACTTGTATACATTAGACATGAGCTCAAGAAGAGCATGACATTGAATCATTGACTTGCTCGACTTATTCAATGAGCAATGAACTCATTGTTATAGATAACAAAAATAATATTTCTTTTTCTTTACAAGTACAAAGATCAAAATTACATTTGTAAATACTGAACCTAGTTACATTTTCTTCAACACTCCCTCTTAACTAGGGAGGTATTTATAATGGTCCTTGGTCATTCTCAATCTGAATAATTTCTCATAAGAAGAATCAGATTGGTAACCTATGTTATAGAATAATCGTAACCAACATTATTTCCACAACAAGGCCTTGACTGACAGCTCTATCTCGCATTAGATCAGAGCACCATTAGGGGAATTTTGAGGTCTAAAATGGGCCTCCGAAGGAAATTATAAAGTAATAGTGGAAATAAAAAAATAATATTAGATTACATCATCAAAGTTTAGAGGGAAAAAACAAAAAACTATATTTTCAACTTATCTCCCTATGGATTTACTCAAATGTTAAGCAGAAACACTTTTTGAATGCATATTTTGATTCCTCATCGAAGGAGTACCCATGTTTCATACTTTTGGTGGACCTTTCTACACGAAAAATTAGAAATACATGAAAAACGTGATTGCAATCACGTTTTTTTTTTTAATGTATTTCTCATTTTTCTTGTAGCAGGGTCCATCAGAAGTATGCAACGTGAGTACTCCTTGGATAAGGAATTAAATTTTCCATCCAATGAGTAATCCTACTCAAGATTTGAGTAAAACCTTAGGGAGATAAGTTGAAAATACGAGTTGAAAAAGTAGTTTTATTATTTTATTATTTTTTAATATTTTTACTTTTTTACTCCAAAAATGGTGAATCATCCCCCATGGTTGACATCATCATATTGAATCCTACTGGTTCTTATAAAGTTTATTTTGGTTGTACATTTTTCTTAGGAGGCCCATTTTATACCTCAAAATTCCCCTAATTTGAATGTTGGCGAAACAAATGAATATATACACCTTCATCATTGTCTCTCAAGGTATATACCCACTTAGGTGTTCACTGAGTATGACCTTCTAGGAATATTCTTATCTTGGGTTCCCAACCCTCAAAGAATATTAGTCCTCTTGACAACTCTTGTCTTGGATGCCCTACACATCCTCAAAGAGCATCAAATACCAAATGATTACCCAATCCTCCATTCTTTCTTCCATAGTGAAGACAAGAATGTTGTTCCTATCTCTCCCTCTTAGCTGAGGAAGATATGCCCAAGTTTCCTCTAATCAGAAACTTGCCCAAGCTCCCTTTTAATCAAGAACTTTTCAGAGCTCCCTCTTCGCTTGAGACTCTTCTATACATCAGCAACTTCTTCTTCATGGGTCCTTTTGCTGCTTGATCAACTTCGCTCCTTGATCTCATGAAATTTAGTCGAGCTTCTTCCTTGTAGGGAAAAATCCATCCATCACTTTCCTCCATAGTTTTTCATGTCATTCCTTTCTCCATGGAAAGTGGCCTTCTTCATATCTTGAACCTTTATATGACTACTTCTTTCTCATCATGCTTCTTCCATCCATCACATGAATTCTAGTTGGACCTATATTTATAACTCTTATTTGAGTATCCCTACATTATCCGGATATTATTCAAGAAATCAAAACATCATATTACATAAAATCATAACTTACGAGATGTATCTTCATCGTGACATATTTCTGTAGGTACCAACATCCTACATACATGATTACACATTTCCAAAAGATATCTATTTTCAAGGGTCTCCATTTTTCAGACTTTGATCATAGTCTTCATATCGTTGCGGGAGATTTCCTAGTCAAATCTTCTTGGTCTTTTGGATGTTGATTGCCTTCATCATAATTGAATAGTTCATGATCTCTTTCTTCCTGACACATTTCATTCTCAGGGGTTTCTAATCAAAGTTATGTAATCGTAGTCAACCAACTCATACTTTATATGAGGATAAATTATGTTGATTTCATCTAGTGTGACTTATGAATTTCTGCATCTTTTCAGAGGAGGAGATCCTTTTCCCTTGATCATGCTTATTAAGATAGAAGTGATGATCTATATTACCTGCACCCATATGACATGACATTATAATATTAAATACACACATACATACCTCATTTCACCTTTAGGTCATCTCAGATTTTTCTAGTAGATTTCTTGATTGAAGTGTCTTCAACCCCTTGATCTTATTCTATTATTATGTAACCATAACATCATCCATGAATTTCATGAGTTGGAGTTCTTGATGAAATACTTTCTTTCTCTCTAGATTAGTGAATACTCCAATTAGGATTCGATCAGAGAATCTTTAGGATATTGTATATCCTCATCTTGCATATGTTTCCCTTTTGACTTGATGTGTGATGAGACCCGTTCTAAATGACTTCTTCCTTTCCTTCAAAGTCTAATGAGGTTTCGAGAGTTATGTCTTTCATGTTCGACAGCCATGGATTTTGTTCTTCATGATTCCCATGGTGATTCCACGAGCTCTTGCTTCTAATGCTTTCATGATGCCATGATGCATCTTAATATCATGGTAATATCTTTATCAAAAGATCAAGGAGCTTATGATAATATCCTTTTGTGAGGGAGGCCATCTTAAATGTAGTGGAGATATATTTCCCCCTCTTTCCTTTTTCTTCATCTTTCTCCATCATTCTAGAAATATGATCTTATTTCCATAGCATTGAATCTTACACTATTATGTATTTCCTTTCCTTTATGCACATGATTATGTCCTCCAACATGTTTTCCTTCTATCTAACATAGATACCATAAGTTGTTGAATGAGGTAACCTTCTTTATTCATGGATATTTTTTTACCTTGATGATTATCTTCTTATCATCTTTCCTAGATCTCTCAGTTTAGATCTCATGAAGATAGCCCTTTATTCTTTGACACCTTAAAACAAGTCTAAGCGATATGACCTTCTTCATTGCATTTTAGACAATATATTTTCTAGCATTTCATATATCTATTTTATGTGTCTCCTTTCTTGTTACTTAGGGATGAGAGAACCTTAAAATTTCCTTCCCTTGAATTCAAAGGAGACCTTTTTTTTTTATTATGACTTCTTTTTATATGTGAGGATTATGAAAATCCTCCTTATTTTATGCAAGGACTCTTGATGACCCATTAAATCCATAGATCTCCTTGCAATCATGAAATCATTTAACCAAACTTGATTATAAAATGAAAGATACTTATTTGACAAGTGAAGATGAACTCTTCTGCTTGATCACTTTGATGATGGATGAAGAAGATGCATTAATTCTCCCTCTAGAATGATCTTCTTCTAGGGCAAGGAGATGATTCTTTGCTTGATTTGAGATGGAACTGTATTGCTTCAAATCTTGTAGTATGCAACATCAATGATTTGTGATGATAGATCTTGTGGGAGGTTTCAATGTACCAGAGTTCTGAATGCTTCATCTTTTGACTGTTGTTCTCCAAAACCCTTGTTTTTGTGGATTGTTATTGTAGATTTCTAGGGTTTGATCAAGATCAAGGTTTGTTTCTTCAATGCATATCTTGATATTCCCCAGCTTGCTTTGATTCCCTGCTAGAAACTTGATCCTTGAATGTCTCTTTTCTGCCCTTCCTTAGACTGCAACCATAACTTTGATACCATGTTGAAGAATCTAGGTCAGTTAGAGTTAATTGAGATTATTCTTCATCATGATAAATATTTGTGAGGTATTTTAACTTCTTCTTATTAGCATAGTCTTCTCTTGATATTATTAGTGTGTGTATTCCTTACATCATCAAAAAGTTACCAAAATAAAAGAGACAAAGACACATGATGTTAGCTTTCTGCCAGGGCCAAAACCTCTCCTTCTTGGAGAGGAAAACCTGCACAAGATTCTTCTTATAAAGACTCTAATTGACAAACACCAAGATCAGGACCCTTAACATACTAAGCCACTCCAAGACCAAGACACCAATCCTCTTCTTCATTACTGCTGAGATCATCATCATCACTATTGCTTCATCATGGTCATCATTACTGCACCTTCACTGAGATATTCATTATAACAATGAGATTATTACTTCTGCACCATAGCTTCCCTTTCACTTAGATCATTGTTGCATTCTTACTAAGATCATCTTCATGTCAGCGAGGTCTTCATACTGATATGTATATGTATACATATGAGAGTTGCACCTTGTCTTCACCAAGATTATGATCGATATCATGATCACTACTATATTGAGATCATTTCAGAGTGTATGCCGAGACATGTATACAAAGAGAGATACAGTGTCATTATGTAATCACCAAGATCCTCATCATTCGATACTGTGACTGCATCTGTCGAGACTGTATTGTTTGGAGATCATCGTCACTCAATTGCCAAGACTGTGACTGCGTTGTTCCTTATATTGAGATATGTATCATCAATTCACCACTGAGATCATGATCAAGATCATGACTATGTCTAGAAGTATGCAGAGACAAAGATATCCTTATCACAAATAAACCAAGACTTATGACAACATCTAGACATGTGTCGAGACAGAGTGAGTTACTATAGGATCACTGAGATCCTTCTTATCACAACGATGCTTAGCATGCTAAGAGTGCTACCAAAGAGAAAGTTACATTGTGATTTCTTGCGCAGTTTCAAAGATGTCCATGAATGTGTCTCACTGTGCCCATTTAGAAGCTACAGAAATGTATGTGAAGATCTCAGAGAATCCAAATTTCGTGTCCACGATATTTCAGAGGAATCTGAGTTTCATTTGTCTCTCTTTTGTGCAGACCCTATTGGATATATATAGTGGTTTCGTTCTCCATAATAAGCCGACTTGAACCATTGAAGAGGTGTGTCATTTATCCAAGCCGACATGACTGATTTTACTTCATTTTGTTGGCCAACTTCATCAAGAGGATTGTGCTTGTATTGGAGGCCTAATATAGACATTTTATAGACTTGTATACATTAGACATGAGCTCAATAAGAGCATGACATTAACTCTTTGACTTGCTTGACTTATTCAATGAGCAAGAAACTCATTGTTATAGACAACAAAAATAATATTTCTTTTTCTTTACAAGTACAAAGATCAAAATTACATTTGTAAATAGCGAACCTAGTTACATTTTCCTCAACACTTTTCAACTGCAACATTTGTTCTAATAACATAGGCTCCCCATGACATTATGTTCTCCTAAAAACTTCCCATGTCTTAGTGCATCTACCAATTTTGTGAGAATTCATTGTGAATCATGTTTTATCTGCCAAAATCTAATGGTCTTGCCTTCCCACCTATTGAAATTGCTTCCTTCCTGGTTCTGCAGTGTCCATGTCAAGCCAATTCTACAATCTCATGCAAAATGGCCAAAATCATGGCATAAATAAGAAGTCTCTACATATGGTCTCAATAATGGAGAAAAGTTTTTGTAACTTCCTCTTTCATAGGCATATGGGAATTTGTCTTATCTTCCATAAATATGCTTCTAGGGATTTGATAAAACCCTCTATCAATACTTTTTCTATATCTTCTGCAATTTGCAGCTTTGTGTCCATGGTTAGAACATACATAAAAATAACCATGAATTGCACCTATAAACTTGGGTGTATACAGTGAAGATATGTTGAAGGTGTTTCACTCTTGAGAATATCTTTGCTGTTCTCCAATTTCGAATGCTCTATTATGAATTGGTGTCTTGAACACATCATCTTGATCTCTTGCATCATTGGTCTTCTAGATTTTGGTGTTTGTTGATTTGTGAAGGATTTCGACTTTAGGCTTCTCTCCATTTTTGGCATGAGGCTTCCTTTCTTCCTTGATGTGTGGTTTCTCTTCATCTTTGGTATGAGATTTTCCTTCATGTGGTTGCTCTTCATCTATTGGATGAGGCTTCTCTTCTACTTTGACATGTGGTTTCTCTTCATTATCAGAGCATGAAGACTCACCAACATATCCAAGACATGTATTGATAAGTGGTGATCTTTGGTAATTGATAATGTCATCCAAGACCTATGAAATCCTAAATTTTTTATTTAGCTTATCCACTTTTTCTCTCAAGATGACAACTTCTTGTTCATGGTTTATGCAATCTTCTTCCTCCTGCTTCATTTGAATTCCTAAGACATCCTCAATCCTTTTGGCTTCTTCAAGTTCCCTCTTCAAGGAGGTGATTTGTTTGCCATGTTATTATCCTATTTGTTCCATGCAAGCTTGTAATTTGACCACGCAAGAAGCCTATATATTGGAGAAACTCGACCTAGAAAAGTGTGAAATTCAAGGAAGAGAAGGACAAGTCAAAGGTAAAAGAAGAAGGTTTCTTTCAAGTTCAAGAATTTGATTTCTCTATCTCTCATGTCACACGTACAAATTTCTAGAGTTCTGTAGGAAGGCCGAAATTCTGCAGTTGTTGGGGAGGCCAAAATTTTGCAGTAGCTGGGCCAAAATTTTTGCTGCTAGATCAAAGTTCTAGATAATTGAAGTTGCATTTTGAAGGGCTGAAATTTGGAAAATGATATTCAAGAGGAAGGGTTGACTTGGTGGAGGAGGAAGGCCTGTGGGTCTAGAGTCTTGGTCTACCTCATATTGCTTTTTAATCTACTGAAGGAAGAGTTCATTGACTGGGTTTCCCCTATACAAGGGTTTTAGCCCTAGTTGTCCGCCTACATCTGGTTTCTCCGATCTTCATATTTTTCTTTTGATAATTTATTGATGAAACAAAGATAAAAGAAGAACATAAGGAAGTTAATAAGTACCTAAGAATATCACAAGTAATTATCAACATAAGAAAATCTTTCTGCCTTTCTGATTTTCTAACATGTTATTAGAGCTAAGGTGAAAGAAGGAATAAAAGAGCAGGCTGAAGATTTATTGAAGAAAAATATCAAGTAAAAGACATTAAAAATGATCATATAAGGAGATAAGTCTATAATCTACAATAACAATGACAAACTCAATGAAGACATAGAACAAACTAAAAGAAGCCTTGATCAGATCTTGGGGGGAGGCCCCTAAGATCTAAAAATTTGAAATGGATCTTGGGGGGAGGCCCCCAAGATCTGAAAAATTGAAATGCCAGAAGAAAATAGGAGAACAAACATTAAACAAAACCACCAAGAAACTTTTTTATTAAAATAGAGAATAATTGTAAAATCTACATTGTGGTGGACCATATGTCCTTTTAGAAAATGCGACTTGTTACTTATAATCTTTTTTTAGTTATATTACCAAAGGTAAATTCCATGGGTGGGTAGATACCATGGGTGGATGTCACTTACAATACAATGGGTAAATTCCACGGGTGGATAAATACCTAGGGTGGATGAATACCATGGGTGGACGCCATTTACAATACCATGGGTATATTCCATGAGTGGATAAAAACCATGGGTCGATGAATACCATGGGTGAATGTTAATTTCCATTCAGATCATTCCTCCCTCCTTAAGAAGCAATGACCCCCATTGTGTGAAGTTCCTTTGTAAGAATCATTTTTTGAATATGAAGAGACATTGAAGAGAAGGGTTTTGTGTGGTTAATCCATAACCGTGATGAACGAAGATCAAAGGATAGAGATACTTTGTAATGCTTATGACCAACTATGATACTGTCAGTGTGCGACCTAACCAATGGAATTCGATGAAGTGTGGGTTTGTTGATGACCCATAGCCATGAAAAATGAAGATCCAAGGATAGAGATACTCTATAATTCTTGTGACCAACTGTGATACTAACAGTGTGCGACCTAGCAAATGGACTTTGATGACAAGGAGTTTGTGCGGTTGACCTATAACCATGATGTTGACTATTGATTAAGTAGAAGGTGCTTACATAGCCTGGGGTGGGAGGGAATGTCTCCAAATAACCCAAGCCAGATGCTTCTATGCTGAAACTAATGAATGTGAAGCAAGTGCCTACTAAAGCGGGGTGGTAGTGCACGTCTCCAAAGGAAGCCCACTCTAAATGCTGCTCCAAATATAAAAAATAAGTTAAAATGGGCATAAATCGGTCAATATAACTCAAAATATTTATTATAACCTATTTTTGGAAATAGATTGCCCATTATGCATCTTCTCATGTGATTGAAATCCATATCTCTATATTTTGAAAACTCAGATTCACACTACAACTGTCTCGTTGTTACAAAAGTTCTAAAAAATAGTTGATTTGAAATCAGTGATATCTCCCTCATCCGAACTTCGATTTGACCAATTTTTTTTTGAAATTGGATGATTTTTTAAGAGGAACTCAGATATGCAATCATTTTTCTAAAATTCTGCACAAAAGAAACAAAAAATATAGGAGATCCATTCTCCACAAATTGCTGTCAATTTTTTTTCTACAACACAACTATTTTTAAATCAGCGATATCTCTCTCATCCAGCCTCTGATTCAACCATTTTTTTATTTTTTGGCATTTTTTCACCAGGAATCTAAATGATCTAATCTTCAAACTCACTGCCCAAAAAATTCCTACAAAAACATGAAAAAAAAATTCTTCTTGCTTTGCCCAAGAAAGTGCTCTATGGAGGTTGTAGCATGTGCATGAAGTTTGTTGAAGATTGTTGCAAAAAATGAAACTGAAATATGTGTCAAACCCTCATTCCCATGGAGCCCTAACTTGAATCTGATACCAGTGATTCAGATTTTGGGGGGAGGCCCCAAGATATAAAAAATTGAAATGGATCTTGGTGGAGGGGGGGAGGCCACCAATATCTGAAAAATTGAAATGCTAGAAGAAACTAGGAGAAAACAAAATAAACAAAACCACCAAGAATTTTTGTTATTAAAATAGAGAATAACTATAAAAGCTACATTGTGGTGAACCATATGTCATTTTACAAAATCCAACTTGTTACTTATAATCTTTTTTTTAGTTATAATACCATAGGTAAATTCCATGGGTGGGTAGATACCATGGGTGATTGAATACCATGCGTGGATCTCACTTACAATACCACAGATAAATACAATGGGTGGATTTCACTTACAATACAATGGGTAAATTCCATGGGTGGATAAATACCTTGGGCAGATGAATACCATGGGTGGATGTCACTTACAATACCATGGGTATATTCCATGAGTGGATAAATACCATGGGTCGATGAATACCACGGGTGGATGCCAATTTCCGTTCGAATAAAGCCTCCAAATACAAGGCTTGGGAAAAGAGAATAGATCTCATTCTTAAAAAGAATAAAGTATTAGATTTTGTTCAAGGTAGAGTAAATATGTCTACTTATGAATAAAGTAATGCAGATAAAGTGAAGTTTAGAGAAATTCAAATTGTGGCTATGAATCTAATAGTAGATGGAGTCATGGATAACTTAATTACATACATATCCAACATAAATTCTGCTAAATAAATGTATGAGGCTCTCTCCAAGTTATTCACAATCAAGAATAGTGGAAAAATAAAAAGCCTCAAGAATGAACTAATAATGGTTAAAATGACAAATGATGATATTGTTTCATCATACTTTATAAGTATATCTAGAATCAAGGATGAACTCCAAGAAATAGATGAAGTTGTCCCGAAAAAGGAGCTCATAACTACTTCCCTTTTAGGACTACCTAAATCTTCGAGTGCCTTTGCATAACAACTCAACAATTGGAAGGATATGCCAACATTTGAACAAATGTGGAATTCATGTAGCCAAGAAGAAGCTAGAATATCTATGGTAAACAACATAAAGGAGAATGAAGAAGAAAACACCTCGAATTATTACTCTACTCATCACAAAAATAAGGGATCCTTCAAGAATTTCAAAGTACCAAAGACGAAAATGGACCTATCTAAGCTTGAATGGTACAATTTCCACAATATGGGACATTACTAGAGTCATTGTCCCAAGAATCCAAGAAATAATAAAAGAGAAAGGGAACATGCAAATGTTGTTCATCAAAGACCACCAAAGAAGAACAATATGGAAGAATCTAAAGTCAAAGACTTATTTTCTAGGGATTCTTAGGGACATTATCCCTTGCATATCCTTCTATTATAGGTTTTGAATTGTTTTCCTTTATGTTTTGATCTCTAGAATTTGTATGTCTAACAGGTCTTGTTAGAACACCTTTTATTTTGATAAAGTTGTAAGTATCCCTCAAGATTGGATTAAGAGGGATCCCTCACCATGTTTGGTTTCCCTCTCTTATCAAGATGTGTTTGTATTATATGATAATAACCTTTCTCTCTATATTTTTCCTTGGCTAGGAAAGCTTGCTAATTGCTCAAGGATCACAAAGAAGAATTCAAAGTATAGACTTGAAGTGTGAAAGAAGTTCTATTGAAACCCTTCAAGCATTTATATCCTATAAGGTTTGTTAAAAACACAACCCAAGGCATGTCTTAGCCTATAAGCTTTTTTACAAATATCTCTTTATATAAAGGTACAATCATTCTTCTTTTAATTTTTTCTCTACATTACTAACATCATCATGTCTAGTGTTTTTGAATCGTAAGAGATTCTTGTTTGGGTGATTAATCATTAGATTGAATCTACCCTCATTATATCATTTTTATGGAACCCTAAAAGGTTCTCCATAAAACCCTAACCTAAGGGTATGTCTATAATCATGAAGCCCTAGTCTACTTAGGGTTAATGATGAAGTCTAGAAATCCTATTCTCTTACTTAGAGTCTTAGTATCATTATAATATAAATCCTAGTCCTTTAGGGTTTTTTGTTAATATGAATCCCTAGACCTTTATGGTTTGGTAATTTAGGGTTTATGACCAAAAAACTTATAATATCTATAGTAATATCTTAGGAATGAAGCCCTAGGTCTATGTTTGTCTGTCTGATAGAAACCTTAGCCTGGTCAAAATTGTTGTATTTCTAATGTATTGATATTTGTGTCTCAGGTTTGCATAGTAGATATTGTTGTGATATGCTTGTGAATAATTATGAAATTCTAGATATGTATAGATGCTAATATAATCGTTAATACTCATAGTTTGTAAATTCTAGGGTTTGTAACTAAACCCTAGTAGAAGTTTGGTATTCCAAGATATGAGGATATTGTTTCTGATATGATGATTAGATCTAGGATGTGCAACAAACCCTATTAGAGTCTAAATTGTATAGTAGAATTGTCATTTGATCAAATTGTTGATATCTAAGGCTTTATGTCTCTAAGATGGAATTAGAGGTTTTTAATGGATCGTAGTAAAATTTATTATATATATGTGAAAATAATATTGATTCCCTAGATAGAATGAGACTAATCCATGTTACGTTATGTTGTAGTCTAGGTCTTTTAACAAAAACCCTAGCAAGAAGTTGAAGTTTATAAGTATATGTCTCTTACTGATTATGAACCTAACTAGGTTTAAGTATTTGATTGTTTTGAAGGTTCCATTATATTAACATAACTTTGATACTATTAAATTCATTTTTCTATATATATATATATATATTTGGTCGTACTTTATATTAAAGTTTTGCAAGTACACATGATGTCTGTATGAGCATGATCAAGTTGACCTTGATGAAGTTATGGAAGATTGAAGATTCTCTAATATCTTAGAAGAAGAAAGTAGTTGATCTCCCTAAAGTTAAGAGGGATCCTGGATAGAATAAAGGGTGCATCTACCCAATTGAGAGGGAGGGAACATTATGAAAAAGAACACCTTGAATTAAAGAAAAGGACCTAAGAAGATATACGGATGTATTAGGCGCTACTATAGAAATCAAAGAAGTGATAGAAGAAAGCTTCCAACAAGATGTATTTGATAACTTGTTGATGATATAAGAAACATCCTGACCATGAACGTTTGTGTGTACTTGTTTGTATATTTGAAAGTTTATTATTGATTGGGGTTTGTGTTTTTATGGGTAAATCTCTCCATAAAAAGGTTGAACACTCCGGAAGCATTCTTGGACAAATGGATATATCTAGTTTGATAGGGAGAGATGAAGCATATAATGGTGGATGCTTGGGAGGACATATGGTCATCTTATGTGTGTTTGATATCTTGATCATGAAGAGGGAGGGTGGAATTGGTATTGGAGCTCTAGCCTTGGATACACACCTAGATCCCTAGGTTGATGGTTAGTTAGTAAGCCTTATAGTAGTTAGAGTGGCTGAAAACTTTAGTCCATCTTAGACCCACCCAGATAGATAACCCTAGTTAGGTATCTAGTTCATGGCGCTGAGTGTGCCTAAGCTCTTCACAGTTAATGTGTTTTTGACATCTTCCATGTACCTCTATATGGTTGTAATTATGAATACCTCCCTAGTTAAAATGGAGTGTTGAAGAATGTAACTAGATTTGGTCTTCATAATTGTATAATGTAATTTATTTGTCAAAATAAATTTTATTATGACTTATTAAAGCATGGGTTTCATGCTTGGGTCAATTATTTTTATATCAAAACCTCCATTGCAAGCTTCTAGGGTTTATGTAAACTGTCCTTGTCCATGTCATATTGTAAAGAACCCTTCTTGGGATGTATTTGTCAAAGAAAAAGAATATTTATAGTATTTTAGGTCTTCTAGGCCTCCATCAAGTTAGCCTCAAGGAAGGACAAGTCGACCTCAAACAAGGTAATTCGACCTCACAAGAAGCATATATATTGGATAAAATCGACCTCATTTGTAGTGGATGTCAAGCAAGTTTGATTTGTAGGAAATTGGAGTTGAAAAAGTGAAAAATTCCAAGGAAGAGGAGGACAACTCTAAGGGAAAAGAAGGTCTCTTTCAAGGTCCAGAATTCAATTTATCTCTTTCTCATATCGCACATGTGGAATTATAGAGTTTTGATTGAAGGCTAATATTGGCACAAAAATGTCATCAGGGAAGAGACCATGGGTTCAAGCATAAGGGACCAACAAGGATCCGTTGTAGTCTAGGCCAACACTGACATTTTCATCTTACCCAAGAGGTAAGGAGTCTCATTCGAGGCGTGTCGTGACTTGAACTAAGAAGGGTTCGAGAGATATCGAGGGAGTTCCAGACATCAACTATCAATATTTAAAAGAGATCATTCATCACAACGTCATAATGTTACGATTACCATATTCATCAAGTAAAAATCCATTAATTAAAATTTTGAGTAGGTCTATAAATTATAGCAATACACTTGACCATAACACCATCCAAACTATCTCATTCATTCATTAACATCAACGTAGCGAAGATTCATTACAATATACATCAAGCACAAATCCTTTCATTAGATACATACAATAGCATAGACACAGGATGCCTCAGACCTCTAGCCGAGTCTAGCTATGGCCCTTCCATAACTACTCAAGTCCTTGGGACCCTGTTCTTCTACACTCCTGACCCTGCCAGATACAAACCCCTTTCCCTTGCTATCTTCTACTTTTATATTTTCTTCCATCATCCCCACTGCCACTTTTTTTCAACTGTCCTTGCCCTCAGCTATTCCTGTTTTCTCTCAACACCTTGCCGCAACTGCGTGTTTACTATATGTTCCTGCATCCATCCTCGGTTGTTATCTCCGCAACTCAACTGTTTCTCCCACTACCTATTTTGCGCCTTGATTCTCTCAAAACTTCAAAATTCAAAACGAAGGCCCCAATAGCTAAATTTTTTCAGTTGTTGGGGGGGTCAAAATTTTGGAGTAGTTGCGTTGAAAATTTTGCTGCTAGATCGAAGTTCTGGATTGAAGTTACATTTTGAAGGGATGAAATTTGGAAAAGGATATGTACAAGGAGGAAGGGCTAACTTGGTGGAGGAAGGTCTATGGGTCTAGAGTCTTGGTCTATTTCATCTTGTTTTTGAATCTACTAAAGGAAGAGTTCGTTGAATGGGTTTTCTCCTAAATAGGGGTTTCAACCCTCGTTGTCCACCTACATCTAGTGTCCCTAATATTCATATTTTTATTTTGATAATTTCTTTATGAAACAAATATAAAAGAATAATGTAATAAAGTTAATAAGAGGATAATATTATCACAAAAAATTATCAACATAAGAAAATATTTCTGCCTTTCTGATTTTCTAACAAAAAGAAATAGAAGATTTCATATCATTTATAATCATTCCAATAGATTTCCAAAAGAGGGTTATAATTACAACAAGTTCAACTACATATCTTTCAGAGCCATTATAGAAAATAAGGACATCATCTATAAAAAATAAATGAGTAATAGATCAGCCCTAAGAAATAATAGTTGCTAGGAACTCACCTCTTCTCTTTGCTTCGGCTGGAATTCTACTTAATCCTTCCATCTCCATTAGGAAAAGGAGAGGAGATATACACAATATTTCTGGAAACCCCTTTGAGCATGAAAGAAAGGAGAAGTTGAACCATTGATTAGGATTACAAAAGACACAGTCTAAAGGTGAATAATAATCCAAACTATAGAGTTCGTGCTAAATCCTCTATGAGTCAACAAAAACCTATTATAGATCCAACTAACCAGATCATAGGCTTTAGAGAGATCAATCTTAAGGAAAACCCCTTTCAGCTTGTGCACTTTAATGTTGTGTAAACCTTCCTAAGCCACACCAATAGCTTCATGAATATGTCTACCTTCAAGAAACCCAAATTGTTCTTTTGAAATGGGATTTATTCTCCTCGGATCACTTTGGAAATAATCTTGTAGATGCAATTACATAGAGAAATAGGAGAGAAATCATCGAAGAATAAAGGATTTATTACTTTCGGAATGAGGGAAATGAATGTAGAATTGAACACTATTAATTTTTTCATAGGGTAATGCTAGAAAAAAGATCTCATACATATTACTCAATCATTATTAACTCATGAAACAGTGAAAATCAAATTCATTCATAAGCATGAAATATTAGTAATAAATAATAGTGGAGACATCAAGAAACCATGAGACAAGAGACACAGTAATTAGGTCTGAGGCCAGGGAAAACCCACAAGGGGAAAACCCAAAAAATTCTTCCTTATGAGAGGGAGAGAGAGAGTTCAAGATACCTCAATACATTAAGAAATCCATAGAAAGATAATAGCCAAACCAGTAACCCATAACATGTGAGATCCTAAGCAAGATCCCAACCCTTTCTTCCATCATATTTCAACCTCCTTCTTTTGCTCTCAACTCACTGAATCAGAGCTCAATGAGAGAAATATTGATGTCACAATTGAGGGGTATACCTATCCTTTATATATATTTTTAAATGGGTCGAATGGGTGCCTCTTGGGGGGCAAACCAACCTAGAAAAAATTGAGGTCGACTTGTAGAATTTCTTAGGGAAACCATAAATTTAAATTTACTAATTTAATTATTCATTCTTCCTTTTACTTTTCATTGATGGAAATGTCATCCTTTGCTGCAATTTTAACACTCCCTTTTATTCAGGGATGTATTTTCATTCTTTTTCATCATAAGGGAAGTGGATAGCATCATAATCCAATTTCAATGCTCCCTCTCATCTAGGGAGGTATTCTTCCAATTGATCCATAGATCTCATATCCTGCAGCTTCCCGAGTGCACCCAGTTTTCCATGTTTCATGTTTAAAGAAGATTATAGGTGACAAGCTCCCAGTTCAAACAATATTGCTAGAACTTGACGAGGAAGGAAAAATCATATTGGTACCAGAAGCAGTCATAGAAACAAGAACTCGACAACTACGAAATCGATCAATTTCGGAATATCTCATCAAGTGGAAGAAATTATCTGCTGAAGATTCTGCATTGGAGGATGAGAATTTTATACACAAAAGCATCCAAAACTACTCAAGCATTGAGGACAATGCTTTTCGGAAGGAGAGGGGCATGTTAGGCCCCTATAATATTAGTGACTTCCCCATTACTGTTGTCATTGTATCCCTTATTGTTATTATTGTGCTCCTATTGTCCCCATAAGTTATTAGTATGCCCCAAAGAAACCCACTATTGTTATTTTTGTGCCCTTATGTTATTACTGTAGAAATTCCCATTGTAGATCACCTGATAATGCAATAGACTAAAGAAAAATACTTGATCTACTTCTACAACCAATTTAGCGGAAGCTTAATCGAACATGAGAAACATCAATAAGAACACATATAATTGATAAGAAGGAATAAATCACACATAACACATAAGATATAACCCGAGGAAAGCCTCAGCCTAAAACCCCAACTCTATATTATCATACAAGTGGAAATATAGCCAGTATTACAAAAAGAATCAGCTCAAAAGCTATCTTGCTCTCTTTGCAATACCTTTATTGCTCATAGTTAGTCAAAGGCCTCTATCTAACCTTTGGTCTACCCTCCAAGCCTCCTATTTCTTTTCACAATTCTGATTGGGGTCCAGTGCAGCCACTTGTGTGAATTGGCCTCTTCACACACTCACTAACCTCTGATCCAACTACGTAGTCCTGAAGGAGATAAATCCTCATCATGGATGAGCTTCCTTTATAGGAAAAACATTCATCCAACTGATAGTACATTATCCCTTCTCTAATCTCAACTAGGTCTCTTTCTGAACTGACATGCATAAGTTATTCATGAGAGAATCTTCTGTTATCTAAAGTGCAACAATTATATGCAAGCATGCATTAACTAACTGAACTTACTTAATTTAAACAAACTGTTTAAATCAAATATAATTGGACTTGACTTAGTTATCTGAGCCAACTGAATACTAATCAAATTAGAACTCATCCTTATCTCTTTAACTGATGGATAAATTCCTCAATTAATAGATAAACTATTGCATGTCCTCACATAGACTTCATGTTTGATTTTTCACAACTAATTAACTCACAATGAATTAATTAATTTATTTTCAAACGACTACTAAGCTCAAATTTGAATTTTACTAAAATAGGAATCCATACTAAACTACTAAAAATAGAATGCTATTTTTAGCACTTCCATTTTTCATTCCTTGTTGCCCAATCCAGCACTAGTCTCCAAACTGCTATTTTTAGAACTTCTGTTTTTAGCATTTCTTGTTGCTATTTTCAACACTCTCTCTCAACAAGAAAGGCTTCCTCTCGAACCCAATCCTGTACCTTCGGAATGTTCTGCATGCAACACTTCTACCAAATGTGGTTGCTCCAGCAACTTTCGAAACAAAAAAAACTTCCAACTGACCTCTCTGTTGGGCTAGAAACATAATCTGATGCTGAAGCTCTACATACTATTGGAAAGTGCTCCCTCTCTGGCCTCTATGCTACTGCAACATCTCCATGCATCTTGCACCATTGCACACCTCTCTGTGCCAACCTACACTGGTGCAACACTCTTGTGCCTCTCGCATTGTTGTAGTCTTCTATCTCTGCGTTATCTTGGGACTCTTGCATTGTAGCTCTCTCTGACACTCCATCCGCATCTGCCTCTACCCAGTTAGTCAATCCTGCTATTCCTCATCAGGGCTCCTGTAGAAAATTCGAATCAAAGAGGTTGGGTACCTCAAGGATCCTACCCCTCCTCCTTGGGACGATCACTCCACATCGCCCCACCTCCTACCTGGAGGTATGGCTGCATGTGATCCTCCTGCCCACCTGGCTTGAAGTTTCCCCCTACTGGATGTCTTTGCATGAGTAGATGTCTCTACTTGATCTCCTCTTAGCTTCCCCTTTTGTGGCTGCTCCATAACCTCCTGAAGCTGCTGCACCAATTGTGGCTCCTCCACAATCGTCTGAGACTTTTTCTGGCCCTGCATGTTGAGAGGTAATATAATCTCCCTCTCAACCACCAAGTCTCCATCAGTTGCCTTGCTGCTCAAGGCTTTGCATGCATCTTGAACCTCAAGAGCATACAGGTTCTTGACACGTGAACCAATTTGCTTCACCTATCTAGTGATGATGTGTATAAGGAAAACCTTTCCCTTACGGAAGACTACATCATAGCCTCTGTCTTCTAGCATCATGATCGACACCAAGTTTCTATTCAGTCTTGGTACATACTTGACATCAGTCAAGGTAAGGTGAGCTCCATGCCCCCCCTAGAAAATAACCATGCCTACACATGAGACATTGTAATTTTCATCATTACCCATCACTATGAGTATTTGGAGATCTTTCTCCTCCAAAGTACTGAACAAACTCTTGCTGCTAGTCATGTGGAAAGAAGCTCCACTGTCAAGAAACCAACCAATTACCACCATGGATGAAATCATGCATGCGAAGAGTGTGAAATACAACTTCAACTGTGAAGTAGGTGCCTCACCTTCAAATCCTTCCCCAGATCCCTTCTTGGATTTCCTCTGTGGACAATTTGTATTAAAATGGCCCACCTCATGACAATGAAATCATCACATTTTCGATTTGTCAAACTTCTTCCCACCATGGGAAGAAATGGATTCGGAAAGAGAAACCTTTTCTTTCCCCTTCTTCACCTTACTTGCTAAGGCACAGTTTTCTTCATCCTCCATGGATGAAGAACCATCTCTGGTGCTTCTTCTTATCTCCTCCTGCATCAAATCCGACCAAATTCGTGCCCAATCTGGCAGTTTCTCTCTTCCATTAACCGAGTTCTGGTAGCTATGCCAGCTCTTAGGAAGACTGAGGAGTGCAAGACTCACCATGTCATCATCAGCTGTCGCGATCTCTACACTTTCAGGCTCATCCCTGCATGTGGTGAGCTTGTTCAGATACATAGAGATCATGTCTCCCTTTTCACACTTGAACTTTTGAAGCTTGTCCTTCAGTGCCAGCTTCCTCTGATCACTGATATCCTGATATAGATCTTTCAATGTTTCCCACATTGAAAACGGTGTCTCCTTCCCATGGAGACTCAAGACTATGTGATTTTGAACTCCCTCCAGAAGGATTCTCCTTGCTCTAGCCACACATTTCTTCCATTCAACCAATTCAGTAGCACCGGTTGGCTTGAGGACTTCTTGATCAATGAAGTCCTTTAGACCATTATCCTCTAGTACTGCTTCCATGTGATCCTTCCACGTTATATAATTCGAACTTCCATCAAGGGCATATTCGAGTCTCAAACCATAGAACGCCATAGGTGAAATAGAGATGTGATAAGAACTCAATTTCTATATTTAGGAATCACAAAATTCAACTTCTCCCTTCTTGTATATTGTTCTTCCTTGACCACCTGTGCTCCAATACCATGCAAAACTTTTTCTACAAAACCTCGCTCTGATACCATGTAGAAATTCCCATTGTAGATCACCCAATAATGCAATATACTAAAGAAAAATACTTGATCTACTTCTACAACCAATTTTGTAGAAGCTTAATAGAACATGAGCAACATCAATAAGAACACATATAACTGATAATAAGGAATCAATCACACATAACACAGAATATATAACCCAGGGAAAGCCTCAACCTAAAACCCCAACTCTATATTATCATACAAGTGGAAATATAGCCAGTATTACAAAAAGAATGAGCTCAAAAGCTATCCTGCTGTCTTTGCAATACCTCTGTTGCTCATAGAAAATCAAAGGCATCTATCTAACCTCTAGTCTGCCCTCCAAGCCTCCTATTTCTTTGTGCAATTCTGATTGGGGTCCAGTGCAGCCACTTGTGTGAATTGGCCTCTTCACACACTCACTAACCTCTGATCCAACTACACAGTCCTGAAGGAGATAAATCCTCATCATGGATGAGCTTCCTTTATAGGAAAAATATTCATCCAACTGACACTGTCCCTTCTCTGATCTCAACTGGGTCTCTATCTGAACTGACATGCATGAGTTATTCATGATAGAATCTTCAGTTATCTGAATTGCAGCAGTTATATGCAAGCATGCATTAACTAGCTGAACTTACTTAATTTAAACAAACTATTTAAATCAAATATAACTGGACTTGACTCAGTTAACTGAGCCAACTAATTAATACTCAAATTAGAACTCATCCTTATCTCTTTAACTGATGGATAAACTCCTCAATTAATAGATAAACTGTTGCATGTCCTCACATAGACTTCATGTTTGATTTTTCACAACTAATTAACTCATGGTGAATTAATTAATTTATTTTCAAATAGCTATTAAGCTCAAATTCGAATTTTACTTCCTATGTTTAGTCCAGGGACTGAATAAAATAGGAATCCATACTGAACTGCTAGAAATAGAATGCTATTTTTAGCGCTTCCATTTTTCATTCCTGTTGCCATATCCAGCACTGGTACCCAAATTGCTATTTTTATCACTTTTGTTTTTAGCATTTCTTGTTACTATTTTCAACAATTACTATTATGTTGGCTTGATTATATTGTGACCCCTTAGACTCCTATATATAGAAGGGAGGTTTAGTGATTTGTATCATCCAAGAATTGTTCATTTGTGTAATGTAAAGGAGGTTGCCCCCTCGAAGAGGCTTATTTCTAAGGCGTTCATATATCTTTTCTATCTTTTTGTGAGTTGGTTTCATAACATTAAGGTGTTGCTTCAGTATGGGTCATGTTCATCCAGGAAATAAAAGCAAGACCCATATTGAAGCAACACCTTAATGTGTTCTTCCTATTCACATGACTCTGACTTCACTTGGCAACGACATATCTTTTCATTCACAACATTGTCTCAATCTATGAATGGTTGTACCATGTATGTATCTTAATAGCAGCTTTGCAATAGAAACATCCATATCATCTCGGCTACCACAATGCTTCAAAAAGTCAGTAAAATTAGTTAATTCCAATAGACAACAACATCCAACTATTCATCGTCAGCTAGGGATTCTCACATAAGGAAATATCAACTCCCTACTTCTCAGCAGAAAAGTGTGTCATAGACGAATCCAAGAGAAAACATAAAAAAACCATGGTTGAATCCAATAGATAATAAGAAGCTTCTCAGAGAAGTAAATATTAGTGACCATCTCATTAGAGAAATACCAAATAGATCAACATCTAAATTCATAAATTAGCTACATTTCCATCTTCAAACATGTTACATGCAGGGAGACCATCCATGATATTTAAACCAATACAACACCCACAATTCATTTGGTCCAAATAGAGTCAGTAATGTCATGCAAATGAGAGAATATATCATCAATAGAGTTTCACATCTTCTGTAAATTTTCATCAAGTTTTCATGGACTCATATTCCATTATACCAGGATCAATTTTATGCCACATATTCATGAACAATCATCTCCCTTTTACACTAGGCCTAAAGCACATAGCATGCTCATTTTCATCATATTTGGATCAACGACACTCTTCAAACTTTTATCCATCCTCATATTCGAATTCATGAATCAAAAACAATGGTTGATCTTATCTACTCCCTCTAAGTCCAAAAACTAATACAATCACACGTCTTCTTGTCTTTGTTATTCCATCCTTATTCATATGTTTGCATAGTTATGGAAAACTTCAATATGCACCTGCAATTATCCCTAGGAAGCCATGGAAGAAAAAATATTGCCACACAAGATATAAAGATACAAGTGACCCATAATGAAACAAATAATAGAAATAATTAAAAAATTAGTTATCTCTAGAGAGTGTGTCAGCTCCATCTTGACCTTAGTCTTCATGGGTCTACTCAATCTCGTTCAACCGATGACCACATTATCAATGTCATAATCAAAGGAGTCCATATCATCAAGGAGTCCACATCAACAAGGAGTCCACATCATCAACAAGGAGTCCACATCATGAATGAATACACATATGTTATTTTTAGGGCTAGATTATTATTTGCTTTAGATAATCACATTTTTTAACTTTTTCAACAATATCCACATTAAATTCACCCCATATCATCATAATCCATTATATAGAGAGAACAATAACACAAAAAATAACAGTAAGGAACAATAAAAGAAAAACATACACAATAAAGACACTAGGATTTAGGTCAGGGAAAAAACTTGATAAGGGGGGAATCCATAATCAATTCATTTTCTTATATTAGATATCCATAAATGTTCAGTTGATATACAAAGTACAATAGGAATGATACATATTTCTTCCATCATCAATCACATTATGCCACACAAGGCCAAACCTGGATCATACTAGATCCTCATAAGCAAACAAATCTATAAGACCTCTCATAGGGCTCCCTCCATTTCACTATCACAAGTAAAATATGTCTTTGTCAAGTCATTTTCATAGAGAAAAAACATTCATCACTTTCATACCACTTGAAATATATCATTTTTTTATAGAGACATAGCCATACATCAAAGATACACTGCCATACATCAGAGTGTCGCTGCCTATATCAAGGTTATTGTCACTGCCATACATAAGGTCCTTGTTTCTACCATACACTAGGGTCACTTCCATAGCAAGGTCACTATTAAACATAACTAACGTAAGAATAAGAATCACTAATCAAACATCATAAGAGTCACTGCCATCCAATACTACATATATCACTGTCCCAAACATCATTGTCATAGGTACCAAAATCACTATCAAGAATCTCTACTGAAACTATCATAATTCCCAATTATCACTAAAATTAGTTACTATCAAAGTCCATAAATCAAAGGAAAAAGGTACATATGTGAGTCATTGAGATATATGCAAGCCACAGAGATAAATGTGAGGCACAAAGATATATATGCGAGCCACAAAGATAATGTGAGGGACAAAGATCTATATGTGTGTGTGTGTGTGTGTGTGTGTGTGAGCCACATAAATGAATATTCAAACCACAGAGATAAATGCAAGTCACAGAGATAAATATAAGAACCACAAAGATAGATTTGAGCCACTGAGATAAATATATGAACCACAAAGATAGATCAAATCCACTGAGATAAGTATATGAACCACATAGATAAATGTGAGCCACAAAGATACATATGTGAGACTCTTAGGATAGATGAAAGCCACAAAAATGAATATATGAACCACGGATATAAATGCAAGCCAAAGATACATATGCGAGCCTCTTGAGATAGATGTGAGCCATAGAAATGAATGTATGAACCACAAATATAAATTTAAGCTGCAAAGATAAATATACAAGCCACATAGATGCATAAGCAAGCCTCTTGAGATAAATGTGAGCCACATAAATGAATATAAGAACCACAAAGATAAATGTGATCCACAAAGATACATATGCGAGCCTCTTGAGATAGATGCGAACCACAAAAATGAATATATGAACCACAACTATAAATGCAAGCCACAAAAATATGCATAGAATATCATAATCAATCCACATTAACATCGGCTCGCAAGAACACAAGAAACCATTCATCCTCCTCTGCATCAAATTAGCTCCTATAAGTCTTAGTTTCCTTAGAAAAAAGATGCCTCACAATTCTGAATTTCATATGCCAAGTGGTTGAGGGTGGGGCCAATATTTATTTGTTTATGCATATTAATAGTCGTGACCTTTGGGGAAAGACAACTTGTAATTTATGAGGCTGACTTGAATTTGGAGGGAAATATAAATTTGAATTTTCTTTTAATTATATTTTCCAAATGCCTTGATGCCCAAATAATTTTGCCACATCAAATAAAATAGTAGTGCCAAACTTATCAACAATAATAATTCTTTAATCCAATTTGAATTATCCTTTTGGAGCAAGATGGTTTCCCCTTGGGGGTAATTGAGTTTTTCCTAGAAAATTCATCTCGCCCCAGTTTTCAACACTTCCTGTCAGCGAAGGAGGAATTTTTGGTTGTACCATGTGTCTCATCTCAAATGTACATGTCTCATCATAAGAGAAGCTCATCTAGTATCATCTCATCTTATAAAAAAATAATAATCCATAACTACTAGTAGGGGAGACCAAATTTACCACAACCAATTCCATGGAAGACTTTCCAGGTCAAGCTCCATGACCTTATCTTAGTTGAATAATGATCACTTGATCCATAGAAGAAAAAGAATGATCCACATGGCAATAGGGAAGATCAATTTACCACTAGGGTAAATATCCACCAAACCCTATGTCATAACATGCATCGTGGGCTTAGGCAGATCTCGTCTCATCTCATCTCATCTATGTTGAAAAATGATGTTCTAATCTAAAGAATAAGATTCATCATACGAGAGATAAATTTACCACTAGGGAAAAGTGTTGAAAAATGTAATTAGGTTCGTTCTTCATAATGACATGTGTAATCATGATTTTATGTAATTGATGAAAAGAAGAAAAATAAACTATTATTATTATTATTGTCTCATGGGTTCCATGAGAAAGGAATTTTATTTTTAGTTTGACTCCCACTGTGAGTCCTCAGGACTAGTGGTGGGCTCCAGTATTGTAGCAATAATGCTGCAACTCCTGGGACTCCCTTCTTTACTTTTATCAACCAGGTAGTTCGTAACAAACTTGGAAGCGACGGTGCTGTATGCACAAGTACTAGCTCTTGCCGCAGCTATCACTTGGTTAGCTGGCACAAGTCTGCTAGGAGCTTAAGCCAACTTCTATGAACTCTTAGAAGAAGCTTTTTAACTCATGGATGAAAGCTAACTCAAAGGAAGCTAATCTACTTGCGGAAAGAAACTGAAATCCAAAAAGAAACGCAAACCCTAGCAAACCCTAATTCTACCAACTAGTCCTACTGATGCAAGAAGGAAGATGAAAGCTACTGAATGAGATGCCATTGGCTTCTAAGAAGACAAAATTCATGTATCTAAGCTATGTCTATAGCAGAATCTGAAAGAACCATCTTTTTGTATTTTTGAATAAGTTGTCACAATTATCATGCATATGCTTTCACTATTCTTTGACTGTGCAGGGGTGGATCAAGGAGGAGAAATGCTTGGAAGAGGTCGGGAAGGTTCAGAGAGGGTCTAAGGAGTCCCTAACACCCTTCCAGAGAGTTTCATAGAGTTTGGCTATCAAGAAACCTCATTCGTGAGCTTCTACAGGAAGTCTGCAGGGGTTCTACAGGATGTTCAAGAATTTCTACAGGATGTTCAGAAATTTCTACAGGATGTTTAAAAATTGGATTTTGGAGGATGGGTGAGTGAGGGAAGGTGCATGAATGGATATGGAGGTAGGATAGGGGTCTGAAGTGGCCCAGGGACTGGTGGATGGAGTGGTGAGAAGGTGTAGATGGCTAAATTGGCTCAAAGAAGGCTGAAACAATGATTACACAAAACGGTAGGGTTACGTGGGCAAGAGGACAGATGTGAGACGAGGAACCTAGCTAGGAGATGGAGCAGATGGCTCTGATGAATCTTAGGTGAATGAAAGAGTGGTAGAGATGCTCTACACCATATACATTCAACTGAATCAACAAAGTCTTGCAAGTAATCAAAGTCCTAGCTAATATAATCTAACTAACAATAAAGTGAATGAATAACAGCTTTATTCGAAAGAGAACCATGTATATCAACTATGCAATGAAACATTTCAGAGATCTGAACACATAACCAACTTCTGCAAATGAAAACAATACACTAAGGATTGCATGGTAAAGCAAACTAGTGTTTTTGTTTGGGATAGCATGGTTACTTCAATTCCAGCCCCTGATCCAATAAGGAAAAGATGAAAACAAAAGTGTTTGTTGAAACCTTTTTGAATATCTTCCATGTTATTAACCTATCAATTAAATCTGAACATGAAAATCCTTTTTAACCATCAAAAGCAATCTAAATAACAAAGCAAGATTTAAATCTAAATAGCAGATTTTATTCTAAGAATGCAGCAAAAACACATAAAGGTAAACAAAGGAGGTACTGGGCACTTGAGATGGGCCCAACCCCAAGAGCTACAGCCTCCTCAGAGAGATTTAGAGCTGGTGCAAAGCTGGATTCATCTTTATTGAGCAAGAAAAGAAGAGTTACATCAAAACTATCCACAAGGGAAAGCTTGAAAATGTGTTGAAATGAAAAGCTAATCTACTGACTAAAATTGAACTACAAACTAGCTAACTTCTACCTACAAAGTGACTAACTACTGGCTAACCTAAATGAGGCCCTAAGCCTTCTTATTTATACAAATTGAGGACCCCAACAACCCTCCTAAACTTTAGGAACTCGGCTGCCAAAACTTGTAGTTAACAACACTTTTACTAGCACTTGCTCGGCTGCCCTTGTGATAATTGATTTGGTGGCCCTTGAACTCCGAGCTGATGGTGGAGAATTCAAGGTAAGGGTCCATAAATGAAGGGGACACCTTCCTACAAATCCTCTCCCTTGTTCTCCCACGAATTTGGCTGCCAAGTGCTCATTAAAACCTTTGATTTTGTCTCCAAATTGACCAAAAAGACTACATAAAGCACACATTAGACTTGTTGGCATAATGACTAACCCAATTCACTCTATTAGCATAAATATAATAAAAAACATGCAATAAACTAATGATAATGGTGGACTAAGTCGAATCAGGAGGTTGAATGAGCCCATATACTTATCCATTTATGGGGCTCATCATCACCCCCCTACTAAAAGTGTTGCTCATCCTCTGAGCAACCAATCTATCTCCTCATCTTTGATGGCCTTGGTGGCCTCCCTGTCATGCCAAGCTTCTGAAGTGATGCAGAGAATTCTCAGCTTCCTGTAGAACTGTCTCAGCATCATGTAGAGAGGTCTTTGTGTCCAACATTTTCATTCTTTCTCTCCAGGTGGATGTCTACGGCCTTCCCCGTTCATAGGTGATGGATGCCTTTTAGGGGGGCCTCTCCTTTTGTGTATCTGAGGTGTCTACAATTGTGATTGGCTCTTTTGACTGTGGTTGGGGTCTGCGAGTTCTTATCTGCATGCTCCTTCTTGCCTTAAAATATAGTGGAAGCTCCCTCTTTCGCTTCTCCTTCTGCTTGGGGGATGTGCTTAGGGTAGCCAGCACAGCTACTACCTCCCTAGCTAAAATATTGGCCAATTTCTCCTTCTATTTCCCTTTCCCCAGACTTCCTGTAGAGAGTCCTGTAGTGGCCGTTTTCTGGCTTCCTGTAGAAGCAGTTTTCTGGCTTCCTGTAGAAACAGTCTGCTGGCTTCCTGTAGAACCGGTTTTCCCTAATTTGGCTTGCTTGGCTGGGGGTGCCTTATCTTTGACTTGTGTTGTGGTTGCCTTGGGTGTGCCCTTACTTGTTCAATTGTGTTCTCCCATTATGAATCCTCATTGCATGGTGGAATTGCTCTTTTTATGTTTTAATCAGAAAAGGAAATGCTCAGGAAAACAACAGTCAATCACTAAAACAGAGGACAACTGAATTTGGTGTTTTCTGAACCCAGGGAGGAGTTTCTCTTGTGTTCCTCACAATACCAGATAGCAATAATTCCCTTGTTTCTATCACCCAGAATTCGACTGTCGGTTTATTGAAAGGACAATGTTGTTTTTGCAAAACTGAGCATAAGGGCACAAATTCTCTTCTCAACACATAGATACATATGTAAATTCAGGTTTTCATACACACAAGGTGGCCTCTACTGCAGCATATATCTTCTTTACTTTTAAAGATGATGAGGAGAGTTCGGAGTGCAGAGAAAGAACTTGGGCAAATACAGTGAAATATGCAGGCAATCTTTCATATTTTGTTGAATACACAGGTAGACTGTTACTCTCATTTTTCAATTCAATGTCGTGTTCAATTCACCATTTTGTACCAACAGATCATGCACAATGAAGTTTCCCCGATCCTACCTCATTTTGAGCTTGAACTTTGCTGAAAATCCCAGGTTTTCTTTTTGCATGGCTATTTTCTGTGTTTCCTGTAGAAGACTTCCTGTAGAAACGCCTGTAGAGCGCCCCTGCGCCTCTGAGCGAGCCTGATATGCAGCAAAATCTTGAAGACAGGTAGAGAAACTGGTGGAGGATGACTAGTTAATCATTTTGTGCATACTTCAGTTGAGGATGTGGCAAGTGCAGATGAACAACAGTTTGTGAGTTTCAGCCGAGCCTTCTTTAATTGCTGCGTGATTTGTGGTGAGGTGGCAAAAACGTGTGTTGTCTTTATTCAAACTGCAGTGATGTTATGGACTGTATGTTCTCTTCTATCTGATAATCATTTGACGTCCTGTGCGCTAGAGTTGAACACGTCTACCACTACCTGTGTTTTTTCAAATTTCACGTGACCGACCATACACGTATGCTGCGTGATTTCTGCTTGAGCGCTGGAGAACTGGTAACTGGCCACCAATTTTCTTAATCCCAACCATCTCATTGCTCATGCAGTTTCCAAATTACATTCATGCAATTAGAGGAATGAGTTTTAGTCACGTACCTGGAAGTCGAATGTGGCTACTGTGAGGTGCTGCGGCCTTTCATTTGCTACATGCATTGGCTTCTGTGGTTGCATGAGGGCTTGGTGGCTGATTCATGGCTATTTTTTCTTGTGCAGGTATCCTCTGGCCAGATCCATGCTGTAGGAGCTGGCTTCACGTTCAGATCTGCACCCTCAAGCTGCTGCTGCTGAATTTTCTCTGGACCAAAACTAGTTTTCTCCATTGCTCCCGAACGATAGACCAGATCAATCTGAAACTTGCTGAGCATGTTCCTATCATCATTATGCATCTCCCATAGCAAAATTACGATCAATGGATGCACAGATTTATAGAAAAACAGAAAATGGCTGAAGATTTCAGAGATCAATTTCTCGGAAACTGTGCATCAGAATCGGCTGAAACTGCTTGGGTAGGCTACTATCACCCATATGCATCTCCCCATGAAACAGGTTTTGAAATGGATGCACGGATATGGAGAAAATGCAAGAATGGCTGACGGTGATGGAGACAGATTTCTTGGAAACCGTGCACTGGAATGGGCTGAAATTGCTCGGGCATGTTTCCATCGTCCCTATACAATTCCCTGTAAAACGATTTTTCAAATGGATGCATGTTTTTCAATTTAGGGCAAAAACAAATTTTGTTCTATCTATTTTTTCTTCAAAGCATTCTGCAAGTTTTTGCATGGAAATAAAAACTGAGCTTGGGCTGTGATGCAGGCATGGAGATGATGGAGGAGGAGTTTGAATATTGCAGGAGGACTTCTGACCCCTTGAGGAAGCTCTCATGTTTGCCAAAATACCTTTTTCAAATCCATTTCTAGCTTCCTGTAGAAATCCTGTAATTTCTACAGGAACTTCCTGTAGAACACACAGTTTTGAGGAAAGGAGCACAATGAGATGGAAAAAATGATGGAGAAGGGTGAGGGATGGAAACATGGATGCTTGCAGGCCTCATGGATAGATTCTCGGCCTTCAGGTCCTCTTCAGAGATCAATTTTGGCTCGTTTGTAGGCTTCCTGTAGAAGACACAGAACTTCCTGTAGAAGACATAAAACTTCCTGTAGAAGCCACATAACTTCCTTTGTCTTTTTTTTGAGTGATCCTCCTGATCTGAAATGTCCTTCTTGCAACCTGCAATTATTAAATGGAAATTAGCTTTATTTTTCTTTTCTTTTTCTCTTTTTTTTTTGAAAAACAACTAGGGCGCCTCATGGAGGTTTTCACCCTAATTGCCTGCCCTGGGCGCCTCCAAGGGAGGTTTTCACCTAGGGATCTTATTCCCTTTTTATTTTCTCTTCTTTCCAACCCATTGATCGCCTCATGGAGGTTTTCAATCAATGAGCCAATCTAAGGCGCCTCCGAGGAGGTTTTCACCTTAGGTTTTTATTTTCATCTTATTTTCATTTTTTTTCTTTTTCTTTTTTCTTTTTTTTTCTACCCTACCCTACTTGAAAAACGAAATTCTTTTCAAGTATAAGAATACTTCCAATGGAGCCATGTGCACATCAAGATTAGAGACAAGATGATGTGGAGGCTTGAAATGCATGCTTTGACAGCTATCCGGATTTCAGAGACCAAATGATTTGACTTTGAAGGGATCAAACATAGCTGAAGAAGAGAGTACTGCTGCAACTTAGTGACCGTCTGAAACCATATTTCAATATAGCTCTGATATCCTTGGTTCTTTTGCTGAACTGGATCATGTTTCATGTCACCTTCTACCATGACTTTCTCATCTTCCTCTTTTTGTTGATCTTTCTCTTGAATACATGGAGGATTTGATGGTAACCATGAGCAAGCTCTCTCGATATCTAATTTTGATGCCTTCTCTTTATCAAGTGCAGCCCATGGTTCTTTGATCTTTTCTTTTGAATCTTCTTTTGCCTTTGGTCCTTCAATGTTGTCAATATAATCTCTGTTTTGCAACACTCTTCCTGAGCTATGGTGAAGATCATTGAGCTCAAGAGGAGTCATCTAAACATGTTGTGTCTCAGCATTGCAATTGTGTTGAGCTGCTCCAATGGGCAGGTTTGGGAATGGTGATACGGGTAGTGGAGTGGGGGTGTATATTTGAGATGGATGTGGATGGGGTTGTGGTTGGGCAGGTGGTGGAGGCAAATGAGCGGGAGGAGAGTTGTACTGGGGCCTCCACCCCTGATGAGGTGCATTCCACTGAGGCTGTGGCTGAGCATAAGAGTGAAATGAGTGAGCAGCTGGTTGGGCATAATATTGAGGAGGATATGACCAAGGAGGAGGTGTAGATAAGGAAGGATGAGCAAGGGGACCCCAAGAAGGCATGGAAGTGGATTGATAGGGGTCGTAATAGGTCTTGGATGTCCCTTGCATTCTCTAATGGTGGGGTATGGGTCCATGTGGTCTCCTTTGGTTCATATTATAGAGTGATTCAGTGGCTCCTTTGGCTTTCTGATATGTAGCTTTAAGTCCAGGCAAGGAAGGGCACTGATTCGTAGGATGGTATTCTTCACAGACGAAACACACTTCTAGGGAGTGCATTGGACATTCGTTCCTTGGATGCTTTCTAGTGCACCTAGGACAATAGATGTCCAAAGCCCTCTTGGCTTCCTCTTGCTTCCTTTGGATCCGCAAGGTATCCAGTTGCATGGCAAGAAACTGCCTCATATCACTCTTGAAATCTTCCATCTGATTTGAAAATTCATTTTTGGATAAGGTACTGCTCCCAACATTTCTGCTTGTAGCCATTTGCTCCAGAGGAATGTTTCCTTCTTCTCCCCTAGAGGTTCTTTAAATATGCCTTGATGTCCACCTAGGGGTTCTTCTTACTCACAGCCATCGAAGAAGAGAGAAGGTTGGCTGTGTGAAGCAGTCGAGGGTGTTGTGCAAACATTTTTCTGACTTATCTCTACTCCTACAAGGCATGAAAGGAAATCTTTTTTGTTGATTTTTGTTTTTTTCTTCTTGTACCTGCAAAACTGAAGTAGATTGAATTGCAACTAACTAAAATCTATCTTGCTGAAATGAAAATGCGGAATTGAAATGAAAGCGGGAAAGGACTAATCTATTTTGCTCAAATGAAATTGCAGGAACGAAATGCTAGTCTATGCTTGCAGAATTGAGATACTAATCTACGCTTGCAGAATTGAAATTGTGGAATTGAAATGCTAGTCTATGAAAGCAGGAAATATCTACTCTACTTTTGCGGAAATGAAATGAAATAAACTACTTAGCAAAAGGTTGTAGTGGCAAATAGAAGAAAAGCAGCAATCACCAATACTCTGACGCTTCCCCAGCAACGGTGCCAAAAATATGGTGGGCTCCAGTATTGCAGCAATAATGCTGCAACTCCTGAGACTCCCTTCTTTACTTTTATCAACCCGGTAGTTCGTAACAAACTTGGAAGCGACGGTGCTGTATGCACAAGTACTAGCTCTTGCCGCAGCTGTCACTTGGTTAGCTGGCACAAGTCCGATAGGAGCTTAAGCCAACTTCTATGAGCTCTTAAAATAATCTTTTTAACTCATGGATGAAAGCTAACTCAAAGGAATCTAATCTACTTGCGGAAAGAAACTGAAAGCCAAAAAGAAATGCAAACCCTAGCAAACCCTAATTCTACCAGCTAGTCCTACTAATGCAAGAAGGAAGATGCAAGCTACTGAATGAGATGCCATTGACTTCTAAGAAGATGAAATGCATGTATCTAAGCTATGTCTACAGCAAAATCTGAAAGAACCATCTTTTTGTATTTTTGAATAAGTTGTCACAATTATCATGCATATGCTTTCACTGTTCTTTGACTGTGCAGGGGTGGATCAAGGAGGAGAAATTCTTGGAAAAGGTTGAGAAGGTTTAGAGAGGGTCTAAGGAGTCCCTAATACCCTTCCAGAGAGTTTCACAGAGTTTGGCTATCAAGAAACCTCATTCGCGAGCTTCTACAGGAAGTCTGCAGGGGTTCTACAGGATGTTCAGGAATTTCTACAGGATGTTCAGAAATTTCTATAGGATGTTTAAAAATTGGATTTTGGAGGATGGGTGAGTGAGGGAAGGTGCATGAATGGAAATGGAGGTAGGATAGGGGTCTGAAGTGGCTCAAGGACTGGTGGATGGAGTGGTGAGAAGGTGTAGATGGCTAAATTGGCTCAAAGAAGGCTGAAACAATGATTGCACAAAAAGGTAGGGTTACGTGGGCAAGAGGACAGATGTGAGACGAGGAACCTAGCTAGGAGATGGAGCAGATGGCTCTGATGAAGCTTAGGTGGATGAAAGAGTGGTAGAGATGCTCTACACCATATACATTCAACTGAATCAACAAAGTCTTGCAAGTAATCAAAGTCCTAGGTAATCTAATCTAACTAACAATAAAGTGAATGAACAACAGATTTATTTGAAAGAGAACCATGTATATCAACTATGCAATGAAACATTTCAGAGATCTGAACGCATAACAACTTCTGCAAATGAAAACAGTACACTACTGATTGCATGGTAAAGAAAACTAGTGTTTTTGTTTGGGACAGCATGGTTACTTCAATTCCAGCCCCTAATCCAATAAGGAAGAGATGAAACCAAAAGTGTTTTTTGACCCCTTTTTGAAGATCTTCCCTGTTATTAACCTATCAACTAAATCTGAACATGAAAAGCCTTTTTCACCATCAAAAGAAATCTAAATAACAAAGCAAGATTTAAATCTAAATAGCAGATTTTATTCTAAGAATGCAACAAAAACACATAAAGATAAACAAAGGAGGTACTGGGCACTTGAGATGGGCCCAACCCCAAGAGCTACAGCCTCCTGAGAGAGATTTAGAGCTGGTGCAAAGCTGGATTCATATTTATTGAGCAAGAAAAGAAGAGTTACATCAAAAATGTCCACAAGGGAAAGCTTGAAAATGTGCTGAAATGCAAAGCTAATCTACTGACTAAAATCAAACTACAAACTAGCTAACTTCTGCCTACAAAGTGACTAACTACTGGATAACCCGAATGAGGCCCTAAGCCTTCTTATTTATACAAATTGAGGACCCCAACAACTCTCCTAAACTTTAGGAACTCGGCTGCCAAAACTTGTAGTTAACAACACTTTTACTAGCACTTGCTCGGCTGCCCTTGTGATAATTGATTTGGTGGCCCTTGAACTCCGAGCTGATGGTGGAGAATTTGAGGTAAGGCTCCATAAATGAAGGGGACACCTTCCTACAAATCCTCTCCCTTGTTCTCCCACGAATTTGGCTACCAATTGCTCATTAAAACCTTTGATTTTGTCTCCAAATTGACCAAAAAGACTACACAAAGCACACATTAGACTTGTTGGCATAATGACTAACCCAATTCACTCTATTAGCATAAATATAATAAAAAACATGCACTAAAATAATGAGAATGGTGGATTAAGTCGAATTAGAAGGTTGAATGAGCCCATATACTTATCCATTTTTGGGGCTCATTAACTAGTCATAAAGTCAAATTGATTCAATGTCATGTATGAAGGTACCTTCTTGGGCATATTATATTTGTATATGAGTCAATGACTATGTCAAGTAGCCCTCCAAGACCAAGCACAAGAATTAAACTCAAGTCTGCTTCAAAGTGGAATTAGTTGTCTCCTCCAATAGTCACATTGGCTGACCTACATGTCAGATCGGCTAATTACCTGTGGCAACAACTATAAATAGGAGTGCTTGGAATCATTTAAAAGGTGTATTTTCACATATCACAATATGAAGTTTGGGGTTCATCAAGGGAGCTGAGTTACCAATGAGAAAGGAAGAAAAAGCAGTGAGGAAATTTGTGTTAATTTGGGACTGTTTTGTGGGCCATCTTACCTCCACACACATGAAATTGTAGACCTGTATATTGCAGTAGTGAAGGCCAAGGAAAGGTGAAAGTATATTACAGCAGCGAAGGCTAAGGAAAGGTGAAAGTTTGTGGAAGTAGTAAAGGATGAGAAGAGGAGAATTCTATTGTAGCAGTGGAGGTAGATGTCTATTGTAGAAGTGGTGTAGTTCTCCTAGGGAGTTGAAGTGGAAGAAGGCTGAAAGTATAAAGAAAGCCAAGGTTGAATAAGAAGTCAAGAAGGAGGAAGGAGAAGAAGGTGGACTATCATTGAAAAAGGAGCTTTGTGTCTTGGTCTTGGAGAGGAAAATAGGTCAAAGTTTTTGGTCTTGGTATTCATCAATTTGAATCTCTATAAGAAAAAGTTTTTTTTTTTTTTTTTCTTTCAGGTTTTCATCTCAAAGAGTGAGAGGCTTTGGCCTTGGATGCATGCCTGGATGATAGCCTATATTTTGTGTATCTTGTCCCTTTATGGTTTATGCATTAGTAGTTTTTTGATGAAGAATAACACTAATAACCTAAGTAAAAGAAGATCCTAATCTAGAGAAGTAAAAATAACTCACAAGCAGTTAATAATATAAGAGAAATCACATAATTACTATGCCCTAGATTTCTCAACATGGTATCATAGGTACGGTGACTAAGTCAAGGAAGGGCATCTTATAAAGGGACACTCAAGGATCAAATCTCAAGGAAGGCATCAAAGCGAAGATCATCTTGAAGCATCATAACCCTAGATCAAAGAAGTCTACAAAGAAGTATTGGGATAATCATAAAGAAGGAAAAGGCCAAAGCCTTACATCTACTCAAGTTGAAAGAATCTACAAATCAAGTTGAAATTTTTTGAAGTCTATTCATCCAAATGAAGATAAAGGCGTTGTTATCAAGGCTCTAAGGTGATATGTCTAAAGCAAGACCCCTACCATTGAAGACATCATCATCATTAAAAGATCCAAGGGATCTCCCTCTTTATGGGATCAGGGATCATTATTGAAGAAAACTATCTTCATCAAAAGGAAGTTTTCTATCCTCTATATCATCATCAACACCAAGGAATAATAAAGAATAAGGAACATTCTATAAAGTAAGTACATCTGTCAAAATTTGTTTTTGCAAGGAAAGAAACAAATTGGTTTGGGTTTCAAACTATCTTACATGGAAGAAAAGGACAGATCTAAATCTCACTGAAAATGAGGTTATGGAACATGTAAAAGGTTCTATCACTAAACTAAGAGAGTAAGATGCTCAAGCTATTACCAAGTATATGAAAGGGAAGTTAGGGTTCAAAGGATTCTCATAGAATCCATCAAGGATCCCCTCATCCCATATGTATCTAAACTCAAAACTTCAAAAGAAATATATGACAAACTAGTAGAGTTATATTCTGTAAGCACTGTTGGTGAAGTAACCTCATTAAGGCAAGAACTCTACAAGATTAAGATATCAAGGGAATATGGAATAACCTCATACTTTATGAGGATATTGAGATGCAGGATCAACTACAAGATCCGGGAGAAGTCACGTCTGATAGTGAAATGACTACAATTGTATTAAATGCACTACCAGAGGAGTGGGGTAAGCTTAATTCAAGTATTTATGGGAATAAAGAAGCTATTCCATTCTAGGATCTATGGGCACTATGCAAGATTGAATATTATAGACTAAAGTCCAAATTTGATGTGGGATTAGGTGAGAAAAGTCAAGCTTATGCTGCAATGACAAGAAGAAAAGGAAAATTTGGAAAGTCTAGTTCTTGGAAAAATAAAAGGGACATGTCTAAGATTCAATGCTATGGGTGTCAAGAATATGGGCACTACAAACAAAATTCTCCTAAGGTCAAGAAGGACAATTAAAGAGGAAGAGAAGTTCAAGAAAGAGGAAGTAAGAGATCTTTATTACTAAGATAGTCTTCCTCAACTAAGTTCTTCTCAAATTCCTACGTATTCTATTGTAAGACATGAATATCATGATTCACTAAATGGGATGCATCAAGGCATCATAGAAGCATTGAAAGAAAGATCTCGAGACATCAACATAGAGAAGCACAAAAGAGGGCTTAGAAGTCAAATATGTATCTCTTAGGAATCTTATTGGGAACATAAGTGGAAAGGTAATCTAGTACAAGGTTCAACATACATCTGTCAAAAGGAAACATCTACTGATGGGCATAGTTTAGATCCTCAAGATTCTCAGATGCAATCTTCATTAAAAGGTTCGTCGATCACGAGGAAACGAAAATTTTTCATTAAGAATTCCAATCTTGCGGAATTCATGGGATGATGGTATGATGACATAAAACTAAAGTAGATCAAGGGATAGGAGATATTTGAATCAAGGAAGTTGTTGCAGTAAGTCTAGATGACCCAAAGTGTTTTGAAATGGAGCAGATTGGTAATGTTGTGCTAATTCCTCATTCAGAATAAAACCCAAGATGCTTATCATTTGCTTATCAAGTGATTAAGGATTCAATATTTTTGCTTAATTAATTGATTCCCATGAGAGTTTCTTAAGTACATGTTAGAAACAATTTAACATAAAACATATGCTGAACAACAACAAAATAACAACAAAGAAAATCAAAGTACAACACACAACAAGCACATGATAAAGGAGTCCACCCCTCCTGGGCTACGTCTCATTGGTCCATCTTCCAATGGCTTGCACCTATATATTATGCTCAAATTACAACAAAAGTGTGTTTACAATGCTCAGATGGCTCTAAAAACTATCTCCAAGAGTTCAGAATACTAAAAAATGGCTATCTAGCCTCTTTTTTCATCTAATTTGGATAAGAATGGAAGAAGTTATGACTTCTCCTAGTTCTCCCACTATTTGTTCCATGAGATGCTCCAAAACCGACATAATCCCATAAATTCTCTCCAAAATATGCTAACTAAGTGAGAATTTACTATGATGTGGGCCATAACCAGTCAGCCATATCATACATCGCAATTGGTGGAGTCTCACGGTCTTATGGGTTGTGAACTAAGCGGGAAATATGCGATTACGATACGGTGGACCCACTGGGAGTATTAACCTTGACATATAAATTATCACATCTAGGAACCCAATAAAAAATCACAATCGATTCTTTCCATCGATGGATACCAAAACCCATACCACGACAAACCCACTGGGATTATCAAACCTAGTCCATAAAATATGGGTCCAGAGCCCCATCCCAAATCGAAATCGATGTTTTCCCTGAAAAATATTAAATTCCATACAACTGTGTATCAGCAAACCCACTGGGCTATGAAATATAGTTTATAATATACCGAGGACCTTTTTCAATCAGCCAAGTACCGGGGGTAACATAAATACCAGTGAGTTTTTGGTGCGATATGCGATTGCAATTATCGCAAATCGCAAACCAACTTATCAAGGGCCAATTCTTAACCCGCGTCCTCTATTTTTCCCCAATGCGACATGCGGGACCCAGTGGCAACCTGCCACTGAGCACTTTCGCATTCACTGGGACCTTTGCCATGTCATCCAATCCTGCCATGTGTCCAAGTCAAACCTAAACTTTGACATGCTCTGACTTTTTCATATGAGCTCGCATTTGATTTTCGTTCACACCGTTGGATTCAGAATGATGAGCTCTTCGATCTGAAGCTGAGTTTGAAAAATTTCTGACACATTTATTTTTTAGCATAAACTTGAGCACCTTATCATTCCTCCTCACTGGAAGCCTTTTAGACCCTAAAATATTATATTCAGTTATTAAACAGATGAGGGTACTATTCCATCACCTTTCCCTTTTAAATCCATTTGGCCTTTGATGGATTTGTACATTTGAGACCTACTTGAAGATAATCAACATTTCCCCTTTTTCATGACCTTGTTCTTCTACCAAGTACGGTGTCTTACTGAAACTCATCAAGAAATTCTGGAGAAAAATATTCAATTGATGTACACTTTCTCCTTGATCTTAACTCAAATGAGGCTCATACAATCTCAAATTTTCAACATTAACAATGGAATAAATTTGCATATATGAAGGCAAATCAATCTTGAAAGCAATATTACCAATGTTTTCCAGAATTTGAAATGGACCATAACAGATTGGTTTCAACTTTTGAACTTCACCTTGAAGCCTTTCATTGCTAATGTAAAGCCAAACTTCATCACCTACTTGAAACTGATGATCCGCACAATGCTTATCATGTCTTGCCTTATACTTGCCTTGACTCTTTTCTTGTTGTTCTTGAATTGTTTGGTGAACAACTGAATTTTCTCAATGAATTTATTTTCTCTTCCTATGTCGCTATGTCCATCTACAACTACATATTTCTCAAAGATGAAATCCAAAGGCAATTTAGGAAAATATCTAAGACATACCTCAAAGGGCGAAGTTAGAGTAGAAGAGTGTTTTGCTTGGTTGTAAGCATGTTGAATATAATGCAATTGTTCATCCCACAATTTAGGATGTTTTCTACAATATTCTCATAGAAAATGAATAAATTTCATGTTAACCACTTCAGTTTGACCATCTACTTGCATTTAGAAGGCTGTACTTTTCTTCAACTGGGTGTCCATCAAGTTCCATAAACTTGACCAAAAATTCCCAACAAATCGAGAATCACGATCACTTACAATAGAAGTAGATAATCCAAAAATGAACCCATACATTTTGAAAGAAAAGTTGAGTTGTTTGTTTAGCTGTAATTTGTTTTTTTACAAGGCATTAATATGCACATCTTGCTAAACCTATCCACAACTACGTACAAATAATCATGACCTTTTCTTGATAAAGGATGACCTCCTACAAAATCCATGGAAACACTCTCCCATGGACATGAAGGCACTGGAAGTGCTGTATAAAATCCTAGTTTCCTATTATTAGGCTTACTGACTGCACACAGTGGACAACCTTTGATAAAAGGTGACACACTTTCAAGCATATGAGGCCAGTAAAAATACCTCTGAAGATTTTCCACTGTTTTACTTACACCAAAATTTTCAGCAATAAGAGAAGTGTGCGCTTCCCTTGTGAAATTTTCTCTATGTCCCTGTGGAACACAAAGGTTTCCAAATGATACAATAGAGTATCATGTACATAATACTCTAATTCCTCGACTTGGTGGCCTTGAATCAAGTTTGAATATACCTCTTGAAAGTCAGCATCATTTGGGTATTGTTCAACATAACTTTCAGGCAAAAATGAATTATTCTTGAATAATATGGCTACATTAACAACCGGTCTAGAAATCATATCAGCAACTCTGTTATAAATACCTTTCTTGTACCTGATTACCAAGTGGAATTGCTGTAAAAATCACATCCAATGAAAGTTCCTTGATTTCTGCAATTTTGTTTGAGATTGTAGATATTGCAAAGGTTGATGATTGATGTGAATACTGGTTTATTTACCCATAAAGTAATTCCTCAATTTCTTCACACTTTGCACCAATGTGTAAAGCTCATTATCATATATAGGGTAGTTAATAACAACACCATTAAAAATATCAAAATGAAATGAAACGGGCTTACCATGTTGTAAAAGAACTGCACCCATGGCGTAGTCACTTGCATATGTTTGTATTTCAAATGGTTGTTTCAAATTTGGAAATGCTAAAACTAGGGTTGAACTGATCTTTTGTTTTAAAGCATCAAATGATTATTTTTCTGTTTTCCTCCCCACTAGAAGACAACCTTCACACTGTTCAAAGCATGTAGTGGAGCTGTTATGCAAGAGAAATTGGAAATAAACTTCCTCTAGTACTACGTTGCTCCCAAAATAATCCTTACTTCTATGACTGATTTGGGTATTGACCAATTCATAATAACCGAAACTTTAGAGGGGTCAATCTTCAGCTCACCTCCTCCAACTATAAGGCCCAAATACATTAAGGAAGTTTCCCCGAATTCACATTTAGACATCTTCAGAAATAACTGTTCTTTTCTCAAGACATACAACACTTTCCTCACATGTTTGACATGATCTTCTCGTGATTTGCTAAATATAAAATTATCATCTAAATAGACAATTACAAACTCATCAAAAAAATATCTTAAAACATCATTCATAACTCTCATGAATGTAGCTGGAGTGTTGCAAAGACCGAAGTCATAACTAGCCACTCAAACAATCCCTGTTTGGTTTTAAAAGCAGTCATCCAAATATCCTACTCAACTATTCTAACTTGATGATATCCACTTCTCAAGTCTAATTTAGTGAAATAATTTTCATTCTTCAACTGATCTAGAAAATCATCTATTCTGGGCAGTGGTTATCGATTCTTTATGGTAATTTTATTCAAAGCTCGATAATATACACACATGCACCATGTTCCATCTTTCTTGGGTACCAAAACAATTGGTGAACCACATGGCGAAGTAGAGGGACGAATTACACCTTTATCTAACAATTCCTGGACTTGTTTCTTAATTTATAAACTTTCCAGAATTGACATTCGATACATACCAATGTTTGGGAGTGGACAGTCTTGATGTAGCTGAATTTCATGATGAATTACCCTTTTTGGTGGCAGTCCCTTTGGTTCTTGAAACATGTCTCCATATTGATTGATCACATCAACTAATTTAGCTTTCAGCTTCACGTCACAGCCTGCAAAGGATTCATGCTCCATGTCATTCTTCTACTTGATCATAAGGAGCACGAGACTTTTACTAGAATTGACTAGTTGTTTCATTTTCCCTGTGTTTTCCAAAGAGAGATTAAGCTTCCTACGATGGGCTCTCACAATATAATCCACTCCATCTTTGAACAAATGATATTATTTCTCAAATCTATGGAAAACAAATTTCCTGTCATATAGATACGGGCTTCCCAACACAATTCCAAAAGCAACACTACATCTAATTGAACTTCATCAACAAAAATGCCAGTAATTGGAAACCTAAAAACATATTTCCTTGTGACTTGAAGATTTGCATCCTTGGTTATCCAACCCAATGGATACGGTTTATGATGAGGCACGATTTCCAGATTCAATTTCTTGACCAAGTCTGTAGAAATTAAATTTGCCTGAGATCCATTGTCAAACAACGTATCAATCTTGGTGTGTTTGGAAATAACTTGGATATGGATCAACTCAATTCCGTTTTCTTCATTTGAAGCATTATTGGAGTTATTTGTTGCACTGGTACTTTCCATGACTTCCTCTTTACTTGCTTTTGACACGGATTTTCCCTTAGTGACTGTGGCTACAATCTTTGATTCATCACTTGAGTCAGAACCCAAGTCTTGTTGTATAATAACATTTGTCTTCTATTTCCATTTATTATTAGGTTTGTTTAGTCTTAATTTAGGATAAAGCTTCCAAGAATGCACTTCATCATGGCCCTATTTAGAACAATTCTCGCACATGGGTTTCTTCCCTTCTTTCTTAACAAAATAAATTTTCTTCTGCTTTCCTTTGAAAGTCTTTCCTTTTGCACCACTCTGGAATGGCTTCTTCTTACCTTCTTATACATTTTTCCCTCTTGCTTCGAGGTGTGTAGCTTGAGCACAAACCTCATCAAGATTCATGGGATTAAACATAAGAATGGTATGTCAAAGATAGCTATGGAAACCTCCTATATATTTCAACAAAGTATCTTGTGACTGTAATTCTACTCCTCGAATAAGAGCTCTTCTCCTAAATTCTTGAGTATACTCTTGCACATTTTGACCTTTTAACTGTCTAAAATTTTGCTAATTCATGATAGATTTTTGCATATGAGCTAAAGGGTATAATTTTCTTTTTATAGCAGCAATGAAATCAAACCAAGTGATAGAGATCTTACCATGTTTTTTGATCTCATCTTGAGTCCTTGATTCCCACCATACAAGTGTTGAACCCTCCATTCTCAATGAAGCGAACTGAATTTTTATATCATCCTCTTGAAGGTCCTGAATTCTACAATACACCTCTAAGTAACAAATCCAGTTATCCAACCTTTCTACATTAACTTCTCCATTGTACATAGGCATCTCGAATTTAACATCAAGCTTTAGAAAAGGTGATTTACCAGTTCCTTTTACAGAATGATGATGGTTATGAGTAAGGGTTGTATTAGTGGAGGAGTGTGAAGATGTGTGTGAAGTAGAAGATGAGGCAGATGGCGAAGAGGGTGGAGGTTTCTCTCCATTACCATTACCTCTTCCCGAAGAGCCTTCTCCTTTGGGAGGTTTGGAAGTTTCTCCTTGTAATCTACTATTCCTCTTTTCATAGAGGACCTTCATCATCTCTGCCATATCAAAGAAAGACTTTCTGAAGGTCTTCTCATCTTCTGTCATGATAGGTTCTCCTTCATGAGACATGGTCTTTGAAGACTCAATTGGAACTTTTGTAACTTGAGGATTTACTTGTGTAGAAGATTTTGGCAACCTTGCTCTTCTTCCACTTGACCCAACTTCAGGGCTTCCAACCACCTTTCCTTCTCTTTTGAGTTTTAACCTTGTTAGCATGACACAAAATTGCAAACAATTAAATCCTGCTTTCACAAAGAAAATCTAGTAAGAAGAAACCAATGCTCTGATACCAACTTAATCTGAAATGGAGCATATTAGTAATGTTCTACTAATTCCCGATTCAGAATAAAATCCAAGATGCTCATCACTTGCTTATCAAGTGCTTAGCGATTCAATATTTTTTCTTAATTAATTGATTGCCATGAGATTTTCTTATGTAAATGTTAGAAACAATTTAACATAAAACATATGCTAATCATCAGCAAAATAACATCAAAGAACATCAAAATACAACACACAACAAGCACACAATAAAGGATTTCACCCCTCCTGGGCTATGTCTCCTTGGTCCAGCTTCCAATGGCTTGGGCCTCTCTATCATGCTCAAGTTACAACAAAAGTGTGTTTACAATTCTCAAGTGCCTTTGAAACTTGTCTCCATGAGTTCAGAATACTAAAAATTTGCTATTTAGCCTCTTTTTCCAACCAATTTGGATAAGAACTGAAGAAGTTACGACTTCTCCTAGTTCTCCCACTATTTGTTCCACAAGATGCTCCAAAACGATGTAATCTCACAAATTCACTCCAAAATCCACTAACCAAGCGAGAATTTGGCTGCACCGTGGGCCATAACCTATCGGCCATATCACAAATCACAATCGTGGTCACATGGTCTTATGGACTATGAACTAAGTAGGCGATATGTGATTGCGATATGACGGATCTGTCGGGAGTATTAAACTTAACATATGAAATATCGCAACCTAGAACCTAATCATAAATCACAATTAGCACTTTCCATCGGTGGATACCAAAACCCATACCATTTTAGACCCACTGGGATCATCAAACCTAGTCCATAAAATATCAGGTCCAAAGCCCCATCGCAAATTACAATCGGCGTCTTCCCTTGGAAAATATTAAAGTCCATACAACTACGATATCAGGCGACCCTCCAGGCTATGAAATATAATGTACAATATATCATGTTTGGGGACCTTTCACAATCAACAGAGTAGCAGGGGTAACATAAATATCAGCGGGGTTTTGGTACGATATGTGATTACGATTATCGCAAATCGCAACCCAACCTGCCAGGGGCTGATTCTTAACCTGTGCCCTCTATTTTTCCCCAATATGAGACATGTGGGACACAATGGCAACCTGCCACTTGGCGCTTCCCCATTAGTTGGGAACTTTTCCATGTCATCCAATCATGTCACGTGTCCAAGTCAAACCTGAACTTTGACTTGCTCTAACTTCTACATATGAGCCTGGAAATGAGTGTCGTTAGCACCGTTGGATGTAGAATGATGAGCTCTTTGATCTGAAGCTGAGTTTGACAAAATTCTGACACTTTTATTTTTGAGCATAAACTTGAGCACCTGATCACAAAGGAAAAATGAGGTATGTATACATTTGTGGAAGTCATGTAATACAGTTTCAAATATCATGAACCAATGCTCTATATTAAGATCATGATCAAAAGAAAGGATCTCCTCCCTCGAAGGAATGTAGGAATGCATGGGTCATACATTCACTAGATGAAATCAACATAATATGTCATCAAATGAAGTATGAGGTGGTTGACTACAATTGAGGAACTTTGATGGGAAGCTCCTACGAATACAATGTGTGAAGAAAGGAAGGAAGAGATCATGGAATATGAAAACATGGTAAAGGAAATCAACATATGAAATACCAAGAAGATTTGACTAGGATATCTCCATGGAAGATATGAAGACTTTGATGAAGTCTGAAAATGAAAGAGACCCTTGATATATATATATATATATATATATATATATATATATATATATATATATATATATATATATATATATATATATATATATATATAGATATATATTTGGGATATGTGTCGATATGTGTGCAAAATGTTGATGCAAACTAAAAGATGTCATGATGAAAGACCATCACAAAGGTAATGTTGATTTTAATGTTCATTCCTTTATTTTTGAACAAATATCTTGATGGGTTTATGCAAGGCTACTGAGGAATATCTATGGATATCTTCCACCACTAATGCACATGAAGTAGGATGAAATATCCTTAAGGAAATATGGCATGAAGAAGGCAGCATGGCATGAAGGAAGACCATACATGGAATGATGGATTACTTTCCAATGATGACATGAATAACTCATGGATGAAAGTGATAAATGGCCTGGGCCATTAGAAGAAATCCGAAAATATGAAGACTCGTGAATGCCGAAAAGAAGTTCATGACATCATGAGGAGGAGTTCTTCAAGCAACTAATATTCCCATCATCTCCACCTGAGGAGTTGTTGTAGGTCCCTAATTAAGAGGGAGACTGGAAACAAGTTTCTTACCTGGAATAAACTTGTAAACTCCTAAGCCAAGAGGGAGCTTAGGTACATTCCTTCTGTAGGAATGAGTACATCCCTTTATTGGAATAGATATGTCCTCTCTAATTAAGAGGGAGAGATAGACATATCATCCTTGTCTTCACTTGGTGTTGAGAAATGACAACAATAAATTCCATTTTAATTTGTCCTTGATCAAACTGAGAATTAAAATCAAATTCTATTCTCATAACAACTTTTAAATAGTTAATTAAGTTTAATTAACTTAATTAGCTTAGGAATTTCGAGTTGGAAGTCTTTCTGAAGTCATGTATATGTTCTCCCTAATCTTTAGGGGTCCAATATGAGTTTAAATTGAGTTGTAATTAGATCAATCAATTTACTGAGTTATTGAATTGAGGCTTCTGTGATCCATATCAGGTTTATGAGAGATTTTTCGGCGTAAATCACAAGATCTATCATTTGTCGACGCGTTTTGAACTAGCCAATGTGGTTCATCGTCAGGACAAGTTGAAGAACCAAATCCAGCTTTGCATGTTAAATAGCATGAGCAGAGTCTCCAATAGCTAGCTAGGCCAACAACTAGAATGGACTAGGGTTTTAACTTTGAAAATAAATATATAAATAATAAAATTTAATATGAAGTTAGTTGAAATATGGGACTAAATAAATATATAAATAATTTAAATCAATTGGTTCCAAAATATTTGTGGAACTAATAGAGAACATTTAGTTGGTGCACTAGTGCATCCATAAGTGTCACTCTAGTTAACTAAAGGTTCCCTCATCAAAAACTCATGCATGTAGATTATGAGAAATACCCAATTGAGACTAGAGTGTAGGGATAGTGTACTATTAATTGTATGTTCCAAGTTATAAATATCATGCATGCAATCAGAGAAGGACCTATGCTTGGATTGTGCAGTTTTGGAAGCATGAATTCCCTTTAACTACATGCTATTCATCCTAGGAATTACGCAAGGAATAGGGGCTTGGAGAGCTGCAAAATTGGCTAAGTGTTGGCCAAGAGCTTGCTTGTGAGCTGAGAGAGTTGAGCATAATTGTATGGAATTGTTTTAGTGAGAACAAGATTTATATCTTCACTCATATTTCTAATAAATGCAATACAGATAGCGGGGTTTTGAGCAGTGGATTTCCCCAGATATATCTTGTGTTATGTGACATTGAATTATTTTCTTCTTATTGATATTGTTTTCATCGATATATTGGCTTCTGCTGGCAGAAAGTAGAAGTAGATTCTTGTCCTATGCTTTAGTACATTGTATGAGCTTGTGAATATACAAGATTTTCTACATGGTATCAAAGTTGAAAACAATATAATAGAGGAGATTTTGAAGTTTTGAGTTCAAGGTTACAAGTGAAATTCAAATTTTCTATACATACTTTGGGATCGACATATGGCATTCTACGGTTTGAGGCTCGAGTATGCCTTGAAAGGCAGCTCAAATTTTATAGCTTGGAGCGACAAAATGGAGGTTGTGATAGAGGATAATGGCTTGAAGGAATTCATTGATCAAGAAATTCCTAAGCCAACAACATTGGATGCATAGAATTTGGCAGAATGGAAGAAGTGCATGGCAAAGGCGAGGTGGATAATCCTTGAGAGAGTTTGAGACCACATTGTCTTGAGTCTCCATGGAAAGGAAAATCCGTATGCTATGTGGAAAGCATTGACGAACTTGTATCAAAACAACAATGACCAAAGGAAATTGGCAATGAAGGACAAACTTTGAAAAATCAAAATGGAGAAAGGCGAGACGATTCCAAAATACTTGACCAAGTTCACTCAGTGTCATGATGAACTTGGAAGTGTTGGAATCACACTTGTCGAGGATGATATGGTAAGTATTTATATTCTAGGACTCCCAAAGAGTTGGCATAGTTATCAGAAATCTGTTGATGGTCGGGAGAAGCTTCCAGATTGGAAACGACTATGGTTAGATTTGATGCAGGAGGAGATCAAGAGAAACATCAAGGATGGCTCTTCATCAAACACTGATGATGGAGAGAATTGTGCCTTGGCGATTAAGGAAAACAAGGGGAAAAGGAAAGATTCCCATTCCAATTTGGATTCTTATCATGGAGGTAAGAATAAATACATGACGAAAGTTAAATGCTGCCATTATCATGAGCTAAGCCATTTTTCTACAAATTGTCCACTCAAGAAGTCCAGGAAGAAGTCCTCAGGAGGAGCGATGGGTGAGGCTTTGGCCTCGCAATTTGAATTGGAATTTTCCCTCATTTCATGCATGGTGTCATCAATGATGGGAAGTGCATGGTACTTAGACATTGGAGCTTCATTACACATGACTAGAAATAAAGCTTTATTCAGTGACCTGCAGGAGAAAGATCTCAAGATACATATTGAGATGGGTGATGGCAAGAAGTATAGTGTTACTGGATTGTGCACAATTAATTTTCAGAGGGAGCATGGGGCTCCACTCACCTTGAATAATGTTATGTATGTGCCAGGGCTGAAGAAGAACTTGGTATCCATTACCATGCTATAGGATAGAGGCTATGATGTGATCTTCTCAAAAGGAAAGGTGTTCCTTCGACACATAGATAGGGATTCAGGTGAAGAATCTCTATAAGATGGATGTAGAGTAGTCTATTTCTTTGAGAACAAAAGTAGAAATTGTGTAGAGTTGGGATGTTGGCGAGTTGTGGGACAAATGATTGGGCCACTTGCATCATGTGACTTTGAAGATATTGCAGCAAATCTCTCCCAGTCTTCCCAAAGGTACGCATGAGAAACTTGATACATGCAAGGGGTGCACTTTGGGAAAATACACCAAGTCTTCCTTTCATGATAGAGATACTCAAGCATAGTCTGTTCTAGATCAATTCCATTCAGATGTGTGTGGACCATTCTTGACAACATCCATGACCAAACACAGGTATTATGTTATATTTTTTGATGACTTTTCTAAAAAATGATGGATATTTTTCATGTAGAAAAATGATTAAAATTTCACAATTTTTTGTGAGTTTAAAGCATTGATGGAGAAAGAGTCAGGAAAGAAGGTTAAATATCTATAGAGTGATAATGCTGGTGAGTATGTCTTAGATGAGTTTAAGAACTTCTATGCAGTGGAAGGGAATAAATGGGAGTTGATGACACCCCATAAACCTTGTTAGGGTCCCACCCTAACCCAGTTATTTATGTAGTGGGATCGAGTCATAGTAAAGAGTCAATAAAGCCCATATTAATAATTGTAAGTGGTTAACCCACAATTAATGAAGGGACCACAATTAGTTGCAAATGGGCCATGGTATTAGATATATGGTATTAATAAAACCCATGGTATTGATCCACGGTATTGCATGTATGAGTCATATATAAAGGATAGAGACTCCCTGCGAGGAGCATCATGTCTTATTTTTGTATCGAGCTCTGCTCTATTGGAGGTTGCCCCCTCGAAGAGCCCAATGAACATTGCTTTCTGAATAATAAAATATTTGTTGTTGCCTCTCACTATTCTATGTTCTGGGTATATTTCTTTGCATATTCTGTATTTGGGTATATTTTTTCAGGTTAAGAGCATAACAAGTGGTATCAGAGCACTTTCCAGGGCCGGTGGGATCTCCATTTCTTAGCAATTTTTTTTTTGGCTAGAGACGTGTTCCAGCGTCTTTAAACCACGAGATCTATCATTGAGCACATAAACCTGCGGATTTGGGGAGGCATGCACGCAGGAAATACAAGAGGTGGTCATGCTTGTTGGACTCCCTTGTAACCCCTGTGGGTACCCCTTCGAGTAGTAGCGCATTAGACAGAACCGCGTACGGACTGTCTTCCAAGTACCTTCTGGGTATATCGGAAGCCCCTTAGCTCCTCTGCAACCTTGCCATAGATAAACCGTCGGCCATCTTGCTGCTACAGTACACCGAGAATAGCACTCAGAGAGATTACTCGCCCGTACGATAGGGTAGTCGGGTTGTACGGCTAAGGGTACGGTTGATACTCCTTAGTTAGAGCCCTGAAACATTGGGCCGAGTACTACTGTCAAACCTTTATGTATATTGCGATCTGTAGCACCTGACACTCCTCGAGACCATAGTTCCCTTTTCTATCTTGGGATCACGGATCATCTCTGCCAGATCCGCTCAAGCAAAGGGGTGCAGCAGTAGCAGACATCAGTCCCCCAGTTCCGACCAGCCATTCCGATCTATTAGATACATCAGATCCACAACAACAATCTGTTCTGCCATTCAGAGCTATCTGATCCACCATTCAGATCCACCGAATCTGAGTAGTTATGTGGGGTTCCTATACCGGGGCATGATTTTCGCAGGACTTTTGGCAGCATTGACATTTTGAGGATTCGGTTACTGTAGTATTCCTAAGGAAGGAGTAAAAATCCGTTAGGAGTCTGAGATCTTCCGAGGCGCTTATTGGTGATCTAGCCCATCAGAATCAGGATGACAAGCTGAGCATGGTGGTACCATTCAATTCTTAGTGAAATTTTTTTTTGGGCGATCCCAAATTTCAAGAACATCAGGTCGGTGCATGGTAGAAACTAGAGCTCGAGCTATGGCCAATGAGAGGATGGACAAACTAGAACAAACCTTGCAATCCCTCCAACTTCAGCTTGATAGACTAACTAGCATACTCCCGAAGGGCAAGGAGGAAGCCCACGAGGAGGCATATATTGGCAATGGACACAGTGAGGGTGAGTCTAGCCACTCTCTTCACCTCTGGGGCCCCCACCAAAAATCCCGTCCGCGACCTCCCAAGTTGGATATGCATAAATTTGATGGTTCTCACCCGGCAACATGGATAGCACAAATGGAGTAGTATTTCAATCTGAATAACATCTTAGATAATGAGACTCAGCTTATGGTGGGGAGCATGTACTTGGACACTAAAAGGTGGAAATGGTGGGAATGGCATCAACGTTGCAATGGACCTTTTGTGACTTGGACCACCTTCAAAAAAGCTCTTACAGACCGCTTTGACCAAGAATCTTCTTTTCTGGGTCATCTTACTAAGCTCCGACAGACTGGCACAGTGGATGAATATGTTACAGCCTTTGAAGCCTTAGCCTTCCACACTAGGGGTCTCTCAGATGTGTTCTACACGGAATGTTTTATCAGCGGTCTTAAAGAAGCCATAAAAGCCCACATCCCACTGCACCACCCTCCCACATGGACAGAGGCTTGCAAGGTAGCTCGTAACGTGGAACGTGCGTTAGTAGCCCAGTACAGTCGCCCAAATTTCACAGCTAAGGGTCGCCCCCCACAGGCTCACAACACGACTCAAACACTTAAGGTTCAAAAGGTGTCACCTGCAGAAATGGCCGAAAGAAGAAAGCAAGGATTATGTTACTACTGTGATGAAAAATACTCCCCAGGTCATAAATGCACGGAGCCCAAATTTTTTCAAATTGATGCCACTGATTACAACTCATCGGAGGAAGATCCACCACTGGAGGAACATGAGGCGGTAGAAGAGGATAACCAAAAGGACAATGTCCCTGATGAACCCATGATTTCGCTGCATGCTTTGGCCGAGATTTCTTCACCTCAAACTCTCAAAATCAAAGGTTTTATTAAACATCGTCCAGTAGTAGTCTTGATTGATAGTGGAAGTACACATAATTTCATCCATCAAAAAGTCGCGGAAGCAGTGCATTGTTTTTTACGAGCAGTTTCTAACTTCCAAGTCCAAATTGCGGATGGGGGCACAATGAAATGTGAAGGCCGCTATGAAAATGTCAAACTTCAAATGGGGGATTATCAGTTGAAGACCCACATGTTTGCCATACACATGGGAGGGTGTGACATTGTCCTCAGTGCTGAATGGCTTCACACCCTTGGGCCAATCACAATGGATTTCCAGGAGTTATATATGAGTTTTAAGCAGAACAACTCCACACATACCCTCGGTGGACTCCAGGTGGGAGCTCCCTCTATCATCAGCTCGCATAGGATGGAAAAACTGCTAAAAAAGGGCCATCATGAAGTTATAGCTCAATTTAATGCCATCTAGGCAGTTGAAACCAAGTCTCTGCAAATTCATCCTGAGATGCAACAGATTTTAAATAACCATCTGCCGGTCTTTGACAAGCCTCATGAGCTTCCACCCTCGAGAGGGGAACATGATCATAGCATCACCTTGGTTCCAGGGGCCCAACCCCCAAATGTGCGGCCATACAGATATCCGTTCACCCAAAAGAATGAAATAGAAAAAATAGTCAAGGAACTTTTGGAAGCAAGTGTCATTCGTCCCAGCATTAGTCCTTATTCATCACCGGTGGTCATGGTGCTCAAGAAAGATGGGGAGTGGCGGATGTGTCCACACTTTAGGGCCCTCAATAAGTTGACAGTCAATTATGAATTTCCCATCCCAGTGGTTGATGATTTGCTGGATGAACTCAATGGGGCTCAATTCTTCACTAAGCTGGATCTTCGCTCAGGCTACCACCAAATTCGCATGAAGGAAGTCGACATTCCAAAGACTGCTTTCCGAACTCATGAAGGCCATTATGAGTTCCTGGTCATGCCATTCGGTCTTTGTAATGCCCCATCTACCTTTCAGAGCCTTATGAACCACCTTCTCAAACCATATCTCAGGAAATTTATCCTTGTCTTCTTCGATGAAATCCTCATCTATAGTTGCACTTGGGCCGCACATCTTCAGCATGTAGATCTACTCTTGCAACTGCTCCGCAAGCATAAAATATTTGTTAAGATGTCCAAGTGTTCGTTTGGCATGGAAGAAGTTGAGTATTTCGGCCACATTGTGGGGCGTGAAGGTGTCAAGGTGGACCCCAAAAAGATCCAGGCAATGCAGGATTGTCCTCAACCTAAGACCTTGAAGAGCCTGAGAGGATTTTTGGGCCTCACAGGCTATTATCGCAAATTTATCCACAATTATGGTCGCATAGCGAAGCCCCTCACTCAACTCCTGAAGAAAAATTCATTCTTCTGGAATGAGGACGCACAACAGGCATTTACAGCTCTCAAAAATGCCATGTGTTCCACTCCAGTCTTAGCACTCCCTGACTTCACCAAATCTTTTGTCATTGAATGTGATGCTTCGGGTACGGGTATTGGGGCAGTCTTAATGCAAGAAGGGCGACCTTTGGCCTTCACAAGCCAACAACTAAGTGGGAAGAATATAGGCCAATCTACCTATGAGAAGGAAATGATGGGCATTTTACATGCAGTAGAGACCTGGCGACCTTACTTATTGGGGCGACGTTTCCAAATCCACACAGACCATCACAGTGTTAAATATTTTTTGGAGCAATGCCTATCCTCCCCACAACAAAATAAATAGCTCGCCAAAATGCTGGGATATGATTATGAGATCATTTACAAGAAAGGACAAGAAAATAGTGTAGCAAATGCATTATCTCGCCAATTTGAGGAGGGAAGTACCCTGTTAGCAATTTTCCTTCCCATTCCAGAATGGATTGAAGAGGCTTGCAAGGAATGGTTTTCACATCCGAGGCTCTCCCAATTCATTTCTCAATTGCAGGTGGATCCAAATTCCACAAAGGGATACTCGTGGCAGGATGAGATTCTTCGCTACAGGGATAGAGTCGTAATATCACCAACTGTTAGGATATTCCGACACATAGGAAATAGTTAAGTTCAACTTGGTCTAGTATAGAGTTAGGTAAAGTGTGTTTCTTTACCATTGTACATTTTGTAACTTACAATCCGACGGTCACGATATGTAGTGATCCGACGGTTCACTCTCTCCTCGGTATTACCGACACTTGATCCGTGGCTTGACACCAGATTGGTCCATGAGTTCTATTTAAAGCGCATGGAGGGTCATTGTTCGAGTAATCCGTGCATGAGAGAAGCTTATGTAAATTTTCATTCTTTGATTAATAAATTGCATGTAGTAGCCACGTTGGTGTAGGCCGTGGACTGTTTCCCTCTTTGAGGGTTTTAACCACGTCAAAAATACTGGTGTATTGATCTGTGATCTGGTTGTGAGCGGTGTCCTTTTGGTGTTCTTTCTGAGGAACTTACCCTGTAAATTCCTACATGGTATCGGGGCTATTTGAGGGCCGCGTCCGTTGGTGATCCAAATCTGAAGCCGGTAGAACTGCATCTGACTGCCGTTTCCTAGATCTGCTATTTCTGACTGCTTTCGGGTCAAGAGGACTACTCTGTTGTGTTCGGAGCATCTGTTCCAGCGAGGAACCCCTTTCGTTTCATGCGAAAAGGTTTTCGGTAGCCCTAGATGCGTCATTTTTAAGATCTGGAGGTATACAGTCTTTATTTGCAGTTTACTGTTATTTTCTCTCTGCTTATTTCAGTTTCGGTTTATTTACCTTTTTCTTAACCGGATCTATACCTTTCATTTCTGCGTATGCTCTTTGCCCTGCGACTCTATGCGATCTGGGAAAATCAGAAACAGAAAGGAAGGATTTTTCTCATGCGTATGCTCTTTTCCCTGCACCTTAGTGTGATCTCGGAAAATTAGAAACATTGAGAAAAATATTTAGTTTTTCGGCTAAAGCTAACTTCTAGCCGCAAGGTTCATTTTTTAAATATCTAGTTTTTTGGCTAAAGCTAACTTCAAGCCATAAGGTTCGTTTTCTTTGCATGTCCGTTGTTATCACTAAACAAATTTCAAAGAAAAGGGGTAAGGTGAGGAAGAATTGGTCTTGGTCACTTTCGTGTTCCTTTCATGCATAAGAAGCACTTGGCAAGCTCAGGATCAACATAGATCAGAGTTCTCCATTTCAATTCAAGCAAGGCAGTTAGCACTCAAGAAGAAGAATGTAGCTTTGAGGAAGTCAAAAAGGAAATTGATGTCTACCAACCTTGAGATTGCCCAATTCAAGGAAAGTGCAAGGAAACATGCAATTGAAAAGGAAAATTGAAGATCTGAAGACACAGCTAAGCCAGTGGGAAAGGTTTCCTTAACTAAGGAAAGTCACGTAGCAAGTAAGGTCAAGTCCTCAAATTTTGATGATTTACCTTGTTGAATTTTTCCTTAAAGAATAATGCCTCTGCATTCAGTTTTGAACAACTTTAGGACAGATGAAAGGGACATTCCAGGATAAAGAAACTCAAGACAGTCGAATTTTGGCATTAAGCTGTGTTTTTGAAATTACACAGCAGTTTCGTAGCGCGCTACGAAACTGCTGTAAGTGATGCCTAATTCACAGCAGTTTCGTAGTGCGCTACGAAACTGTTGTAGCTGCATATTTTGATATAGTTGACCAATTTTGAGGGAAAAAAGGGAAACCTTTTTGAAATATAGTTTCTAAAGAAGGGTCATTTACACAATACAAATATCCAACAAGGGAAAAACAGGCAAAGGAAAAGCATATATGAATCATAAACCATTTGTTATAAAAGTGATCACAGCTAGTATTGTTCATTATCCTTCAGGCAGCATTAAAGAGGTTTTATCTTCACACGGGTGCATGGACAAGGTCTACAGCACATGAAGAACATGGCACTTCAATACATTTTTGTGTAATCAAAGAAGATCCTTGTGGAGACCAAAATAAAAAAAGGAGGAGTTTTGTTTCCCTGTTTTTACTAGTCAACTTCTAGAAGCGTTTCTGAGCATTTGAAAGCTTATCTCTAAAATGTGAAAGAGGTTTTCATTCATAAGATACTGAAATACAAAAACCTCTTCCACTTTCTTCAAATCAATTATGATATTGGAGAAATGAAAGACTAAACTTGCACTACGAAACTGCTGTAGGTGCAGTTTTTCAAAAAATCAAAATTTCCTGTTTTACACGTCTTCTTCAAGCATCGATTCTGGGCATCTGGAGTAGTATTTCAAAAAACAAAATGAGGTTTTTGTTCAACATGGATTGGTTCACAAAAGCCTCCTTCAGTTTTTCCAAATACATTTGTTACAAGAAGTTATGAGCTCTGTCCCAAGACCTATTTTTCAGCCAGAACAGAGCAAGGGATAGTCTCCTAGTTTCTAGGAACAACAAAAGGATGAGTCATCAAGGGCCAGCTGGAAGGTTATGAACACCATCAAATTCGACTTCATGGAGTTTTAGGTGTCAAATAATGTTTTAAATGTTTAGATAAGGTTGTTGTAATTATAATAAGGAGTTACACTCCTAGTTGTATTAGGTCTCTAAGACTGCTAGTTAGGTGTCATTTGCATTTAATAGTTAGTTTTGAATGTCATTAGGTGTCAGGTAAGGTAGAATTCGAATTTTCCTCATCCTAGAAGAGGAATCTAAGTTGTGTAAAGAGCTCTATATATAGCAGAAGAGCTGATGTACAAGAGGTTGGGAAATTTTATGCAAAAGCTTGTATTTGGCCTATGTAAGACTCATTTTCAGTAATACATGCTTGACTTTACTTCTCAGGATTCATGAAGGATTTTTTATGTTCAGAATATGTGATGTTTTCCTTTCCTTAATTCTTACAGTGGTATGGATGTATAATCACTCAGAATTCACTGAATGTGCTCTGACTTCCTGTATACATTTATAAACTGTGTGGTCCCATATGAGTTTATGTTCTGAATGTTTAAATGCTGAATGCCCTGACTTCCATGTAGGGTTGAGTTCATTGTTATATTGAGGTGACTCCATAAGCCCAATGGATAGTTTTGTTTAATGTGTTTCCACCATTCATATTTTTCACAGTTGTTCTATAAGAGTTAGCCATCTTATCTTTAATCAAAATCATTAATCCATCAAGAGAGAGCCCTCTCAGGTTGAGGAGGCTAAGCCTCAGCCTAAAGTCGGTTTGAAATAGTTACTTGAAGTCTTCCTGGTCTGCAGCCTTCCAGGGCCTGATTTTGAGATAACATCCGTGTTGGGTTTTGTGTTTTGTGTTTTGTAGGGAAAAAGAGATTTCTCAAGGCAAGCACGCAAACCAAGGCCCCCCCTCTCTCTCTCTCTCTCTCAAATTTTTTGTATAGATCAATTGGTTCAAAGCTATTTTAAGAGAGTAAAGGTCTTGGGTTCAAGTCTCCATTTTGTGGGGGCGGATTTTTTCATTTCCGCACATTCGCGCACTTTGCCGGCAACTTCAATAATTTTTTTTCAAAAAAGCCATAACTTCTTCATCTGGAAGCCTTTTTCAGAGCCGTTTTTTTTAAAACCGCCTAATTTTTCGAGATCTATCCATTGGAACACTTACTTTCAGCATCTTCATCTTCATTTTTTAAAAAAAAATGGAAAGTCCATGCCAAGTCATTCTTGACAGCACTAACTACTTCCAATGGATATCCTACATGGAATATTTACTTAGAAGTAAAGGTCTCTACAGAATAGCCAGAGGCCATGAGAAGAAACCAAAAGATGAAGACAAGGCTGCAAAATGGGAAAATAGACAAGATCAAGCACGTGGTTTGATAGGGATGTCTATTTCTCCTGATCTTAGATTCCATATTGCAGAACTTGAAACTCCTCATGAAGCATTGGAACAAATCACTAAAGTTTTTGGGATTAAAAATGAAATTAGAGCCCATCAACTTGAAAATGAGTTGCTTACATTGGATCCTAATAATTTTTCTTGGATTGAAGATTTCTTTTCCAAATTCAAGACCCTTAGATATCTCTTGGAAGGTGTTAAGGTTAAGAAAGAAGATAGTAACCTTATTTATTCCATCCTTACTAAGTTGGGACTAGCCTACTCTGTATTTGTTTCCACCTTCCATTCTACAAGGGAAGCTTTCATTTGTCAAGGAAAAGACTACAAGGCCCCTTCCTTTGACTCTCTTTGTGATTCTTTAATAAGAGAACAAGAAAAACTCTTACACCTTGGTCTTCTTAATCTTGGAAACTCTTCCAAGAAAGCGTTAGCCGCCCAGCAGCAACCAAATTCAAAGAATCCTAAGAAGTCATATCCTAAAAAGAATGGTCCTAAACCAAACAAGGGTCCTAAGCAAACTCAGCCTCAAAATGAAAGATCATTTCAGCAAAATGATAAGACCAATAAAAACAAATGGAAGAAGACTGATAGACATTGTAACTTTTGTAATCGAGATGGCCACTTAGAATCTAAATGCTTTAAGAAGATGGAAGCCTTGGAAGCCGCAATGAAGAAACATAACATCCATGTGGAGCATTCTTCAACTTCAACTTCAACTTCATCTTCAGGAATGGCACTTTCTGCATGTCGTTGTCAATCATCTCAGTCTGGTTATGCATTAAATGTATCTTCTTCTTCTCATTCTCATGAGTGGCTCATTGATTTTGGAGCCTCTTATCACATGGCCAAAAACCAAGCCATGTTTTCTTCTTCAAATGATTGTAACACCAAAAATATATATGTTGGTGATGATATATCTCTTAATGTTGTAGGGACTGGAACTGTTCATCTAGACAATGGTCAGTTTAATGATGTATTATGTGTTCCAACCTTATCCTGCAACCTTCTATCTATATATCAGATAACTCATTCAGGTGAAGGTAAAATTGTTGAATTTTCACCTCATGATGTTGTAATCAAGGATCTGAGAGATCCTAAACAGATTCTAGCTACTGGTATTGCTGATGATTCCATAAGGTTGTATAAGTTTCACAACTTTGGGTCATCAAATCTTCCCTCAGTATTTGTTGCTCATAATGATGAAGTGAGCAAACTTTGGCATGAGCGATTTGGTCACTTAAACTATCGCTCCCTTCAGCATCTATGTAAATAAAATATGGTGACAGGTCTTCCTATGGTATCTTGCAGAGATGGTGTTTGTTCCAGATGTGTACTCGGAAAACATCATCGGGACAGTTTTGAAAAACGTGCCTCTTGGCACGCCTCAGCCCCTTTACAGCTTGTGCACAGTGATTTATGTGGTCCACTTCCTGTTGCTTCATTCTCTGGCTGCAAGTATTTATTAACTTTCATTGATGATTTCTCCAGACGCACTTGGGTATACTTCTTAAAACTCAAGAGCGAAGTATTTAACACATTTCTGGCCTTCAAAGCCTTTGTTGAAAAACAATCTAGACATCAAATTCTTAAGCTAAGAACTAATAATGGTCGAGAATATGTTAAAAACACATTCATCAACTTTTGCACCGAAAATGGAATTCAAATGCAACATACTGTTCCATACACTCCACAACAAAATGGTGTAGCTGAAAGGAAAAATCGCACCTTAAAGGAAATGGCTAATTGTATGCTGCAATCTAAAGGAATCAGTCTTAGTTTTTGGGCCGAAGCAATTAATTGTGCAAATTATATAATCAATCGCACTCCTACTAAGGTTCTAAAGAATATCACTCCAGAAGAAGCTTGGAGTTCCATTAAACCAGATGTAAGTCACTTTCGTGTTTTTGGAAGTGAAGCATGGGCCCATATTCCAGATGAAAAGCATAAAGCTTTAGAACCTAAGAGTGAGAAATGTACTTTTGTTGGATATTCTGAAGATGTAAAAGGTTATAGACTTATTCCATTTAAGTCCAAAAATGTTATCATTAGAAGAGATGTAAAATTTGATGAAAATAAATCGGCCTGCGAGCCTAGTCCGGTGGATGTGCCACCTCTTCCTATCTCTTCTACTTTTGAAAACATTTCTTCTTCAGATGATGAAAGTGAGGATGATAATCCTCCCCCACCTTCTCAGGATCCTCAACTTCCAAGATGGGTCCGTGCTACTCGGGATGCAGCAGGTGATCTTGCCGGTGATCCTACAGATCAGCGACGTACACGTTCTCAGTTTGAAAGAGCCTCTTCTTTACTGGCTCAAGCTCCAGTAAATCATGATCCTGACACTTTTGCAGAAGCTTCAGGCCATCCACACTGGGAAGCAGCTATGAATGAAGAATATCATTCATTGTTGGAAAATGATACATGGGATCTTGTTCCTCTACCAAAGGGACGCAAACTTGTTAGATGTAAATGGGTTTACAGAACCAAGTATGGACCAGATGGGAAAGTTGATAAACATAAAGCTCGTCTTGTTGCTAAGGGCTTTTCACAGGTTTAAGGCATTGACTACACTGAAACCTTCTCCCCTGTTGCCAAAATGAACTCTATCCGCCTTGTTCTTTCCCTTGCTGCCTCTTTAAAATGGGAAGTCCATCAGATGGATGTTAAATCTGCCTTCTTGCATGGGGACTTGCATGAAGAAATCTATATGGAACAACCCATTGGCTTCATCCAAACAGACTCCAGCCTTGTATGTCGACTTAAGAAATCTCTTTATGGTCTCAAGCAAGCTCCTCGGGCTTGGTATGCCAAAATGGATAGCTTTCTTTTAGAATCTGGCTTTTCTAGGTGTTATTCTGACAATACTGTCTACACCAAGAAAGTGGGCAACTCTCTTATCATCCTTGTTCTTTATGTTGATGATCTTATTCTTACTGGTAGTGATCCCAACCTTATAAACCATGTGAAGTCCAGCCTTAAAAAGAAATTTGAAATGACAGACTTAGGACACTTACACTATTTTCTCGGTCTTCAAGTCTTGCAATCCAAGGAGGGTATTTCCCTTTCCCAGTCCAAGTATGCTTGTGATATTCTTCGTCATTTTCACATGGAAGACTGTAAGCCAGCCCCTTCTCCCTTTCAGTCTGGAGTCAAACTTTCAGTCTCTTGTACTTCTCCTGAAGTTGATGCTACCTTATATCGTCAACTTGTAGGAAAACTCTTGTATTTAACCCATACTCGTCCTGACCTTTCCTTTGCTGTTGGCCTTGTTGCTCGTTTTATGCAAAACCCCCGTGAAAGTCATTGGAAAGCAGCTAAAAGAATACTTCGTTATGTTCGAGGTACAATATAGTTTGGGATTCATTACAGTGCCAAAGCAGCTCCTCTATTAGTTGGTTTCACTGATTCTGATTGGGTTGGTGACCCTGATGATCGGAAGTCTACTGCCGGTTATGTCTTCACTCTTGGTTCAGGACCTATTACATGGGCTTGTAAGAAACAGGCTGCCATTTCTCTTTCGTCAGCAGAAGCAGAGTATCGTGGTGCCGTGGAAGCTAGTAAGGAAGCCTTGTGGCTTCGTCAGATCCTATCAGAGTTTGGCTTTGAGCAGCAGCATCCAACCACACTTTGGTGTGATAATCAAAGTGCCATTCAGCTATGCAAAGATCCAGTCCAGCATCAGCGCAACAAACACATTGAACTACACATGCACTTCATCAGAAAGCTCATTCATGACCATGTTCTTGAAGTGCAATATTGTTCAACAGATGATCAGGTTGCAGACATCTTCACAAAGGCTCTCACAAAGGCGAAGTTCACTAAACTTCGATATATGCTTGGAGTTCAAGAAGTTGTCACTAAGGGGGGAATAGGCTCTAGTGCCTCCTTCCTTCTCCTATTGTTTCATATTTGTAAATCCTTCAATCCTATCCAAAGTTGTTCTTAAGGGGGGATGTTAGGATATTCCGACACATAGGAAATAGTTAAGTTCAACTTGGTCTAGTATAGAGTTAGGTAAAGTTTGTTTCTTTACCGTTGTACATTTTGTAACTTACAATCCGACGGTCACAATATGTAGTGATCTGACGGTTCACTCTCTCCTCGGTATTACCGACACTTGATCCGTGGCTTGACACCCGATTGGTCCATGAGTTCTATTTAAAGCGCATGGAGGGTCATTGTTCGGGTAATCCGTGCATGAGAGAAGCTTATGTAAATTTTCATTCTTTGATTAATAAATTGTCTGTAGTAGCCACGTTGGTGCAGGACGTGGACTGTTTCCCTCTTTGAGGGTTTTAACCACATCAAAAATACTGGTGTATTGATCTGTGATCTGGTTGTGAGCGGTGTCCTTTTGGTGTTCTTTCTGAGGAACTTACCCTGTAAATTCCTACACCAAAATCCACCCTCAAAAGTCACATTTTGGCAGAATTGCACTCGTCCCCCATTGCAGGACATTCAGGCTTTCAGAAGACGTATGCTCGCACCATAAGATCATTTTTTTGGACAGGCATGAAAAAGGACATCCTTACTTTTGTAGCAGAATGCGATGTCTGTCAACTCCACAAAGGGGAGACCGTCAAAGCACCAGGCACATTACAACCGTTTCCTATCCCGGCAGCAATATGGACGGAGGTTTCTATGGATTTCATTACAGGTCTTCCAAAGTCAGGAAACAAGTCAGTCATCATGGTGGTTGTGGAAAGACTTTCGAAGTATGCTCATTTCTGCGCCCTACCCCACCCATTTACACTGACTTTGGTCGCTCAATCTTTCATGGATCAGATCTTCAAATTGCATGGCATGCCCACTTCTATTGTGTCCGATCGCGACCCGATCTTCACCAGTAATTTTTGGCAGGAACTCTTCAGGCTACAAGGCACCCAACTAAAACTTAGTACTTCTTATCATCCACAAACAGATGGTCAAACTAAAGCCGTCAACAAATGTTTGGAAACCTACCCTAGGTGTTTTACTTCAGAAAAGCAACATCTTTGGGTACAGTGGTTACCTCTGGCTGAATGGTGGTATAACACCAACTATCATGCCACCACCAAAATGACTCCCTATGAAGTAGTATATGGTCAAATCCCTCCTTCTCCTACTTCTTATATCAAAGGGTGCTCAAAGGTACAAGCAGTGGATCAACTCCTACAAAACCGCGCAACCATGCTCGCCCATCTTAGAGAGAATCTTCATCAAGCTCAAAAATGCATGAAGCAACAGGTAGACCAGCATCGCTCAAAGCACCAATTTCAAGAAGGGGATCAGGTCTTTTTGAGGCTGCAACCATATAAGCAAACATCACTCAAAGACAAAGGTTGTCAGAAACTATCTCCAAAATTCTACAGACCATATCAAGTACTTCAGCACATTGGAGAAGTAGCCTACAAGCTGCTTTGCTGCCTACTGCAAAAATCCATCCAGTTTTCCATGTCTCATGCCTCAAGAAAGTGATTAGGAACAATTGCAAAATTCAAACCAGTCTACCTGAATTGGACGAGGAAGGGTCAATCTGGCTCCAACCTGAATAGGTCCTAGACACACGAGAAAGGCACATGCGTGGCCGCATGATTAGGGAAGTTCTCGTCAAGTGGAAAGACACCTCTTCGGAAGATGCAACTTGGGAACTAGCCACTATTCTTTAGCAGTTTCCGCAACTTCAGCCTTGAGGACAAGGCTATTCTTAAGGGGGAGGGCATGTTAGGGTCCCACCCTAACCCCCTTATTTATGTAGTGGGATCGAGTCATACTAAAGAGTCAATAAAGCCCATATTAATAATTGTAAGTGGTTAACACGCAATTAATGAAGGGACCACAGTTAGTTGCAAATGGGCCATGGTATTAGATAGATGGTATTAATAAAACCCATGGTATTGATCCATGGTATTGCATGTATGAGTCATATATAAAGGATAGAGACTCCCTACGAGGAGCATCATGTCTTATTTTTGTATCGAGCTCTGCTCTATTGGAGGTTGCCCCCTCGAAGAGGCCAGTGAACATTGCTTTCTGAATAATAAAATATTTTCTATTGTCTCTCACTATTCTATGTTCTGGGTATATTTCTTCGCATATTCTGTATTTTGGTATCTTTTTGCAGGCTAAGAGCATAACAAATCTCAACAAAATGGGGTGACCAAGAGGAAGAACAAAATCATAGTAGGGGCAGCGAGGGTGATGTTGCATGATCAGGGCCTCCCACTACACTTGTGGTCTGAGGCATGCAACACATCCGTTTATGTTCAGAACTATAGCCCACATCAGATACTTGAGATGAAGACACGAGAGAAGGCTTGTTCCGATAAGAGGCCAGATGTTGGTCACTTCAGGATTTTTGAGTCATCGAGATATTTCCATGTGACCAAAGACGCACAAAGGAACTATGAGCTGAAAACATAGTTGGGGATATTTGTGGAGTAGACTGATATGAAGGGATGTCAGATTCGATGAGGAGAAGGCCATGTGAGTTTCCTTTGAGAGGGAGTTTGAGCTACATGCAGATGAGTATATTTTAACTCCTAAGATTGAGGAGCCTCAGATTGATGTGGAGCAACCATATGCAGAGGATCCAGGAGTGGAGACATCCACTTAGAGAAAGTCTTCCAAAGAGGAAAGAAAGCTCAATAGTGATCCAGGATACTTTTTCTTATAGATATATGAAAAGAATCACATGTAAAAATTGCCGCCTAACACAAAATTTTAATGTGCACACAAGAAAAGAAGCAGAAACACATAAAATCATTTCAAGAAGATACCAAGACTTGATAACGGAGTTCTTCCAACTTGGGCTACGTCTCCGGGCCCTGCTCTATCAATGGGGATTATATTAAATGGCATGAAAAGAAGAGAATAAAATCATCTGTACATCAAAATAGGCTTATACCTCCATTCTAGACAATGGCTATGAAATGGAGACCTCAGATGGAGAAATGGACAACACCAATGTGTCTGTGGTGATGAAAGGGGTTGAAAATAGATAAAACTTGTCCAAAATAGCCAAAATGCACTATCGGGCACCTGAAAGCCCTCTTGCCTCAAACAACGTGTTGAAAGTCCTCTCCCCCCATACTTTTTCAATCATCGAGATTTTAATATGTCTCTTTTGTGACAAAGGCCGCTAAAATCGAGGTTGTTTTTGTCTATAATGGAAATCATTCAGGTGGAAGGGTCGGTGGGCACAATAACCCTCTAAAATAGCCTTTTTATCATTTAAAAGCGATAATCCAAAAAACCCGAAAAGCACTGAAAATCCAACCAAAACCTTTAAAATCGGACTTCAAATATATCAAATCCACCCTATAAATCCATCGGGTCTGATCCCGATTGCAAATTGCTATCCTTGAGGTCCATGGCCCTATATATTAGGGAAGCGTCGATCGTTGATCGCCGATTCACCGATTGCCAATTTGCCGATTCGTCGATCACCGATTAGATCCTGGTCGTCGATCTATTTCCCAATCCGAAAGTTGAGATTGCACGCCATTGATCAGTGATCGTAATCGAAATGGCCCAAAGGTATGGGTCTTGTTCCTTGGGTTTAGCGGACTCTATCCGCCGATGCCGACTGCTTTATGTCTCCGATATCGCCAATTTCCTGGCCCCGATTGTGATTAGTCGGAGATCGCTATTCGGGGTTCCGTTGCCCTTGCTTCTTTGCCTTTGAATTCTCCGACCCGATATATCGAAAATCACTGATCAGGGTCTTAAAGTCTGCCCTTTGCACGATTTATGATGCGATTCCCTTTTAAAGCTAAAAAGTCCATTTTTAAGGGAAAATCCCTCATTTTCCAAAGGAACAAGGTGACCTTCTTTCTGCCATAACTTCATCATCCAGACTCGGATCGGAGTGTCGTTTTCACCATTGGAATTAGGGTGACGAACACTCTGATTCGATGTCAAGTTACCTAATTTTCTACCACTTTTAATTTTGAGCTTTTCCATGCCATTGTATCTGAAGATCCATCTGGATCAATCCTCCCCATTAAGGAGCTTTTGGACCGCCAAAATATTTCATTAGTCAATTGGCAAGCGAGGGAATTGTTCGCTCACCTTTTCCTTCTCTAGCCATTTAGCCTTGCTGGGGTGCATTCCCTTAAAACCCACTCGAGGGTATTCCACATCTCCTTGCCGTGAAGTCCTGGTCCTTCTATCAAGAATGATGTCTTCTAGTAACTCATCGAGATATTTTGGTGCAAAATCATCAACTTTAGGAACTATGCCCACCTCATCTTTGTCCATGATTAATGGTGGCTCATACAGCTTTAAGTTCTCTACGTTCACTACTGAGTACATCTACATATAAATTGACAAATCAAGACAAAAGGAATTGTTTCCAATCTTCTCCAATATGGTGAATGGACCATATCGTATTGGTCTCAACTTCTTCCCTTATCCCTTCATCCTGTCCTTGCTGATGTGGAACCACACTTTGTCTCCCGCATGGAATTGGTGGTCGACTCGGTGTTTGTCATGTTGAGCCTTGTAACAGGCTTGACTTTTCTCCAACTGCTCTTGTACTGTTTGGTGAATCAATTGGATTTGCTGAATGAACAACTGAGCTTTGTCCCTATCATTACACCCCCTAGAGCCATCTTCCCTTCCAAAGACCATATCAAAAGGGTCCTTTGGCAGGTAACCAAAGCATGTCTCAAATGGTGAACAATGCGTAGATGAATACACTACTCGGTTGTAGGAATGTTGTACATATGGGAGATGTTCATCCCACAACTTGGGATGTTTCCCACAATAGCCTCGTAGCAAGTGTACCACAGTACGATTGACAACCTCTGTTTTTCCATCAGTCTATGGATGGAATGTCATGCTTCTTTTTAGTTTGGTGTCCATCATCTTCCATAAACTAGTCCAAAACTATCCAATAAAGTGGGAGTCTTGATTTGACACAATAGATGTGGGTAATCCAAAATGGACCCAAACATGCTGAAAGAAAAGAGAAGCAATTTTCTCTACAGTAATATGCTTTTTACAAGGCATAAGGATACACATCTTGCTAAAACAGTTAACGACAACATACAAGTAGTCGTGACTCTTCCTAGACAAAGGCAAACCTCCTACAAAGTCTATTGACACACTTTCCCATGGACGACTCGGAATAGGCAGTGGTGTGTAGAACCTGATTTTTCTATTAGAGGGCTTTGAAATAGAACACATCACACAACCCTTTACATAGCGAGTCACAATGTTTTTCATATGAGGCTAAAAACAAAATCTTTGTACATGACATAAAGTCTTTTCGACACTAAAGTGTCCAGACACAAGAGAGGTTTGGGCCTCTCGAATTACATGTACTCTTTCCCCTTTGGGAATACACAATTTACTAAGGTGATACAACAGTTTCCCCTGCAAGTGATAGTTTTCCACCTGTGAACCATGGGTTAGTTTTGCATAAATCTCCTTAAAGTCATCATCGTTAGCATAACTCTCAAAAGATAACGAAGCATTATGCAAAATAACAGAAGCAGAAATAGGAGGGCGAGATAGCATATCGGCCACTTTATTGCTAGTGCCCTTCTTATACTTTATTACTAGATGAAACTGTTGAAGAAACCCATCCACCTGAAATGACGAGATTTCTGCAACTTGGTTTGTGAATGAAAGTGCTGCAAGGGCTGATGGTCCTTATGGATGATGGTCTCCTTGTCGATCAGGTAGTGCTTCCACTTTTTCACACTCTGCACCAAGGCATAAAGCTCCTTGTCATACGTGGGATAGTTTATCACGGCTTGAGAAAACTTCTCAAAATGATAAAAAATTGACTTCTTTTGCTGCATCAGTACAGCTCCCATGGCATAATCATTGACATCAGTTTCGATCTCGAATGGTTGTTGGAGATCGGGTAAGGTTAAGACTAGCGCGGTGTTGATCTTTTCCTTTAATGTCTCGAAGGAATTCCTTTGTCTTCCTCCCCATTGGAAGACCTATTTCACACTTGTCAATGTGTGCAAAGGTGTTGCAATAACAGAGAAATTAGCAATAAATCTCCTCTAATACTAGAATACACCTAAAAAGCTGTGGATCTTGGTTACACTAGTAGGCTTAGGCCAATTTACAATTGCTTTAACTTTGGAGGGATCAATCTTTAACTGACCATGACCAACAATACGTCCTAGGTAACCTAAAGAGGTTTTCTCGAACTCAAACTTTGAAAACTTTACAAAGAGTTTTTATTTTTTCAATACATCAAGCACTTTCTTTACATGACGCACATGTTCAACTAAATTTTTACTAAAGACAAGTATATCATCTAAATATACAAGAACAAATTCATCGATGAAAGGCCGAAAGAGATCATTCATGACCCTCATAAAAGCGGTTGGAGCATTGCAAAGCCTGAATGGCATCACCATCCATTTGGACAACCCCTATTTGGTTTTGAAGGCGATTTTCCGATCTGCAATTCGGACCTGGTGATAACCACTGCGCAGATCCAATTTTGTGAAATAAACAACATTCTTTAATTGATATAATAATTCATCAATGCATGGAAGAGGATAGCGATTTTTCACCGTACTTTTGTTTAGCACACAGTAATCCATTCACTTCCTCCAGGTGTCGTCTTTCTTTGGCACTAAGACAATCGATGAACCACATGGAGAGGTACTTGGCCTGATGACCCCTTGGTCCAACAATTCCTGCACTTCTTTCTTGATTTCCTCCATCTCAATAGTCGACATCCGGTACATGCCAATATTTGGCAAAGGAGCATCATGCTGCAAATGGATTTCATATTAGATTTCCCTCTTTGGAGGTAATCCCTTCGGTTCCTGAAACAACTCACCATAATTAGAAATTAATTCAGATAATTCTTGTTTATGTTCCTGATTGCAGCCCTAGAAAACATCAGCTAATTTTGCCCCTCTTTCCCTTACAACCATAAGCATGCAACCCTTACTGGAATTCACTAGTCTTTTCATTTGTCCAGTGCTTACAAGGCTGGCAATGATTTTATTTTGATGAGCCCTTACTATGTATTCTACCCCATCTTTTGTGATTTGGTATTTATTTTCGTGACAAAAGAAGACTACCTTTCTATCATACAAGTATGGGCTCTCTAACACCATGCCACAGATATCAAATGGTATTACATCCAGTTCTACTTCGTCTACTAGCATAGAAGCAATTACAAATTTGACCTTACGCTGTTTGGTTACATTCAATTTTGCTTTATCATGTATCCATCCAAGTGGGTAAGGTTTCGGGCGTGGTTTTGTTTCTAAGCCAAGTTTCTTTACCAAGGATTCTGCAATTAAGTTTGCTTGGGACCTAGTATCAAACAGAGTTTCAACTTTAGTGTGATTTAAAACAACTCTAATATGAAACAGTTCAATTCTCTTTCGGTCATTAGGAAGGGACTCATTTACAGAACTAGTGCCTTCATGCTATTCAGAATTAACATGAGGTGTAAGAGTACCTTTTGTTCCTACTGCTGTGATTAGCACTTCATCTCCAGAATCCAAACCAAGGTCTTGATGCGCCACTGCCACTTTCTTCTGCTTCCCTTTTCCTCCATACTTCTTTGGATGCTTTTATGGGTGTTGTTTCCAACATTGATTGTCATCATGGACTTCCTTCTTACAATGATTGCAATATGGTCTTTCTCTCTCTTTGGTTGCTGCCAACTTCTTCTCCTTTCCTTTCCATCTTGCTTTGGATTTTCCATTGGGAGGTTTGAACAGTGGCTTTCTGGACTAATCATCCCTTTCATTTTTGCCCCTGTTCTCAATATGAATTGCCTTCACGCTGGCTGAGTCAATAGTGGTTGGTTTAAACAACAACAATGAATGCGTAATATAGCTATGCAATGAGCCAATATACTTAGTTACAACTTCAGGTGTATCAAGTGCAATACCCAAATGCAGTGCTTGCTTTCTAAATTACTCTGTAAAAATCTGAACATCCTGACCTTTGCCTTGTCTTAAATACTACCAATTCATTAATGCTTTTTGCTTGTATCCTAAGGGATAAAACTATTCCTTTAACGCAAAAATAAAATCAGGCCATGACGAAAAGAGTTTAACCACATTCTTACTGCTCTGCAATCTTCTCTCCCACCAAACGAGGGTGGTTTTTCTCAACCGTAGAGAGGTTAGCTGAATCTTTGCCTCAGCCTCCACGATCTACAGAATCCTACAGTACACCTCAATCTGCCTAATCCAATTATTAAGTTTTTCTGCATTACTTTCACCATTAAACATAGGAAGATAAAATTTCACATCTAATTTAAAGAAAGGTTTCTTGGATGCATCCTTTGAATTTCTACGATTATGGTGGTGAGAGGAAGGAGAACCTTCACTCTCCTGGAAGGAGAAGGAGGGGGTTCTTCTCCACCATTCCCATGTGCTGAACCTTGTCCTTCTAGGTTTCTCTCTTCTGCTTTCTCCAACCTTAAAACCAACTGACTGATATTCTATGACATTGAATAGAAGGTCTTTCTAAAATTATGCTCCTCTTCAAGATGAGCCTCGTCTTCCATGTTTCTCCTTCGATGTGCATGCCCTGCTTCATGTTAAGTTATGGTATGTTCTATGCTTATAACAGTTTACTTCTTTTTCTTATTATATTCCACCGATTAGCAATTACATGTACATAAAGTAAAGTGCAGATAGAACATTAAACGATCAACAGAAAACAAGCCAAGACAAGAGACACAAGATGTGGCGGCTAGCCAGGGAAAAACCCCACAATGTGTGGGGAAACCCTTTGATCAAATCTTCTTTTATCTTCAATAATTCAGCAGAGAGAAATAGTACAATAAATCTGATTCATATCAGCAGTAGCAAACCCTAGATCAGTAGCATCAGCATTAGCGGCATCATTATCAAACTAGGGCAGACCATATCTCACAAACTGACAGTCGGATTGACTTCATTCCACCACCAAAAGTTTCAGCTTCCAGAGGAGGTTTAGATGAACCTACAGCATAGTTCAGATGAGGAGATCTTCTAGGAAACACAAGTCAATATTTACTTCTGCAGTTGCAGCTTTAGTTTCGGCAGTTTCCGGCTTCAAACTAGGGCAGTCGATATCTTGCAAACCGTTCGTCGGATTGACTTCATTCCACCACCAAAATTTTTGGCTTCCAGAGGAGGTTCAGATGAACCTACAGTGTAGTTCAGATGAGGAGATCTTCTAGGCCACGCAAGTCAATCTTTACTTCTGCAGTTGCAGCTTCAGTTTCACCAGTTTTCGGCTTCAAACTAGGGCAGTCGATATCTTGCAAACCGTTTGTCGGATTGACTTCATTCCACCACCAAAAGTTGCGGATTTCAAAGGAGGTTCAGATGAACCTACAACATAGTTCCAAAGAGGAGATCTTCTAGGCCACGCAAGTCAATCTTTACTTCTGCAGTTTCAGCTTCAGTTTCAGCAGTTTCCGACTTCACATGTGTGAGAGAGAGAGACCCATTTCAGCGCAGTAGAGAAGAGACTCATATCTGCGCAGTAGAGAGAGAGATGTGATGAGATGAGTGAGTCCAAATGAGGAAAAGTCCTCTTATATTTATACACAACGTTGGTGGGTGAATAGATGCGACTGTTGGGCTTCTGAGCCTACATGAGTTGTAGGTCGGCTTGATAATAATTCCATAATCAAAATAAATTCATATCTCCATGAATACTTATCAGAATTGGATGATTTTTATATCAATCCTATACCTCTCGACGAGAGGAATCTAATAAAAATATTATTAGCCATGAATAAGATGACCCACATGAAGTTTTGCCCTGGTTGCCAATTTTAACACTCCCTCTCAACCATGGAGAACTTCATCTACAATCTGTCTATTGGTCGTTATTCATCCATCAAATGCACTGCTCTGTACAGCCTGACCCTAGCCCTGCTCTGCTCTATTCTGCCTGTTCTGCTTTGTCTTGTTTTGCCTGCACTGATCTGTACTGTTTTGCTCTGTTCTGCTCTGCTCTTGCATTGTTTTGTTCTGCTCTGGTTTTGTCCGAATTATGAAGAAGAAGAAATGATCGAGGATGTATCATACTGACTCAAAGTCAGTCTCAGAGTATGTACCACTGGTCCCAGACCAGTCTCAACCAACCCAAATTCAACGTCATAGTGAGTACAACTAAAATGGTCCTAGACCAATATCATCCTCCACTGACTCAAAGTCAGTCTCAGAGTATGTACCACTGATCCCAGACCAGTCTCAACCGACCCGAAGTTAGCGTCATAGTATGGTACAACTCCTACCACTGGTCCCAGACCAGTATCATTGATGCCAGATCAATGGAGGTCATCCTAGCGTAGGGAGTACGGTAGTTACAACGATGCATCCATCGATACTACTATGGTCCCTAACTTCATTTCCCTGCTCATTGATCAGATGAGAGGTACTTCACATGAGTCCCAGACTGCATGGGTAGGATGCCTCGACAGGAGAACTAATCAATCCTGTCCTCACAGGAGAACACATCAATCCTGCTACAATTGCCATGGAGAACACATCAATCCAGGCCTCACAGGACAACACATCAATCTTGCTACAATTTCCATGGAGAACACATCAATCCAGGCCTCACAGGAGAACACATCAATCCTGCTACAATCACCATGGAGAACACATCAATCTAGGCTGCCATGGAGAACACATCAATCCAGGCCTCACAGGAGAACTAATCATCCTGCTACACAGGAGAGCGAATCATCCTGTTCCACAAGAGAGCGAATCATCTTGTCCCACAAGAGAGCGAATCATCTTGTTCCAGTGTGCACCACTAGGGGAGGGTGAGTCACCCTGTGGTCATATGTTGCTCCAGTAGGAACCGCAAGCCCTTAGAGCTCCTAGAGCTCAATGTATGCAACATGCAGGACCCTTTTACAAAGGTTTCTTCCTGACTCCAAGTCGTTTTGGAAAATCACAGATTAGATCTTTCCTCGGGGCTTTGACAAGGTGTATCAACTTGTACATCATCTTAATGTGATGGAGCTTCCTTGCTCATCAACTTACCATATCCCAGATGATGTCTATCTGCTAGAGCAATTGATGAATACAGGATTCCTCAATAATCGAATCCTACCTTTGGTTGTTACAGAGAATCACAGTGTTATCCAATGTAAATCCAAACAACTCACTGAAGAGCTTTTGCAACCAGACTGCCTCACACGAGGTTATGCTAGCAACAATATATCTTGCTTCGGCGGTGCTCAAAGCTACCAACTTCTTCTTCCTGCTCATCCAGGATATCAAAGAAGATCTCAAGGTGAAATAGTACCCGGAAATGCTCTTACGGTCCACCACACTGCCTGCCCAATCAGCATCAGTATATCCAAGTAGTCTCACATCTCCGGCAGTGTATCTTAATCCATGAGAGATTGTGTCCTGAAGACATCTCAGAAGATTCTTGGCATCAATCCAGTGAGGCTCAACCAAATATGAGCTCACAATGCTAGCTGCAAAACATATGTTCGGACGGAGGTTCACCAAAAACATCAATGCGAATGAGTTTTCGAAACTCAGAGGCATTTCCCAAGTCTGGTTCGACATCACTACCATATAACTTCTAAAAGTTAAGATCCTCGAGGTAGTCACAGGCTTGCAGTCCATCATACCGAATATTTCCAATATATTTACCACATATTTTCCTTGAGATAGGAAAATTTCCCTTAGCTTCTGCCACACTTCAAGTCCTTGGTCCTTCATTTCAAATTCAAAAGCCATCTCCCTCTAACATTTGTGAATGAGAGGGTTTGCACCTGTTAGAAAGAGGTCATCCACATACAACACCAGTATGAGAGGCTTGTCATCTTCAACCTTAAAGTAAAGGTTAGGATTGGCTTCACTCCTAGTGAATCCCAGCTTCATCAAGTAGTTATCGATCCTCTCATACCATGCTCGGGGTGCTTGCCTCAGCCCATAGAGAGCTTTCTTCAACCTGCATACATGAGATTTTTGATCATAAATCTCAAATCCTTCGGGTTGCTCCACGTAGATCTCTTCTTTGATCGAGCCATGCAAGAACGCAGTCTTGACATCCATCTGATGTAGGTTCCATCCTTGTGAAGCGGCAAGGGCTATGATCGAGCGGATGGTCGTATATATGGCAACAGGTGCAAATATCTCATCATAGTATATACCTTCCTTTTGGGAGAAACCTCGAGCAACAAAACGAGCCTTATACTTTTCCGTGCTTCCATCTGCTGCATGCTTTATCTTGTAAAGCCATTTGGAAGTAACAACAGTCTTGTCCTGGGGTCTGGGAACTACTTCCCAAACATCATTCTTTATGATAGACTCATATTCTTCAGTCATAGCATCCTTCCATACTTGATGCTTGACGGCATCTGAGAATGACGAAGGTTCATTTTGTATGATCGTGCTCATGATGGTCAGGTATCCTTGATACCTATTAGGTTTCTTACTTTCACGAAAGGTTCCTCGGGGTGCAACATGTCCTTCAGCATCATCAAGTAACCCCTTAAGCCATGAAGGCTTCTTCCTAGAAGAGGAAGGCTCATATGGAGGAGGATCAATCAGATCCATGGGTTCTTCTACATCAGGCATTGATTCATCATCCGTTTCTTTCGGTTCCCTGGTGTTGGATTCTTGAGAGCTCCTCAAAGTCGGAAGATTAATCACCTTGCTGAGAGCCATATCTTCGTCAAAGGTGACATCATGACTGATTATGACTTCCCTTTGACCGGATACATAGATTCTATAGCCTTTAGTATTTTCACCATAGCCCACGAAAATTCCCTTCTTTCCAGATGCTCCCAATTTATTTCTTCTCTTTCGGCACATGAAAGTATACAGGGCTTCCAAAAATTTTAAAATGAGAAACATCAGGTTTCTTACCGGTGAATTTTTCTTCAGGAGTCTTGGAACCCAATGCTTGATGAGGGCATTGATTTTGTACATATACGGCAGTGTTTGCAGCTTCAGCCCATAGAAACTAAGGAAGACTTTGATCATGTAGCATGGCCCGTACAGCTTCCATAATTGTGCGGTTCTTCCTTTCTGCCACACCATTTTGTTCAGGAGTATATGGTGTAGTAGTCTCCCTCTTGATGCCAACCTCAGGTATGCCTGAGTAAACCAATTGTAATATATCGGAGGTCTTGCTTTGGATTGAGGGGAATGGTCCCCTTTTGAGCTTTCCTTTGGCACATCCCGGACATACACCTTCTTTCTCTACTTGGAATTCGGGCATCCCTGTTACCATCTGTCTTACATCGGGTAGAGCTTTGTAATGAAGGTGGGCAAACCTCCGATGCCAAAGTTCGGACTAAAGAGTTGTGTCACAAGACATGACACCTAGCGGACTTCCATCGACCTGATATAATGAATGAACACTAAACCCAAGAGTAAAGGCATCTTTAACATTATTTTTCCATATACATACCTCGCCATTGCTGAAGGTTACCTTGTAGCCTCTGTCTTCCATTGCCAAGATGGACACTAGGTTCCTTTTGAGGTCAGGTGCATTTAATACATCCTAGAATTTCTAGCCTTCTTGAATGCTTGTCCTCTTCCTTGATTCCCAGCTCTCCTCTTACTTTTGCTGTTGAATTTGTCATTCCTTTGATTGCCATCAGAGGGATTTCGAGTTGCACCACTGCATACTGTACCATGCTTCTCTAATCATGATTATCATCATGCTGCCCATGTCCATGATTTTATCCATCATAATGCTGCTCAAACTAGTGTGCATCATCATCCTGCTATCCTATATGTCCACGATCTCATGTTGCCCTTTATGTCCATGATCTCATTCATCATGATGCTCAGATCTCATACATAGTGACTTGCTTTATCACAAATGTAACATCGCCATTTTCTTCTAGCCTTAGGTCCAGCCTTTCCTTTTGATTTAGTCCCGGAATTATTTCTTTTCTTTGCATGAGAAGAAAAGGCAGCAGGAGAACCTTTAGGCATGGGCATTTCTTGCACTTCGTCCCTTGTTTCTTCTTGAATGCATCTAGCCATTAATTCCTCGAAACTAGGAATTACATTATTTTTCAAAAGAGTAGTCCTGAACACATACCATTCAGATGGTAATCCTCCGAGAGTTGTGAGTGCCATTTCTTTGTCAGTAGAGGTTTCCCCAATAGATAGGAGATCGTTCTTGATCTCGGTGATTCTTAAGAAGTATGCTTGCATACTTTCATCTTTACCCTTCTTGATTTTCCTCAACTTATTTCTAAGAAACAAAACTTGATTTGCATCATTAACTTTAAATAAACTCACCAGTCTGTCATAGATTTCCTTGGAGGTGTCTAGATCAGAGATGTAGGCCACCAAGCGCTTGTCGATAGAGTCCCGGATGATCTTCTTTGTTTTGAATTCTCCATTTTTCCATTTGTTCCAGGCAGCAGCAGATGCATTTGATGAAGGCTCAACAATATTGCCTCTTACATGGTCCAACACTCCTTGATCTTCAAGGGTTAGATCGATAGACATCTTCCATCCGTGATAGTCAGCTTTCTCACAGAGCTTGTCTTCGACAGGAAAGAGTGTTGAGGACCCCATAGTTCTTTTAGGATAGCCTTGCCAATATTCTCTTCAATGATTGCTCTTGCTCTTGCTCGGGCTTTGTCTTCACCTCAGCTCTGATACCATGTTAAGTTATGGTATGTTCTATGCTTATAACAGTTTACTTCTTTTTCTTATTATATTCCACCGATTAGCAATCACATGTACATAAAGTAAAGTGCAGATAGAACATTAAACGATCAACAGAAAACAAGCCAAGACAAGAGACACAAGATGTGGCGGCTAGCCAAGGAAAAACCCCACAATGTGTGGGGAAACCCTTTGATCAAATCTTCTTTTATCTTCAATAATTCAGCAGAGAGAAATAGTACAATAAATCTGATTCATATCAGCAGTAGCAAACCCTAGATCAGTAGCATCAGCATTAGCGGCATCATTATCAAACTAGGGCAGACCATATCTCACAAACCGACAGTCGGATTGACTTCATTCCACCACCAAAAGTTTCAGCTTCCAGAGGAGGTTTAGATGAACCTACAACATAGTTCAGATGAGGAGATCTTCTAGGAAACACAAGTCAATATTTACTTCTGCAGTTGCAGCTTCAGTTTCGGCAGTTTCCGGCTTCAAACTAGGGCAACCGATATCTTGCAAACCGTTCGTCGGATTGACTTCATTCCACCACCAAAAGTTTTGGCTTCCAGAGGAGGTTCAGATGAACCTACAACGCAGTTCAGATGAGGAGATCTTCTAGGCCACGCAAGTCAATATTTACTTCTGCAGTTGCAGCTTCAGTTTCACCAGTTTCCGGCTTCAAACTAGGGCAGTCGATATCTTGCAAACCATTTGTCGGATTGACTTCATTCCACCACCAAAAGTTGTGGCTTTCAAAGGAGGTTCAGATGAACCTACAACGTAGTTCCAAATAGGAGATCTTCTATGCCACGCAAGTCAATCTTTACTTCTGCAGTTGCAGCTTCAGTTTCAGTAGTTTCCAACTTCACATGTGTGAGAGAGAGAGACCCATTTCAGCGCAGTAGAGAAGAGACTCATATCTGCGCAGTAGAGAGAGAGATGTGATGAGATGAGTGAGTCCAAATGAGGAAAATTCCTCTTATATTTATACACAACGTTGGTGGGTGAATAGATGCGACTGTTGGGCTTCTGAGCCTACATGAGTTGTAGGTCGGCTTGATAATAATTCCATAATCAAAATAAATTCATATCTCCATGAATACTTATCGGAATTGGATGATCTTTATATCAATCCTACACCTCTCGATGAGAGGAATCTAATAAAAATATTATTAGCCATGAATAAGATGACCCACATGAAGTTTTTCCCTGGTTTCCAATTTTAACAGGATCGAAAGGTTCTAGTTCCCGTTCACCTCTTTGGAGCCTATTTCTTCTTAGCATGCAAACATGCAATTCACATCTAAAAATCCCTGCACTCATACCACTTGATCCATGATACTTTCGCTTATATATGTATGAAAAGAATCACATGTAAAAATTGCCACCTAACACAAAATTTTAATGTGCACACAAGAAAAGAAGCAGAAACACATAAAAGCATGTCAAGAAGACACCAAGACTTGATAACAGAGTTCATCCAACTCGTACTACATCTCCAAGCCCTGCTCTATCAATGGGGAGGCCTTCTTATATTAAATGGAATGAAAAGAAGAGAATACAATCATTAGTACATCAAAAGAGGCTTATACCTCCATTCTGGACAATGGCTGTGAAATGGAGACCTCGAATGGAGAAATGGACAACACCAATGCGTCTGTGGCAATGAAAGGGGCTGAAAACAGATAAAAATTGTCCAAAATAGACAAAATGCACTATCGACCACCTGAAAGCCCTCCTGCTTCGAACAACATGCTGAAAGTCCTCTCCCCCATACTTTTTCAATCATTGGGCTTTTAATATGTCTCTTTTGTGACAAAGGCCACTGAAATTGGGGTTGTTTTTGTTTATAATGGAAACCGTTTAGGTGGAAGGATGAGTTGGAAAAACAACCCTCTAAAATAACCTTTTTATCGTTTAAAATCGATAATACAAAAAACTCGAAAAACATTGAAAATCCGACCAAAACATTTAAAACCAGACTTCAAATATATCAAATCGGCCCTATAAATCCATCGGGTCCGATCCCAATTTCAAATCACTATCGCTGAGGTCCATGGCCCTGTATATCGGGGAAGCGTTGATCGTTGATCGCCGATCACCGATTTTCTGATTCACCGATTGTCGATTTGCCAATTCGACAATCGCCGATTAGATCCTGGCCGTCAATCTGCTTCCTGATCCGATGGCTGAGATTGCACATCACTGATCAGTGATTGCAGTCGCAATGGCCCAAAGGTCCAAATCTTGTGCCTTGGGTTTGACCAAAACCGATCCACCGATGCCGACTGCTTTATGTCTCTGAGATCGCTGATTTCTTGCCCCCAATTGCGATTGGTCAGAGATCACTAATTAGGGTTCACTGCCCTTGCTTCTCCGCCTTTGACTTCTCCGACCCAACATATCATAAATCATTGATTGGGGTCTTAAAGTACGCCCTTTGCACAATTTTCGATGCGATTCCCTTTTAAAGCTAAAAATTCCATTTTTTTAGGGAAAAACCCTCATTTTCCAAAGGAACAAGGTGACCTTCTTTCTACCATAACTTCATCATCCAGACTCGGATTGGAGTGCCATTTGCAATGTTGGAATCAGAGTGAAAAGAGCTTCGATATGATGTCAAGTTACATGCTTTTCTGCCACTTAGAATTTTGAGCTTTTCCATGCCATTGTATCTGAAGATCCACCTAGATCAAATAGAGAGGCTAACAGATTATTGGATGATGCACGGGAGAATGTGGGAGCACCCACTTCTCATCACAGGCATAAGAGGTCTTGTGAGAGGTACATTGGATACATGGCTCTTACGGGTGAATGTGTTGTGACAGAGCCATATTCCTTTAAGGAAGCAGTGCAGAAGCCAGCTTGGGTTGATGCCATGGTGGAGGAGTATGACTCCATAGTTTGTAACCATGTTTGGGATTTGGTACCGAGACCAGAGGACAAGACAGTGGTGAACTCTTGTTGGCTTTACAAGGTAAAGCAAGCTGTAGATGGTAGTGTGGAGAAGCATAAGGCCATATTTGTGGCCCATGGCTTTTCTTAGCTAGAGGGGATTGACTACGAAGATACATTTTCTCCTGTTGCAAGGTACTTGTCGATCATATCTATATTAGCACTATCAGCACAAATGGGTTGGAAGATATATCAGATGGATGTGAAGACAACCTTCCTTAATTGCATGATTGAGGAAGAGGTGTACATAGAGCAGCCTGAAGGTTTTGATACCTTTGACCATAAGTCGCATGCATGTCAGCTTAAGAGAGCATTGTATGGGTTGAAGTAAGCACCTCGTTCTTGGTACACCAAGATAGATAGCTACTTCACCGGGTTGGGATTCATGAAGGGTGAAGCAGACGGGAACCTGTACCACATAGTGGTGAAAGGTAAACTGTTGATCATTGTACTTTATGTTGATGATCTCATATTGACAGGTGATGATTAGTTGATCAAGTATTGCAAGGAGGAACTTGCAAGAGAGTTTAAGATGAATGAAATGGGGCTCATGCATTACATTCTTGGCATAGAGGTATGGAAGGGAGATGGGGAGTTGTTTGTGTCTCACGGCAAGTATGCAAATGAGATACTTAGGAGATTCCACATGGAGAGCATCAAACCCATGGAGAATCCTCTAGCAGGTAACTGGAGGAAGGAGGATGCTACTTTAGGGGAAGTAGTGGAAGCTACTCCTTACAGGAAACTTGTGGGTTCCCTCATGTACTTTGTGAAAACATGATCATGTATGTGCTATGTAGTTAACCAACTTAGTCAAGCGATGGTTAGGCCTACCAAGTTGTATTAGTAGGAGGAAAGGAATGTGTTGAGATACCTCAGAGGAAATTCTCACTATGGATTATGGTACGAATAGATCGAGGGAGTGAATATTCAAGACTTCATTGATGTAGATTGGGCAGGGAGTCCATCCGAATAGAAGAGCACATTAGGAGGGATCTTCAGTATTGGGTCAGCGATAGTTTCTTGGTACAACATGAAACAAAGATCGATTGCACTCAGTTCAGAAGGGGCAGAGCACATGGCCACGAGTCAAGCATTATGTGAGGCCATCTCGATGAGGAAGATCCTAATTTGTCTATTTGGTTAGTAGATGGATACGACAACGATTTACTGCGATAATCAGAGTTGTATCAAACTCTTTGAAATTCATGTTTTTTATGATTGGTCCAAGCATATTGATATTCGATATCATCATCTCAGAGATTATGTATTGAGGTGGATTATGTTGTTAGATTACATTCCCACAGAGGAGAAATATATTGACATTTTGACAATGACATTGTTAAGATGTAAATTCGAGTTTCACATAGACAGGATTGGGGTAACTGATAATCCCTTTCTTGTTTAGAGGGAGTGTTGAGAAATGGCAACAAGAAATTCTAGTTTAATTTGTCCTTGAATTAAAATGAGAATTAAAATCAAATTCTATTCTCATAGAAACTTGTAAATAGTTAATTAAGTTTAATTAACTTAATTAGTTTAGGAATTTCAAGTTGGAAGTCTTTCTGAAGTCATGTATATGTTATCCCTAAGTTTTAGGAGTCTAGTATGAGTTTAAATTGAGTTGGAATTAGATCACTTAGTTTACTAAGTTATGTTCAGTTAAATTAGTTCCAAACTGTATGTGGAACTAATAGAGAGTTAACAGTCAGTTGGTGCACTAGTGCATCCACAAGTGTCACTCTAGTTAACTAAAGATTCATTCATCAGAAACTCATGCATTTCGATTCTGAGAAAGACCCAGTTGAGACTAGAATGCTTGAACAATGTACTATTAGTTTTATGATTTACTGAGTTGTAAATAGCATGCATGCAATCAAAGAAGGACCTATGTTTGGATTGCACAGTTTTGTTAGCATGAATTCCATTTAAATATGATTTATTCATCCTAGGAATTTCACAAGGAAATAGGGGCTTGCAGAGCTGTAGAATTGGTTAAGTGTTGGCCAAGAGCTTGATTGTGAGCTGAGGGAGTTGAGCATACTTGTGTGAAATTGTTCTAGTGAGAACAAGCTTTGTATCTTCACTAATATTTTTGATATATGAAATATAGATAGTGGGCTTTTGAGCAGTGGATTTCCCCAAATAAATTTTGTGTTATGTGCCATTGATTTATCTTCTTCTTGTTCATATTATTTTCATCAATCTATTAGCTTCCACTGGTTGAAAGTAGAAGTGGATTCTTGTTCCATGCTTCAGTACATTGCATGAGCTTGTGAATCTATAAGATTTTATACACTTGGGAAGATAGAATGGAGGATTGGGTAAACAATTGTCATCCGATGCTCTTTGAGGATGTATTAGGGCATCTAAGATAAGAGTAGTCATTGAGGAACAATATTCTTTGAGGACTGTGAATCGAAGGTAAGAATAGTCCTAGTGGAACACACCCTGAGAACCCAGGTGGGGTATATTCCGAGAGAGACAATGATGAGGGTGTCTATACATCATTGGTCTCACAATCATTGTGCACAGGTCTCTTGGAGAGATATATTAGTTAGTCAAGGCCTTGCTATGTGACAATTTTGGTTGATATGATGTTATAGAGATGGGTTACCAATTTGACTCTTCTTATGATAAATTCTCTAGATTGAGAATGACCAAGTACCATTATGAATACCTCCCTAGTTAAGAGGAAGTTTTGAAAAATGTAACTAGGTTCGTTCTTCATAATGACATGTTTAATTGTGATTTTATGTAGATGATGAAAATAAGAAAAATAAAATTATTATTGTAATGCTTGTCTCATGGGTTTCATGAGCAAGGAATTTTATTTTTAGTTTGACTTCCATTGTGAGTCCTTAGGATTGGTCATAAAGTCAAATTGATTCAATGTCATGTATGAAGGACCCTTCTTGGGCATATTATATTTCTTTATGAGTCAATGACTATGTCAAGTAGCACTCCAAGACCAAGCACAACCATTAACCTCAAGTCAACTTCAAAGTGGAATTAATTGTCTCCTCCAACATTCACGTCGACTCACCTACATGTTAGGTCAACTAATTAATTTTGGCAATAACTATAAATAGGAGTGCTTGACATCATTTGAGAGGCATTTTTTTGTAGATCACAGTCTGAAGTACGAGGGTCATCAAGGGAGCCGAGTTACCAATGAGGAAGGATGAAAGAGAAGTAAGGAAGTTTGTGTTGATTTGGGACTATTTTGTGGGCCATCTTACCTCCACACACATGGAATTTCAGACCTATATATTGCAATAGTGAAGGTCAAGGAATGGTGAAAGTATATTGCAACAGTGAAGGTCGAGGAAAGACGAAAGTATATTGCAATAGTGAAGGTCGAGGAAAGGTGAAAGTATATGGAATCAGTAAAGGCTGAGAAGAGGAGAAGTCTATTGCAATAGTGAAGGTCAAAGTCTGTTGCAGCAATGGTGTAATCCTCCTAGGGAGTTGAAGTGGAAGAAGGCTAGAAGTCTAAAACAAGCCAAGGTTGAAGAAGAATTCAAGGAGGAGGAAGGAGAAGAAGGTGGACTATTGTTGACAAAGTATCTTTGTGTCTTTGTATTGGAGAGGAAAATAGGTCAAGGGTCTTGGTCTCGGTATTCACCAATTGGAATCTCTATAAGAAGAAGAATTTGTTTGGGATTTCCTATCAAAGAGTGAGAAGTTTTGGCCCAGGCTGATAACTTATGTTTTTTGTCTCTTATCTCTCTATGGTCTATGCACTGGTTGTTGTTTGATGAAGAAGAACACTAATAACCTAAGTAAAATAAGATCCTAATCTAAAGAAGTAAAAATAACTCACAAGCCCAGTTACTAATAGAAGAGAAATCACATAAATACTATGCCCTAGATTTCTCAACAAAAATATCCTCCAAACCCTATATCCAATGGAAATATGGGAGATCACTTTACCACTCCTTGGTAAATATACTGCATACCGTATGTTCACCAGTTGATCCTTATCTACCATATGGGAGATTTATTTACACAAGTGGTAAAGATCCTCCATACCCTATGTCATATCTAACATGATCCCCAGTGATGAAGTGGATGAACACCATGCATCCCAGACATTAGGATATTAATTTACCAAGCGCATTCTCTATAGGTAGATATCCTCCAAACCTAAGTCTCCACTCATTTTCCATAAGAGTGACAATCCCGACAAGCCCATCTTGTGGGTGGGGTGCATGATGGGGTATACTCGGTCAAGCCCCGGACTTGACAGTAGGGGGTGATACATACTTACCACAAGTGGTAAAGACCAAACACATCCCTACATCGAAAATAGGGGAGGTGTAGACTTACCATTCCTATTAAGGATAAAACACATCCTATTTTCCATGGTTCACAAGGAGCACCCTCAACCCTGGGAGATCCTAAATCTCAATGTTTGTGATCAGCGAAGATCCCTTCCTGGAAGGGATACTTTATCCACAACTCTAGGCTACTCTACGAGGACCAAGAACTTCCCTTTTGAAAATTCTTGGTGAGAATGTCAACAACCTACTCATGATATGACTTATGATGGAGCCCCACTTCTCCTCTCTACACCATATCCAATATATAGTGATATCTAATATCAATGTTCTTTGACCTGTCATGGAACACAAGATTCTGTAAAATTTGGATCCCACTATGATTGTCGCAATATATCATAGTCGTATCCAACACATTCTCAAACAACTCTCCAAAGATCTTTCTCAATCACACTGCCTCAGAGCTAGCCATGCTAGCAAAAATTTACTTTGCCTCTGTTGTACTCAAAGAAACATACTTCTACTTCTGACTCATCTAGGATGTCATGGAATACCCCAGGCTAAAGCAACACCCATATGTGATTTTATTTTCAAATGTCTAGGCTTTATTTGGCTTAGAGTACAATATGCAAAGTAAGGACTCATCTAGATGCCATCTCATCATAGGATCCATCAAAGCTAAATCTGAAGAGGAGTCTCTCATTTGCTTCATCATGCCAATTTTATGACAACATACTTCCCTTGACAGGGAAGTCCTCATCATTTCACTATTATACTTCTATCACTACCTCTATTACTAATGAGAAGATCTAATCATTTCAGAGAAAACATTATTAACATATAAAACAAAATATCAAAGAAATAGCTTCAACCTTGAAGAGAGGTTGGTGTTCACATAAGATGTCCATTAGTCCAAGTATACCAAGCCTTAAGGAATTGCTTTAATCTGCAATCATTATTGTCCTATTCATATGCTTCTTCATCAAAGACATCATGGAAGAAACAAACTTCACATGAATTTGATAATAGTGCATCCAACAACAAGAACTAGGATCTCATCATAGTACTCTCCCACTAAGAGCATAATTATGGAAGGATATGACACTGCAACATCTTTGTCAACTATAAGGGTCCTTTCATGAATGAAATTTTGTTCTCAACATCTCCATAGAGCATATCATTTTACTGTTACATGATAGTATACTCCCTTTAAATAGGAAGCCTCTTTTAGTCATAGCCATCAACCTGGGAGACTGCAATCCTTCCTCCAAGGTTTGGGCTCTTTTCCATGGATATACATCCTCCTCAATCTGAGTCAATATTGAATACTTGGTACTTACGCCCATATGATGTACCTATTGACCTCAAAACAAGAGAAATAATAGGAAAGTAGATAATGAAATTGTATCTAATGATAAGGCAAGATTGTCTTTCTTCTCTAGATATGAGAGTGGCTCCTTCATTTTCCTACATTATCTCCCTCTTATATCTAACCCTTCTTACATTGTTTTGCATTATGATGATCCTCAAGATGGATTTGATTTCCTTGATCACATCCTCATCCAAGAAGTTAGAATAATTCAAATACTCATGGTGGAAGAATAAACAATAAATGATAAATCTAAACAAGAGCAGTGTCACAAAAAAATAACATGAGCCTTGATAGTACTTATCTTTAACAAGAATTGTAGGAATCTATAAGATCACTTTTGATCCTGCCTCCTTCTTATCCATGAGTAACCATTATTCATCAACCATATGTCAATGTCATCTTTAGAATAGATTCATCCTCTTGAGCACCACCGATATTCCCATTCCAAAAACGTCCAAGCCTGGCTATCAATGTACAAGATGACAACAAGATCTACATCATACCATCTCCATATAGGGTCACTCTAAATCTATCACTAGTACTTAAATAACTCAGTCAATTCTCATTGATCATATCATATCATAAAGAAATTTTAAATAACGGTAGAGTTCAAATGCTATAGAACCTAGGCCTTTTCAATATCCAAGGCCATTCTTAGGGTTTTCTCTCAAACCCAAACCATTGTTTGTAAGAAAAAGGGCTCCTTAGAGTTTCCTCCAAACCCTAGCATTCTTTTAGTTCTCCAACATATTCATCTCTTTTACTCTATGTGATAATGAAATACATCATAAGTGACTTCACGGGGGTGATCTTAATAACTTTTCTTCATCCCAACTCTAATACCATGCTAATTTTTAGGGCTAGATTGTTTTCTACTTTAGATTCACATTTTTTAAAATTTTCAATATTTTCACATTACATTCACCCCATATCATCATAAACAATTATATGGAGAGAACTATAACATAAAAGATAATACTAAGGAACAATAAAAAAAAGAACACACAATAAAGACACTAGGATTTAGGTCAAATACTAGGGAAAAAAACCCCACAAAGGGGGAAAACTCATAATCAATTCTTCTTCTTCTATTATATATTCATCAACGTTTAGCTAAGATACAAAGTAAAATAAGAATGAGACCTATGTCTTCCATCATCAATCACATTGGCCACCTCAGGCCAACCTTGGATCATACAACATCCTCATAAGTGTTGAAAAATGTAACTAGTGTCTGTCTTCATAACTGTACTTGAGCCATGATGTAATGTATTTATCAAAAGAAAGAAAAATAAATTTTATTACTAAATAAATTAACTTATTAAAGCATGGGTTTCATGCTTGGGTCAATTGTTTATAGGTCAAAGAATCCATTGCAAGTCTCTAGGGTTTATGTCAAGTGTCATTGTCCATGTCATAATGTAAAGAACTCTTCTTGGGATTTATTTGTCAAGAAAGAAATTTATTTTCATGTAAATTAGGTCTTCTAGGCCTCCTCCACCAAGTCGGCCTCAAACTGGACAAGTCAGCCTAAACTAAGGGGCAGAAAAACCTATATAAAGACAACAACTCGACCTCATTTATCATACTCACTCATCAAGTTCGAACTGCAACTTCTGAGGAAGGAAAAGGTGTGAAACTCAAGGGACAAGAAGGAAGAGTCTAGCGAAGAAGGAGGTAATTATATTGCAAAAGAAAGTGAAATTTCTCTCTCCTATCCCACATGTGTGAAGTTTTGGAGTGTTTTTTGAGGGCCAAAAATATGAAGCTAGGCCAATATTATGGTGAAGTTGGGCTGAAATTTTTGGATTGATGTTGGGATGTAGCTGTTGGACAAGAAGAAACTATTGAAAGTTTTTGGATGTCATTGGAAGGTTGACTTGGTGGATGTTATGAAACAAGCTCACAAAAAGATAGAAAAGATAGATAAACGCCTTCAAAATAAGCCTCTTCGAGGGGGAAACCTCCTTTATATTACACAAATGAACAATTCTTGGATGATACAAATGACAAGACCTCCTTTCTATATATAGGAGTCTAAGGGGTCATAATATAATCAAAGGCGACATAACAATAATAATGTAAGGGCACAATAATAACAATAGTAGGCTTCTATGGGGCACAATAATAACAATATGGGGACTACATGGGCACAACAATATAATAAGGGGGTTGTACTAATAACAATAAGGGGTTACACTAGTAGTAAAGGGACCTAACATGCCCCTCTCCTTCAAAAAGTGTTGTCCTCAAGGATTGAGAAGTTCTTGATGCTTCTATATAAAATTCTCATCCTCCCATGTGGAATATTCAGTGGGTTGTTCTTCCACTTGATGAGATACTCTGAAATTGATCAATTTCATAGCTATTGGGTTCTTGTTTCTGTGACTACTCAAGGATCCAATATGATTTTTCCTTCCTTGTCAAGTTCTATCAATATTGTTTTAACTAGGATCTTCTGCAAATTTTGAATGAGTAACCACACTTCTTTGTCCTTCTTCTATTCATCCCTTGCTTCGTTTATCCAGTCTGGTTGGATAATAGAAATAGCAAAAAACAATGCTTCAACATCCTCATCCTTTCTTGAGAGTACATTTGCAACAACATTTTGCTTCCATTTTTTGTAGATGATTTCAAAGTCATAACCCAACATATTTGTGACCCATTTTTTCTATTCTTCTAAAGATAATCTTTGTCCTAAAAAGTATTTAAGACTATCATGATCCATTTTTACCTTGAAGTGTCTTCCCATTAGGTAAGGTCACCATTTCTTAAGTGCATGTAGTATTTTCAACATTTCCTTCTCATAAATAGCTTGCTTGAGATGTAGCTGCAAAAATACCTAATCGCCTACATCAAAACTTCTTTCACTGTGATGTTGATCTGCCCATTGTTTTATTTGATTCTGCACCAAAGTGGCATTATCCTTTAAAAGATGGAGAACTTGTTGTTGATGCTCGATGTGATCTTTCACTACTTGAATCTTTTTCTTCTTGATATGTGCTTCTATCTTGAGAGTTGGAGTCATCGTAATTTCTTCCAATGCATTACAAGATATGGTTGGATTCATTTCTTGATGCTTGATGTGATCTTTCACTTCTTGAACATTTTTCTTCTTGATATGTCTTTCTATATTGATAGTTTGAGGAGTGGTAATTCCGACTAATGCATTGCAAGATATGGTTAGATTCATTTTTTCTTTCTCAATGTGATATTTCACTTCTTGAACCTTTTTCTTTTTGATATGTCCTTCTATCTTGCGATTTTGAGGAGTGGTAATTCTTGCCAATGCTTTACAAGATATGGTCGGATTCATTTCTTCTTTCCCTTGGGTTGGTTCCTGGTGTATATCCTCTTCTTTTGATGTTCCTTGATCCTTTTCTTCCTCCTCTTCATAATTTATGTAAAATAATTTCTTCTCATCACACTTATGACCTTTAGTGTATTCCCTATCACAATTGTAACAAAGCCCCTTTTCTCTTTTTTCTTCCAATTATTGTCATGTAAATCTTGTAGTTTGTGGAAGGCTAGGAGAAAAAACACTTCCATAATTATAGTCGAGAGTGGTGGGATTCCTTGTTTCCATAATTTTGCTTTCAATTTTTCTTACCCACTAGAATGCCTTCTCCAATGAATCAGGTTCCCAAAGGCAAACCTCATGGTGAATGTTATCCTTTAAAGTCCCTATGAAGACATCAACCCTTTGCTTCTTTGGAAAATCATTTACCCTTATATTCAATTTTTTAAAGTCCTCAATATTCTCTGCCATTGAACCCTTTTGTTCGAGATTTATCAATTGGCTAAAGAAGGTGTTACTCTTTGTATCCTCATAATGTGCTATCATTTCTTCTGTGAAAATTGACCAAGTGACAAGTGCTTTATGAAAACAAAGCCCTTTATACCATAAAATTGATTTGGTTCTAAATGTAAAGATGCAATATGTACCTTTTGTAATAGTTGAACCTCATGTAGATCAAAATATTGCTCCATGTGTAGTATCCAATTTACCGGATCCTTGCCATCAAACTTCCTCATATCACCTTTTCTTGATTTTAGAAACTTGATCTTGAAATGACTGTAACTCGGTAATTTCAGATATCCAAGTTTTGAAATTGCGTCCTACAGTAGCCCTCTAAGTCCTATTTTGAACCCCGCAAGTCTGATCAGAATTTTATTTTCCAAGAAAGAGTTATGCCCAATCTCCTAAGATGACCTGATTATATAATGTTTTAGTAGAGTGAACTTGGATGAAGTGACAGGTGTCACTATGTTAAGATTAGTACCTGAAACTGATATACAAAAAACTACAGGCTATCCTCTTTCTGAAATTTTGATGAAATTTCAATTTGATGCTCAGAATAGAAGTTATGACGATTTTCCCCAGGTCACATGTTTGGAATGTAATTTGGGAGTCTACAAAAACCCTAACTTCCTCAGATCATATTATCAAAAATATATCGAGACAAGCTTTAAAATTCGGACCTAAAGTTCATAATGGTTTTGGCTCAAATAGGTGTTTTTTTATTTATGAAACGTCGCAAAAACAAAGCTATAGCAAAAATACCACGATGACTTGTTTGGAGTAGTGAAACCCTAGAATCCAAAGCTCTGATACCAAATGCTATGAAACAAGCTCACAAAAGGATAGAAAAGATAGATAAATGCCTTCAAAATAAGCCTCTTCAAGGGGGAAACCTCCTTTACATTACAGAAATGAACAATTCTTGGATGATACAATTGACAAGACCTCCTTTCTATATATAGGATTCTAAGGGGTCATAATATAATGAGAGCCAACATAACAATAATAATGTAAGGGCACAATAATGACAATAGCGGGTTTCTATGGGGCACAATAATAAAAATATGGGGACTACATGAGCACAACAATATGATAAAGGGGTTGTACTAATAACAATAAGGGGTTACACTAGTAGTATAGGGACCTAACAGTGGAGGAGGAAGGTTTGTAAGTCTAAGGTTTTGGTCTATCTCATTTTGAATTAGTGAAGAAAGAGTTTTGTACTAGGTTTTCCCTTACATAGAGGTTTTAGCCCTATCTAAGTGCCTATATCTGGAGTTCTTCATCTTCATGTTTTGGTTTTGGTAATTTCTTGTTTAACGAAGATAAAGAAGAGCATAATAAAGAGAATGAGAACTCAAATAAATCACAAGTAATTATCAACAAAATAAAATCTTTCTTCCTTTCTGATTTTCTAACATGGTATTAGAGCTCAAGTGAAAAAGGAAGAAAAAGGTAGGTTGAAGATCTATTGAAGAGAAGGATATCAAGGAAAGTTCATTAAAGGGGATCATATAAAGAAACAATCCTTCTATCTACAAGAACTGTGTCAAACTCAATGAAGGGAGAAAACAAACTAGAAGGAGCCTCCAACTACAAGGCCTAGAGAAAGAGGATACACCTCATTCTCGAAGATAAAAAAGTTTTGGATTTCGTTCAAATAAAAATCAAGAAGCCTATAGATGAATCAAGTGAAGCAAAAAAAGAAAAGTTTAGAGAAACCAAAATCTTGGCTATGAACCTTATAGTGAATGGAGTTAAGGATAACCTAATTCCATACGTATCCAACATAAATTATGCTCAATAAATATATGAAGCTCTCTCCAAATTGTTCACCATCAAGAACATTGGTCAAATAGCAAGCCTCAAGAATGAATTAAGGAATATTACGATGAAAAAAGACGACACTATATCATCCTAATTTATAAGGATATATAGAATCAAAGATGAACTCCAAGAAACATATGAATTTGTCCCAGAGAAGGAGCTCGTAATCACTACTCTTCTAGGACTAACATAATCTTGGAGTGCCTTTGCATCAAGACTCAACAGTTGGAAGGATACTCCAACATATGAACAAATGTGGAATGCATGCATTCAAGAAGAAGATCGAGTATCATTAGTAGAAAACAAGAAGGAGGATGAATAAGAAAACATCTCAAATGCATATTCTACTCATCACAAGAAGGAGGGAACCTTTAATAAGTTTAAGGGACCAAACAAGAAAGTAGACCTATCAAGGATTGAATGCTACAATTGTCACAAGATGGGTCATTATAAAATTAATTGTCCTAAAAGTCCAAATAATAAGAAGAGAAACAGAGATCAAGAAAAATGTTACCGATGAAGCTCCACCCAAGAAGAATAATATTGAAGAATCAGAAGTTAAGGAATTATACTACAAAGTCCTCTCTCTCACATTTCTCTCTCTGTTTATTTTTTTATTTGTTTTCCTTTATGATTTGATTTCTATAATTTGTAGGCCTAACATCCTTGTTAGAACATATTTCTTTTTAATTTTGATAAGTTGTAGGTATCCTTAAAATGCTATATTAAAAGGGAGCCTTCACCATTTTACCAAAAGATAAGTATATTATTCATTGTCTCCTCTTTTATGTTTGGTTTATCTATCATATAAAAATGTCTTTGTATCGTAAGCTAATAATATTTTCTTTATATTTTATCTAGTTAGGAAAGCTTATTGAATGTTCGAAGGTTATGGAACAAACTTCAAACAATAGACTCAAAGTCTGGAATAAGTTATGCTACAAAGGAAGCCCTTCAAAGAATTGATGTCTTACAAGGTTTGTTATGGAACAAATCAAGGTATTTATTAGACTATAAGCTTTGCTATAAAGTTATGTTCATGTAAAAGGTATGACCGCTCTTCTTTGAAATTTTCATTACATTACTAACATCGTTATGTCTAGGGTTTGAATCACAAATATTCTTGTTAGGGTGATTAATCATTAGATTGAATCTACCCTTGATATGCTATCATTTGATCATTCTTATGAAACCCTAACCTTTAGGGTTCACTGCAAAACCCTAGCCTCTTGTTGCTAAGGGTACATCAATATTGATTATAAAACCCTAGTCTACTTAGGATTGTTGACGAAGGCTTAAAATTCTATTCTTTTCAATGGTTAGGGTTTTGATATCGTTATAATAGAAACCCTAGTTCTTTAGGGTTTTTTGTTAATGTCTATGTTACGTATTGAAACCCTAGAGCTTTAGGGTTTGGTAAATTAGGTTTCATAAGAAAGACCATTGTAATAGCTAAAATAAGGTCCTAAGATCGAAACCCTAGTCTAAATAAAATTGTTGTATTGATGAATATTGGTATGAGATGTTAGTACATGAAATCCTAGGTATGTATATTTTAGCTTGCTAACCAAATTGTTTATATTTTATGAGTTATAGGGTTTGTAACAAACCCTAGTAGAGTATAACATGTAAATTATGAAATTTGTTGAAACCTTAGATGTATAGTATGATTGTTACTTGATTGAATTGTTGACATTTATGACTTTGTGTCTTGATGATGAAATCTAGGGGTTATGACAAAAATCTAGTAATAGGTTGATGTCTAGCATGTAAATAGATGTGTCTCTTATAAATTTTTAACCTAACTAAGTTTAGGTATTTGATGTCTAATGTTTGGATGGTTTAATGCTTCCATTATAATAATTTGACATAACCTCATGCCTATATATGTATTTGGTTATACTTTCTATAAAAAATTTGCAGGTACATAAACTTCAAGATGTTGGAGATATTCATAATTGGAAAATAATGATGAGAACGATGAAGGAAGGTATAAGGATGATGACAATCAAGATGATCTTGATGAAGTTGAAGCCTCTCACTTGTTATAGAAAAAGAAAATTGTAAATCTCCTTAAGTTAAGCGGCAACATGGTTAGAAGAAAAGAGTACATCTCCCATATTGAGAGGGAAGGCATACTATAATAGTCATGGTGGATACTTTGTAGAAGAAATCAGAGAATGAATAGATATACAATGTGTTGAGGATGTCTTGGTGCTACTAAATAAATGAAAGAATAAAAGCTTCTGAATATTTGAATATCAATAACTAAGTGGAATCAAGATAATTGAGAAACTAAAAGATTTGTGTTTACTTGTATATGTATATTTAAAATTTTATTGTTGATTGGGGTTTGTGTGTGAACAAGTAAATCTCTCCATAAAGAAGGATGAACATTTGGGAAGAATTATTGAACAAATGGATATATATAGTATATTAGGGAGAGATGAAGCATCTAATGGCGGATGATTGGGAGTACACGTAGTTGGCCTTTGTGTTGATGTCTAGATCTCGAAGAGGGAGTGTGGTGTTGGTATCAGATCTTTGATCTTGGATACACACCTAGATCCTTGGGTTTATGGTTAGCAAGTAATCCTAATGTTACCTAGACTAGCTGAAAGCTTGAGTCCATATTATTCCTACCTAGATAGAATAACATGAACTCTTCATAGTTCATTTTGGAGATCTTCCATGTACCTCTATATATTTGTAATTATGAATACCTCCCTAGTTAAGAGGGAGTGTTGAAAAATGTAACTAGTGTCGGTCTTCATAATTGTACTTGAGTCATGATGTAATGTATTTATCAAAAGAAATAAAAATAAATTTTATTATTAAAGAAATTGACTTATTAAAGCACGGGTTTCATGCTTGGGTCAATTGTTTATAGGTCAAAGCCTCAATTGCAGACCTCTAGGATTGATGTCAAGTGTCCTTGTCCATGTCATAATGTAAAGAACCCTTGGGATTTATTATCAAGAAATAAATTTATTTTAATGTAAATTGGGTCTTATAGGCCTCCTCCACCAAGTTGGCCTAAACTTAGGGGAAAAAACACCTATATAAAGGCAACAACTTGACCTCATTTGTCATACTCAATCATCAAGTTCGAATTGCAACTTCTAGGCAAGGAAAATTTGTGAAATTCAAGGGACAAGAAGGAAGAGTCTAGCAAAGGAGGAGGTCACCATCTTGCAAAAGAAACTGAAATTTATCTCTCATATCCCACATGTATGAAATTCTGGAGTGTTGTTGGATGGGTGAAATTATACAATAGCTAGGAGGCCAAAAATATACAGTTAGGTCGATATTCTGGTGAAGGTGGGGCCGAAATTTCTGGATTGATTTTGGGTTGTAGTTGTTGGATAAGAAAAAACTATTGAAATTTGTTGTATCTCATTTGAAGGCTGACTTGGTGGAGGAGGAATGTATGTAGGTCTAAGTTCTTGGTCTATCTCATTTTTAATTAATAAAGGAAGAGTTCTTAATTGGGTTTTCCCCTACATAGGGGTTTTATCCCTGACTAAGTACCTCTATATGGTGTCCTTGATATTCGTGTTTTGGTTTTGGTAATTGCTTGATGAACTGAGATAAAATAAGAACATAAGAAAGATAATAAGAACTAAAGTAAATCACAAGTAATTATCAACAAGAGAAATTTTTTTTGCATTTTTTATTTTCTAACAATAAGCAAACAAGTCTATAAGACCTTTCATATGGTTTCCTCCATTTCAATATCACAAGTAACATATATCTCAGCCAAGTCACCGTCATAGAGATAACCCATACATCATTGTATCACTTGACATATATCATTGTCATAGAGACACAACCATACATCAAATATGCACTGCCATACATCAAAGTGTCACCGCCATGTCTCAAGGTCACTGACACTGCCATACATTAACCTCACTTCCATATGTCAAGGTCATTGTCACTGCCATACATTAGGATCATTGCCATATCAAGGTCAATGTTAAACATCACTGAAGTAAGAATAAGAATCATTGATCAAACATCATAGGAGTCATTGTCATCCAATACTACATATATCATTGTACCAAACATCATTGTCAAAGTTACAAAAATCAATCTCAAGAATATTTTCCAAAACTGTCATAATACCCAATTATTGATGACATAAATTACTGTCATTGTCCATACATCCAAGGAAATGGGTACATGTGCAATTCACTGAGATAGATGCAATCCACATAAATATGTGCGAGCCACAAAGATAAATGTGAGCCACTGAAATGAATATATGAACCACAGAGATAAATATGTGAACCACAAAAATAGATGTGAGCCACAAAGATAAATATATGAAGCACAAAGATAGATGTGAGCCATAGAGATAAATATATGGACCATCAAGATAAATGAAAGCCACATAGATACATATGTGAGCCTCTTGAGATAGATGTGAGCCACATAAATGAGTATATGAACCAAATAGATAAATGAAAACCACTAAGATATGCATGCGAGCCTCTTGATATATATGTGAGCCACATAAATGAATATACGAACCACAAAGATAAATATATGAGCCATATAGATAAATGTATGAACCAGAGAAGTAAATACAAGCCACAAAGATACAAATGTGAACCTCCTGAGATAGATGTGAGCCACATAAATGAATATACAAACCACAACGACAAATGTGATACACAAAGATACATATGCAAGCCTCTTGAGATAGATGTGAGCCATGGAAATGAGTATAAAAACCACATAGATAAATATGTGAGCGAATGAGATGATGTGAGCCACAAAAATATGCTTAGAATATCTTAATCAATCCACGTTAACTTTGGCATGAAAGAACAAAAAAACCCATTCGTCCTCCTCCTCTGCCTCAGATTACCTTCTATAAGTCTCGATTGCCTTAGGGAAAAGATGCCTCAAAATTTCGATTGCATATGCCATGTTATGGTTTCCTAGAGACAACACCCGAGTTGAGGAGAAGGGTCATTTCCCAGGACATCTTAGTGTCTCTTTAAGATAGATCAATGTTGCTCAAGGGTTTAGTATAAACTGATTTAAATCCAGCTCAATTATCTTACTCAGAGGCAAATCAGATTTCACCCATTAACAATATTTCATTCAAAAGAATTAAAGTTCATCCATGGTGGCCTACACATAGATAGTGAAGTTTCTTTGACTGTTGTAGTATAGGTGAGGGGGGAATAAAAGAAGGAAATCTGGTGTAGAGGGCTAATGATAGAATCATGTGCACTAAACTTTAGTAGACTCATGAATAGGCAACAAGAAAGAAATCAAAAACCATGGAGCACATTTTAAGGCCTTCAATCTCACATATTACAGGTAGCATTTTTCATAAAATGGCATAGATAAATATGACATACAAGATTGAGTTCCAACAGCTATAATTACACAGTTTCTAAGAGGAAGGAAACATATATGAAAATGATGAACACTGATAGAATCACACACTCTAGATATGGAGGCTTGGAATCACCAAAAATTTCTTCATTAATCTTCAACAACAAAATATGTTTTATAAAGATTTAGAAATTTCCAAACTCAAAAAAGGTTATGGCCTCTAGAATAGAAAATCAAATCCCCCCCCCAAACGAGTTCTTCCCCCCTTTTATAAGGAGGGTCTCCACAAAACAATTACAAAAATATCTTGTAGTGCAAAAGCTATCTAAACTAATCAGTTGTGTGAATGTTCCCATGGATTATTTGTTTTAATTATTACATAAAAAACTTGATTCCTTCTTGAAAATAAAATATTTACAAAATTGCCAAAATGATAGAGATATGTCATGATTCCAAATCAAAAAAATATTCATTGTGGCTCACTTGATCTTTCGAAGTGGACCCGTGCTCCACTACTTGGACTCATGGTGGGTTAACCAATTGGTCACATCTTTGCCACGAAACAAGGGCTGGGATGGGAGTTTGAATAAGGGTATTGTAGGCAATCCTTAAATTTGTGAGCATAGTGTAATTTGGCTTGGACATGAACAAGGTCTTCACAAGCCACAATAGTTGGAAGTCTCTGTGCATCTAGTTCACTATGGTCCTGCCCTTGAGGGTGGAAGTCTTCTCATGTGATGAGTCCACCTTGCTCTTGGCCTCAACTAACAATTTCTCATACTTCTCCCATGGTAGAAAATTCCCTTGGAAATCCCAATAGCTAGGTAACCACACTCTATTCCTCTAGTAATAGTTAGAGTTGAATGTTGCAACTAACTTTTCTAGTTCACTCATACATGTTTCAGCCCTATCCCTCACTTCTTTCTTCTAGATAATTTTGGAAACTTCTATAATTACACTTGTCCTGTCTATAATGTCTATTGCCCTCAGTTCATTAGTTGATTTCTCATTAAAGAGATTGATAAACTTCTTAGCAGTGTTGTCATTCTTGGAATTCTCCTCTTTCGCTGACAGGACAAAGAATTCAATGGCTTTTACTACAACTTTTTTTTTGCAGGTAGTTTCAAGTGTTCCCATATTTTCTTTATTTCAAACATGATACATCCCAGATTATCGACCTAGCTTCGATGAGGGCCATATTTCTCTTCAACTTATTTTTTAGTGCTTTTATCTCATCTTGTGCCACATGATACTTATTATTAGTTTGATCCATACTTACCTAGGTGGACATGAGTTGTTTCTCCTTATTTTCCATCATGTACTTGGTGTTGTTCAAGTCAATCTGGATCTTTTTAAGCTTGCTCTTTGGCTATTGCAGTTCTGTGAGGACCTTGGTTAACTGCTCAGTGGGGTTCTGTGGGTTGTCCGACGCAACCACAACACATATATGGGAATTAATATTTTGTTGTAGCTCATATACCTTCACCTTGAGTGCTACCACCTCATTATTCCTCTCAATCAACTCTTTGGCCAAGATTTCTGTTATGAAACCAGCTCACTAAAAAGATAGAAAGGAGAGATCCACGCCTTAGAATTCAGCCTCTTCGAGGGGGCAACCTCCTTTACTTTACATAAATGAGCAATTATTCGATGATTCAAATGACAAAACCTCCTTTCTATATATAGGAGTCTAAGGAGTCACAATATAACCCAGCCGACCTAACAATAATAATATAAAGCCATAAAAATAACAATAGAGGGATTCTATGGGGCACAATAATAACAATATGGGGACAATAGGGGCACAACAATATTAATAAGGGATACAACTACAATAGTAATGGGGTAATCACTAGTATTATAGGGACCCAACATGCCCCTCTCCTTCAAAAAAGTGTTGTCCTTAATGCTTCAATAGTTCTGGATGCTTCTGTATAAAATTCTCATCCTCCCATGTGGAATCTTCAGCGGATAAGTTCTTCCACTTGATAAGATACTCCGAAATTGATCGATTTCGTAACTGTCGAGTTCTTGTTTCTGTGACTGCTTCTGGTTCCAATATAATTTTCCTTCCTCGTCAAGTTCTGGCAATATTTTTTGAACTGGGAGCTTGTCGCCTATAACCTTCTTTAAACATGAAACATGGAAAACTGGGTGCAATCGAGAAGCCGCAGGAAGCTCAATTTTGTATGCCATAGTACCAATCTTTTACAACACCTTGTACGGACCATAATACTTTTGTGATAATTTATTATCCTTCTTAGCTTGCTTGAGGGACATTTGCTTACATGGTTGTAGCCGTAGGAATACCCAATCACCTACATCAAAACTTCTTTCGTTGCGATGTTGATCTGCCTGTTGGTTCATTCTATTCTGTGCCAACACGAGGTTATCCTTTAAGAGTTGGAGGACATGTTGTTGATGTTCGACGTGATGTTCCACTGCTTTAACCTTAGAATTTTATATTAAATATGATGTGATACATGGTGGATGATATCCATGAAGTGCCATAAATGGGGTAATTTTTGTTGCTATATGGAAGGAAGTGTTATACCACAATTCATCCAGAGGCAACCATTTGACCCATTGTGTCTATTTATCATATACAAAGCAACGAAGATATCCTTCCAAACATTTGTTTACTATCTCAATTTTCCCATCAAATTGAGGATGATAAGATGAGCTATGAGCTAACTAAGTACCAAGACAAGAAAATAATTATGTCCAAAAATTTCCAGTGAAAATGGGATCTCTGTCACTTACAATAATCTTTGGGTTTTCATGTAGCTTTTTAATTGTTTCCATAAATGCAGTAGAAACTGTACTGGCTTTAAATGGATGTGATAATGCACAAAAGTGTGCATACTTGGTAAGTCTGTCAACTACCACCATGATGACACTCTTTCCCTCAGACTTGGGTAAAATTGTGATAAAATCCATTGAAACCTCCTCCCAATGTTGGCTTGGAATGGATAAAGGTTGTAATAGACCCGATGTCTTAATTGTTTCAACTTTATTTTGTTGGAAAACCAAACATTCCTCCACAAACTTTTGAATATCTGATTTAAGGCCCTCCCAAAAAAATTCCTTCTTAACCCTGTGGTAAGTTTTTAAAAATCCTGAGTGCCCTCCTAAGGGAGAAGTGTGCAATTCCATAAGAATCTTTTGTTTTAGCTGGTAATTCTTACAGAGGTATAAGCGATCTTTGTACCATAACGAATCATTTTGCCAGCTAAATGTATCAGATGTACTGGAGTCTTGTTGTAACTTTCGAATAAGTGCCCACACTTCTTCGTCATTCTTCCATTCTTCCCTTGTTAGGGTCCCACCCTAACCCCCTTATTTATGTCATGGGATCACGTCATAGTCAAGAGTCAATAAAGCCCATATTAATATTTGTAAGTGGTTAACCCGCAATTAATGACAGGACCACAATTAGTTGCAAATGGGCCGTAGTATTAGATAGATGGTATTAATAAAACCCACGGTATTGGCCCGTGGTATTGCATGTATGAGTCATATATAAAGGATAGAGACTCCCTGCGAGGAGTATCGTGTCTTATTTTTTAATCGAGCTCTGCTCTATTGGAGGTTTCCCCCTCGAAGAGGCAAGTGAACATTACTCTCTGAATAATAAAATCAGTGCTATTCTGTGTTCTGGGTATCTTTTCTTCGCATATTCTGTATTGGGTATCATTTTGCAGGTTAAGAGCATAACAAGTGGTATCAGAGCACTTTCTAGGGCCGGTGGGATCTCCAATTCTTAGCAAATTTTTTTTGGCTAGAGACGTGTTCCGGCATCTTTAAACCACGGGATCTGTCGTTGAGCGCATAAACCTGCGGATTTGGGGAGGCATGCATGCAGGAAATACAAGAGGTGGTCATGTCTGTTGGACTCCCTTGTAACCCCTGTGGGTACCCCTTCGAGTAGTAGCGCATTAGACAGAACCGCACACGGACTGTCTTCCACGTACCCTCTGGGTATATCGGAAGCCCCTAGGCTCCCTTGAAACCTCGCCATAGATAAACCGTTGGCCGTCTTGTGGCTACAGTACACCGAGAACAGCACTCGGAGAGATTACTTGCCCGTATGATAGGGTAGTCAGGTTGTACGGCTAAGGGTACGGTCGATCCTCCTTAGTTAGAGCCTTGAAACATTGGGTTGAGTACTACTGCCAGACCCTTATGTATATTGCGATCTGTAGCACCTGACAATCCTCAAGACCATAGTTCCCTTTTCTATCAGGGGATCACACATCATCTATTCCAGATCCGCTGGTGCAACGGGGTGCAGCAGCAGCCGACATCAGTCCCGCAGTCTCGAGTTCGCAGATCAGTCATTCCGATCTATTAGAGCCAGCCGATCCGCCGCAGCAGTTTGTTCTGCCGCCCAGAGCTATCCGATCCGCCATTAAGATCTCTCAGATCCACCAGATCGGAGTTGTTGTGAAGGGTTCCTATACCGAGGTATAATTTTCGCAGGACTTTTGGCCGCATTGACATTTTGAGGATTTGGAAACTGCAGTATTGATCAGGAAGGAGTAAAACTCCGTTAGGAGTTTTCAAAAAAAAAAGTCTGAGATCTGCCAGGGCGCTTATTGGTGATCTATCCCATCAGAATCAGGACGACGAGCTGAGCACGGTGGTACCATTCAATTATTAGTGAAAATTTTTAGGCGGTCCCAATTTTTCATCAGGTTTGTGTATGGTAGAAACTAGAGCTCAAGCAATGGCCAATGAAAGAATGGACAAACTTGAAGAATCCGTCCAATCCATCAATAAGCAGCTTACCGGACTATGTCTCCAGGTCCAACAATTAATCCCGAAGGGCAAGGAGCAATCCCACGAGGAGGAGTATAATGACAATGAATACAATGAGGGTGAGTCTATCCACTCTCCTCACGTCTGGCACACCCACCCACCACCCAGTCAGCGACCTCCCAAGTTGGATATGCATAAATTTGACGGTTCCCACCCATCTGCATGGATAGCACAAATGGAGCAGTATTTCAAACTGAATCATATCTTAGATGATGCGACTAAGCTTATGTTGGGGAGCATGTACTTGGACAATGAACGGTGGCAATGGTGGGAATGGCATCAACGTTGCAATGGACCTTTTAAGACTTGGACCCAATTTACCAAAGCTCTTCGAGATCGCTTTGAACAAGAGGACTCTTTTTTGGGTCATCTTACTAAGCTCCGACAGACAGGTACAGTGGATGAATATATTACAGCTTTTGAAGCCTTAGCCTTCCACACTTGGGGTCTCTCAAATGTGTTCTACATGGAATGTTTTATCAGTGGTCTTAAAGAAGCCATCAAAGCTCAAGTCTTACTGCACCACCCTCCCACTTGGACAGAGGCTTGCAAGGTAGCCCGTAACGTGGAACGTGCATTAGTAGCCCAATACAGTCGCCAAAATTTCCCTCTAAAGGTCGTCCCCCACAGGCTCACAACACGACTCAAACACTTAAGGTCCAAAAGGTGTCACCTGCGGAAATGGCCGAAAGAAGGAAGCAAGGACTGTGTTACTACTGTGATGAAAAATACTCCCCAGGTCATAAATGCAAGGAGCCCAAATTTTTTCAAATAGATGCCACTGACTACAGCTCAACAGAGGAAGATCCACCACTTGAGGAACATGAGGCGCTAGAAGAAGACAACCCAAAGGAGAATGTCTCTGACGAACCAGTTATTTCGTTGCATGCATTGGCAGGGATTTCTTCCCCTCAAACTCTCAAAATCAGGGGTTTTATTAAACATCGCCCAGTAGTAGTCTTGATCGATAGTGGAAGTACCCATAATTTCATCCATCAAAAAATCGCAGAAGCAGTGCATTGTTTTGTACGAGCAGTTTCTAACTTCCAAGTCCAAATTACAGATGGGGGCACAATGAAATGTGAAGTCCGCTGTGAAAATGTCAAACTTTAAATGGGGGATTATCAGTTGAAAACCCACATGTTTGCCATACACATGGGGGGTTGCGACATTGTCCTCGGCGCTGAATGGCTCCGCACTCTTGGGCCAATCACAATGGATTTTCAGGAGTTATATATGAGTTTTAAGCAGAAAAACTACACACATACCCTCCATGGACTCCAGGCGGGAGCCCCCTCTATCATCAGCTCGCATCGGATGGAAAAGTTGTTAAAAAAGGGCAATCATGGAGTGGTAGCTCAATTTAATGCCATCCAGGTCATCAAAACCAAGTCTCTGCCAATTCATCCTGAGATGCAACAGATTTTAAATAACCATCTGCCAGTCTTTGACAAGCCTCATGAGATTCCACCCTCGCGAGGGGAACATGATCATAGCATCACCTTGGTTCCAAGGGCCCAACCCCAAAATGTGCGGCCATACAGATATCCGTTCACCCAAAAGAATGAAATAGAAAAAATCATCAAGGAACTTTTGGAAGCATGCGTCATTCGTCCCAACATTAGTCCTTATTCATCCCCAGTGGTCATGGTGCTCAAGAAAGATGGGGAGTGGCGGATGTGTCCCGACTTTAGGGCCCTCAATAAGTTGACAGTCAAAGATAAATTTCCCATTCCGGTGGTTGACGATTTGCTAGACGAACTCAATGGGGCTCAATTCTTCACTAAGCTGGATCTTCGCTCAGGCTACCACCAAATTCGCATGAAGGAAGTCGACATTCCCAAGACTGCTTTCCGAACTCATGAAGGCCATTATGAGTTCATGGTCATGCCATTTGGTCTTTGTAATGCCCCCTCTACTTTTCAGAGCCTTATGAATCACATTCTCAAACCATATCTCAGGAAATTTTTCCTTGTCTTCTTTGATGACATCCTCATCTATAGTGGCACTTGGGCTGCACATCTTCAGCATGTAGATCTACTCTTACACCTGCTCCGCAAGCATACATTATTTGTCAAGATGTCCAAGTGTTCGTTTGGCATGGAAGAAGTTGAGTATTTGGGCCACATTGTGGGGCGTGAAGGTGTCAAGGTGGACCCCAAAAAGATCCTGGCAATGCAAGAATGGCCTCAACCTAAGACCTTGAAGAGCTTGAGAGGATTTTTGGGTCTCACAGGCTATTATCGTAAATTTATCCGCAACTATGGCCGCATAGCGAAGCCCCTCACTCAACTCCTAAAGAAAAATTCCTTCTTCTGGAATGAGGAAGCACAACAGGCATTTACCGCTCTCAAAAACGCCATGTGTTCCACTCCAGTCTTAGCACTACCTGACTTCACCAAATCCTTTGTCATTGAATGTGATGCTTCGGGGACCGGTATTGGGGCGGTCTTAATGCAGGAAGGGTGACCTTTGGCCTTCACAAGCCAACAACTAAGTGGGAGGAATTTGGGCCAATCTACCTACGAAAAAGAAATGATGGCCATCTTACATGCCGTGGAGACCTGACGACCTGACTTATTGGGGCGACGTTTCCAAATCCGCACAGATCATCACAGTCTTAAATATTTTTTGGAGCAACGCCTATCCTCCCCACAACAAAATAAATGGCTCACCAAAATGTTGGGATATGATTATGAGATCATTTACAAGAAAGGGAAAGACAATAGTGTAGTAGATGCATTATCTTGCCAATTTGAGGAAGAAAGTACTCTGCTAGCAATTTCCCTCCCCATTCCAGAATGGATTGAAGAGGCTCACAAGGAATGGTTTTCACACCCCGGGCTATCCCAACTCATTTCTCAATTGCAGGTAGATCCAAATTCCACCAAGGGCTACTCGTGGCAGGATGATATTCTTCACTACAAGGACCGAGTCGTAATATCCCCAACATCCACCCTCAAAGGTCACATTTTGGCAGAATTGCACTCATTGCCCATTGCAGGACATTTGGGCTTTCAGAAGACATATGCTCGCACCAGAAGATCATTTTTTTGGACAGGCATGAAAAAGGACATCCTTACTTTTGTAGCAGAATGCGATGTCTGTCAACGCCACAAAGGGGAAACCGTCAACACACCAGGCACATTACAACCATTGCCCATTCCGACATCAATTGGGACGGAAGTTTCTATGGATTTCATTACAGGTCTTCCAAAGTCGGGGAACAAGTCAGTCATCATGGTGGTTGTGGACCGACTATCAAAGTATGCTCATTTCTGCGCCCTACCCCACCCATTTACACCAACTTTGGTCGCTCAATCTTTCATGGATCAGATTTTCAAATTGCATGTCATGCCCACTTCTATTGTGTCCGATCGCGACCCGATCTTCACCAGTATTTTTTGGCATGAACTCTTCAGGATACAAGGCACTCAACTAAAACTCAGTACTTCCTATCATCCACAAACAGATGGTGAAACTGAAGCCATCAACAAATGTCTAGAAACCTACATTAGGTGTTTCACTTGAGAAAAGCAACACCTTTGGGTACAGTGGTTACCTCTGGCTGAATGGTGGTATAACACCAACTATCATGCCACCACCAAAATGACTCCCTATGAAGTAGTATATGGTCAACTTCTGCCTTCCCCTACCTCTTATCTCAAGGGGTGCTCCAAAGTACAAGCAGTGGATCAACTCCTACAACACCGCGCAACCATGCTCGCCCATCTTAGAGAGAATCTTCATCAAGCTCAGAACCGCATGAAGCAACAGGTAGACCAGCATCGCTCAGAGTGCCAATTTCAAGAAGGGGATCAGGTCTTTTTGAGGCTGCAACCATATAAGCAAACATCACTCAAAGACAAGGGTTGTCAGAAGCTATCTCCAAAATTCTACGGACCATACCAAGTACTTCAGCGCATTGGAGAAGTGGCTTACAAGTTGGCTTTGCCACCTACTGCAAAAATCCATCCAGTTTTCCATGTATCGTGCCTCAAGAAAGTGATCGGGAACAATTGCTGAGTTCAAACCAGTCTACCTGAATTGGACGAAGAAGGGTCAATCTGGCTTCAACCCGAACAGGTTCTAGACACAAGAGACAAACACCTGCACGGCCGCATGATTAAGGAAGTCCTCGTCTAATGGAAAGACACCTCTCCGGAAGATGCAACTTGGGAACCAGCCACTATTCTTCAACAATTTCCATAGCTTCAGCCTTGAGGACAAGGCTAGTCTTAAGGGGGAGGGCATGTTAGGGTCCCACCCTAACCCCCTTATTTATGTCATGGGATCACATCATAGTCAAGAGTCAATAAAGCCCATATTAATATTTGTAAGTGGTTAACCCGCAATTAATGACGGGACCACAGTTAGTTGCAAATGGGTCGTAGTATTAGATAGATGGTATTAATAAAACCCACGGTATTGCCCCATGGTATTGCATGTATGAGTCATATATAAAGGATAGAGACTCCCTGCGAGGAGTATCGTGTCTTATTTTGTAATCGAGCTCTGCTCTATCGAAGGTTTCCCCCTCGAAGAGGCAAGTGAACATTACTCTCTGAATAATAAAATCAGTGCTATTCTGTGTTCTGGGTATCTTTTCTTCGCATATTCTTTATTGGGTATCATTTTGCAGGTTAAGAGCATAACATCCCTTGCTTCGTTTATCCAATCTGGTTGGATAATAGAAATGGCGCACAACAATGTTTCCACATCCTCATCCTTTCTTGAGAGTGCATCTGCCACCACATTTTGCTTCCCTTTTTCGTAGATGATTTCAAAGTCATAACTCAACATCTTTGTGACCAACTTTTGTTGCTCTTCAGAGGATAATCTTTGTTCTAAAAAGTATTTAAGGCTATCATGATTCGTTTTTACCTTGAAGTGTCTTCCCATTAGGTAGGGTTGCCATTTCTTAAGTGCATGGAGTATTTCCAACATTTCCTTCTCATAAATAGCTTTGTGTAAAAACTTTCCCTTGATTGGACGACTTTCGAAAGCAATGGGTCTTTCATCTTGCATTAAAATAGCACCAATTCCATTTCTTGAAGCATCACATTCCACAATAAAGGTTTTTGTGAAGTCTAGTGTAGCTAAGACCGGTGCTTGGCACATTGCCCCTTTAAGATGCTCGAAGGCCTTTGTTGCTTCTGGAGTCCATGAAAATGCATCTTTCTTCAATAATGTTGTTAGAGGTGCTGCTATTCTCCCATAATTCTTAACGAACTTGTGATAATACCCTGTCAACCCGAGAAATCCTCGCAGATGCTTTATGGAAGTGGGGATTTTCCATTCCTTAATGGCTTTAATTTTTCTAGGGTCTACCTTAACTCCTTCATGAGATACAATATGACCCAGATATTCCACCTCTTGTACTCCAAAGAAACATTTGTATCTTTTTGCATATAATTTTTTCTCCTCCAATAGTTGTAGCACCCTGTCAACATGCTCAACATGATCCTTCCAAGACTTACTGTAGATTAGTATATCATCAAAAAATACTAACACAAATTTTCTAAGGAATGGTTTGAAAATGGAATTCATCAAACCTTGAAATGTTGAAGGTGCATTGGTAAGGCCAAAAGGCATGACCAAAAATTCATAATGACCCTCATGAGTTCTAAATGTTGTTTTCAGAATGTTTTCAGTCTTCATTCTGATTTGATGATATCTTGAACGAAGATCCCACTTGGTGAAGTAAATTGATGCATGCAATTCATCCAGTATTTCATCAATGACAGGAATGGGAAACTTATCTTTAACAGTGAGCTTGTTGAGCTCCCTATGATCTGGACACATGCACCATGATCCATCCTTCTTGTGCACCAATACTACTAGAGCAGAGAAAGAACTTTGACTCGGTTGAATTATACCAGCCTCTAGCATTTCTGCAACCATACGTTCAATTTCACTCTTTTGGGCATAGGGATATCTCTACGACCTGATGTTTAGAGGAACACTTCCTGGAATCAGATGAATAGCATGATCATGATCACGAATAGGTGGGAGACCTTTGGGTGTCTCAAATACCGTGGAATGATTGTCCAAGACTTTTTGGAGATCTGGAGAAATAGATGATTCCAATGTGGAAACATCTAGCGAACATAATTGTGCAATTACACCTCTTTGTTCCTTTTTTAGAAGCTTTGTCATACCGTTAGAGCTGATTATCTTTCCTGGTTTCCCTGTAATACCCCTTAATTCAACTTCCTTTCCTTCCATAGAAAATTTCAAGAAAAATTCTTGAAAACTAAAAGCTCTTGTGCCCAAGGATTGTAGCCATTGGACTCCTAGTACAACATCAACACCGCCCATTGGAATGGAAAGCATTGGGCTAGTCAATACATATTCTCCCATGGATAGCTTGATATTATGGCACTTTCCAGAGCAATTTATTGTTCCTCCATTTGCAACCATCACTTGACACTCTGGTGCTGGATATAAGAAGCAATTCAATTCTTTTGCTACCTTACAATGAATAAAATTGTGGGTACTTCCTGAATCAATCAACACTATTACCTTTTTCTTCTTGATTTGTCCTTTTATCTTGATGGTTTTAGGTGTGGTAATCCCTACCAATGCATTACAAGATATGGTCGGATTCATTTCTTCTTTATCTAGGCTTTGTTCCTGGAGTATATCCTCTTCTTTTGACCTTTCTTGCTCCTTTTCTTCTTCCTCTTCACAATCTATGTAGAATAATTTCTTCTCAGCACACTTATGACCTTTAGTGTATTTGCTATCACAACTATAACAAAGCCCTTTCGCTCTTTTTTCTTCCAATTGTTGTGGTGTCAACCTTATAGGTTGTGGAAGACTAGGGGCAACAACACTTCCATCTTTATAGTTGTGAGTGGTATGCTTCCTGGTTGCCATAATTTTGCTTTCCATTTTTCTTGCTAACCTCAATGCCTTCTCTAATGAATCAGGTTCCCAAAGGCGAACATCATGTTGGATATTATCCTTTAAAGTCCCTATGAACACATCAATCCTATGCTCCTCTGGAATATTTTTTACCCTTATGTTCAATTTTTGGAACTCCTCATTGTGCTCCATTATTGAACCCTTTTGTTTGAGACTTATCAATTGGCTAAAAAAAGTGTTTCTTTCTGTATCCTCATAATGTGCTGTCAATTCTTCCGTAAAAATTGCCCAAGTGATAATTTGTTTATGAGAGCAAAGCCATTGATACCATACAAACTGATTTGGTTCCAAATATAAAGTTGCAATACGTACCTTTTGTGTGTTTTGCACATTATTGAGATTGAAAACTTGCTCCATCTGTAATATCCATGTTGCGGGATCCTTTCCATCAAACTTCCTCATATCGATTTTTGGAATATGGTGGGTCTTCGATCCAACATTAGAGTCTATGGAATCATGATTAACATTTCTTTTGTTCTCATCATGAGTTTCCTTTACTATCCTTTCACCATTAGTGACCATTTCTTGTAGCAACTTATTCATATTTATCTTCAATTCTTCCATCTTATCATCCATGCCATCAATTTTAGCGTCCATGCCATTCATCTTAGCTTCCATGCCATCCATCTTAGCTTCTACACCTTTCTTTATACAATCTATCTTAGCTTCTACACCTTTCTTTAAACCATCCATCTTAGCTTCTACATCTTTCCTTAAACCATCCATCTTAGATTTTGTTGCTTTTTGTGCAAGTGACACTTGTTGCACTTGGTCTCGTAATTTTGATATATCATGTTGCATTTCTTCCTCTTCTTCATAAGTCATGCTAGAGCCTTCAGGTTGCTTACTAGGTGTTTTCATTTTCTTTCCTCGGGGCATCAATTACCGATTCAAACTAATTTTTCAAACCAAACTTATGCAAAAATTTAAAAAAAACTACACACCTTTTTTTCACTTTGTAGAAGTTGATATTGAATCTGATATATCTCTGCAATTTCGGATCATCCAGTTCTAAAATTGCGACTTGTAGTAGCCCTCTGTGTTCTCTTTCCAATGCCACCAGTCTGATCCAAGTTGGATTCTCCAAGGAAGAGTTATGCACAATCTCCCAAGATGACCTGATTATATACTAGTTCAGTAGAGCGAACTTGTACGACGTGCCACGAGTCACTGTTTCAACCTTTGGATCTAAAATAGATATACAAGAAACTACAGTATTTCCTCTTTCTGTACCTTCTTACGAAATTTCAATCCAATGCTCAGAGAGAAAGTTATGACGATTTTCCCCAGGTCACCTATTTGAAATTTAATTAAGGAGTATGAAAAAAGACCAACTTCCTCAGATCATATCTCCACAAATATAGCGCAAAAAGATCTGAAATTTGGAACCGAGATTCAGTGCGATTTCTTCTCAAATGGGTTTTGGTTTTAGCTTCTGAAAAATCGCAGAAAAAAAGTTATAGCGAAAATGCCACGATGACCTGTTTGGAGCAGCGAAACCCTAGAATCCAAAGCTCCGATACCAAATGTTATGAAACCAGCTCACAAAAAGATAGAAAAGAGAGATCCACGCCTTAGAATTCAGCCTCTTCGAGGGGGAAACCTCCTTTACTTTACATAAATAAGCAATTATTCAATGATTCAAATGACAAAACCTCCTTTCTATATATAGGAGTCTAAGGAGTCACAATATAACCCAGCCGACCTAACAATAATAGTATAAAGCCACAAAAATAACAATAGAGGGATTCTATAGGGCACAACAATAACAATATGGGGACAATAGGGGCACAACAATATTAATAAGGGATACAAATACAATAGTAATGGGGTAATCACTAGTATTATAGGGACCCAACAATTTCCTTCTCATTTTGAACCTGTGCCAATTCCTTGGTCTGTACATGCTCTATAGTAGGTATTTCAATTTTCTACATTAGTGAATATATTCTTGATTGTGAAACTTTAATAATAGCATCTATGATGTATCTATCACTTGGATCCATCCCAACTTGATAATAAGCTCTTTGTAGCCTTGATTTTGGAGATGGAGGAATCTTGAATTGGCCTTCTCCTTATTTGTCATAGTAGTTGATTTCAACAATAGTTTCTCGGCCTTGTTGATGGTCAATGCTGCCTTACTTAACTCACTATATATCATCTCCCTTGATATATTTCCCATTTACAAGCACCTCAAACACTTCACCATCCAAATTTTCCAGAAAGAATATGTTGTTGCCTTTGGCTTCAATTACCTTGAAGGGCCCAAACCATAAAGGGTCAAGTTTTCCTTGTTTTCCTTTTTCTTCTCTCCTAAAATCCCATCTAAGTACATAGTCACCTAGCCAAAAGATTCTATTCTTGGCCTTTTTATCAAATAGAGCCTTCATCTTGTCTTGGTACTTGATCATATTTTGAGTCACCTATTCTCTCCAACAATTCAACCAACAAGTTTATCCTCCTGGTCAATGGATTAGATTCCTCCTCTGCATCCTAAATTAATTTAGCCACTTGCATGTCCAATTGAATGGGGAATAATGTTGCAGTACCATATACTAATTCAAAAGGTGAGTTTCTAGTGGATCTTATTTTTGCGATTATGTTTGTCCAATGAGAACTTAAGCTTAGAGTCCCAGTTCTTCTTATTCTCCATAATAGTTTTCTTTAAAATTATCACCAAAGTCTTGTTTGATGACTTTTCCAACCCATTTTCCTATGGATAATAGGTGGTAGAGTGACCAAGTATGAAATTATACTTCTGTCATAAATCAATAAGGTTTTCATACTTAAACACCTAGGCATTATCAATCACTATCTTCTTCAAAAAACCAAATGCAGCAAAAATATTTTCTTCAGGAAATTTTATAACCATTGAATCAATTATGGTCTGGCTAGGGATGGCTTCCACGTACTTTGTAAAATATTCAATAGATTTCAAAATCAATTTATGTCATCCACTTGAAGGAGGGTGGATTTCTCCTATAAAATCCAATCCTCACTATTTAAAAGGCTCCTCCACAAAAACTAGAATAAATGGAAACGGAGGCAATTTCTTCTTCTCAGCAAAAGTTTGGCATTCCTTGATTTTATATAGATAAATATGACATACAAGACTGAGTTTCAGTAGCTACAATCACACGATTTATAAGAGGGAGGAAGCACATATTAAAACGATGAACACAGATAGAATCACATACTCCAGATATTAGTGCTGAAAATCACCAAAAACTTCTTGATCAATCTTCAAGAACAACATACATTTCATAAAGATTTAGAACTTTCTAAACTCATAGAATATTATGGCTTCTAGAATAGAAAATTGAACCCTTACAAATGAGTTCTTCCCCCCTTTTATAAGGAAAGTCTCAATAAAATAGTTACAAAAATATCTTATAGTGCGACAACTATATAAACTATTCAGTTGTGCGAACGTGTTCATGGCCTATTTGTTCCATTTTATTACATAACAAACTTGATTACTTCTTAAAAATAAAATATATACAAAATTTCCAAAATGACAGAGATATGTCATCATTCCAAATCAAAAAAATCTTCGTTGTTGGCTCACTTGATCTTTCGAACTGGACCCATGCTCCATTACCTAGACTCATGGTGGGTTAACTAGTTGGTCACATCTTTTCCATAGAACAAGGGCTGGGATGAGAGTGTGAATAAGGGTACTGTAGAAAATCCTTAAATTTGTTAGCTCAGTGTAATTTGGCTTGGCCACGAGGAAGGTCTTCACAAGCCACAACAGTTGGAAGTATCTCTGTAGTTAGTTCACTACGATCCTACCCTTGAGGGTGGTAGTCATCTCATGTGATGAGTCCACCTTTCTCTTGGCCTCAAATAATAATTTCTCATACTAATCCCATGGTAGCATATTTCCATGGAAATCCCAATAGCAAGGTAACCTCGCTTTAGTCTTCTAGTCATAATTCGAGTTGAATATTGCAACTAACTTTTCCAGCCCACTCACACATGTTTCAGCCCTATCCCTCACTTCCTTCTTTTGGATCACTTTGGAAACTTCTATGATTACACATGTCATGTCTGTAATGTCTATTTCCCTCAATTCACCAGTTTTTTTCTCATTAAGGAGCTTGATAAAATTCTTAGCAGTGTTGGAATTCTTGGCATTCTCGTCTTTGGCTATCAGGACAGAGAATTTAGTGGCTTTTACTACAGCTTTTTGTTTTTTGACTAGTTTCAAGTGTTTCCATATTTTCTTTATTTCAAACATGATACGTCCCAGATTACCTGCCTAACTTCGACGAGGGCCATATTTACCTTCAACTTATTATTCAGTGCTTTGATCTCATCTTGTACCACATGATACTTATTATTAGATTGATCCATACTTTCCTAAGTGGACATGAGTTGTTTCTCCTTATTTTCTAGCATGTACTTGGTGTTTTCCAAGTCAATCTAGATAATTTTAAGCTCGCTCTCTGACCATTGCAGCTCTGTGAGGGCCTTGGTTAACTTCTTAATGGGGTTTTGTGGGTTTTCCAGCACAACCACAACACAAATATGGGAATCAATCTTTTGTTGTAGCTCAGCTACCTTCATCTTGAGTGCTACCAACTCATTATTCCTCTCAATAAACTCTTTGGCCAGGATATCCTTCTCATTTTCAACCTATGCCAATTCCTTGGTCTTCACATGCTCTGTAGTATCCATTTCAAGTTTCTACCTCGATGAATGTATATCTGATTGTGAACCTTGATAATAGCATATACGATGACTTTATCACTTGGATCCACCCCTAGCTTGATAATAAGCTCTTTGTATCCTTCGTTTTGAAGATGGAGGAATCTTGAATTGACATTTCGCTTGTTTACCATAGTAGTTGATTTATCCAATAGCTTCTTGGTCTTGTTGATGGTTAAGGCTCCCTTTCTTAACTCACTATATATCATCTCCCCTACCTGCCTGTGTAAATTGATTTTATCTTGCAAGGGGACACTAATAATGTATAGAGATAAGTCCATTATTCTAAACTGTGGCTTAGAGGGGAGGGAATGCACTGAAGGGTGATACAAGGAAAACTTCATATGATTTATTTTCAATCCACGGTAGCCAAAGAGCTTGGTTTGATATGGCACTGAATAAGAGGTAAACTATGATGACATTTCATCCCTAAATTTCTTTTTCCTCTCCTCTGCCAGCTGCCCTTCCTCCAATTTAGGGTGTGTGACTGATGTGCTTCTAATTGAACCCATAATTGCTACCTCATTTGAACTAGAGGTGGAAGCTTGTTGGGGATCCTCTAGTTGCACTTGAAAGCCTTGCTAGTTTAGGCTCTTCACGGTCAATTTGTGTTAGAAAATTAGAAAGGTAGAAATATTCTCTTTATGTTGATAGTTACTTGAGATATTATTATGTTTTATTATGTTACTCTTTTATTTTTAGTTCATTACGAAATTATCATAACAATAGGAAAAAGATCACAAACACCAGATATAGGTGGACATCCAGGGAAAATCCTCTATCTAGGGGAGAAACCAGTCAACAACTCTTCCTTAATAACTTCCTGAGATAATCAAAGACTCTAACAAACTTCCTTCACAACAAGCCAACATTTTCTTCTTTTTGTAGATGATAACCTTTTCGACAATATCTTTGACCCAACAACACCAACTTGTAGCAACAACAAAGCTTCAACTTCGTCCCAACATTGACCCAACAAAAACTTCGACTCAGTAGTTAGCCCAACAACAACTTCAACCTAGTAGTTAGCCCAACTACAACTTCGACCCATAAGTTAGCCCAACAATAACTTCGACCCAACAGCTAGCCCAACAACAATTTCAGCCCATCAGTTAGCACTTCGATCCTCCATTAGTAGACCAAAAAATCCACATGTGTGAGAGAGAGATTACCCAAAAACTTCCATCTTGATCTCTCCAGTACTTTTCCTTCTCTTCTTGTAATTTCACACTTTTTCTGCCTCATTGAATATCAAAGTTGAGTGAGTTAGAATGGTCCAAATTAATTTGAACTACTTCAATACATAGGCTTCTAATGAGGTCGAATTACCTCGTTTGAGGTCGATTTCATCTCCTTGAGGCCAACTTGGTGTGGAGGTGACAAATACCTAATTTGAATCAATAATAAATCTTTTTACATGATTCAAAAGCCCAAGAAGGGTCTCTTTAAATGAAAAATGCCTCTAATCACTCAAAATAAATCCTGGAAGTCCTCAATGGGGACTTTGACCTAAGATATGATGACCCAAGCATGAAACCCATGCTTTAATAAGTCATAATAATAATAATAATAATTTCTTTTGCATTCTTTTTTATAAGTACATTTCATTGCGCCTCAAGTATAATTTATGAAGACCAAACCTAGTTACATTCTTCAACACTCTCTCTTAACTAGGCAGGAATTCATACTTACATATACAAGTACAAGGAAGATATAAAAACACAAGAACCATGAAGAGTTTAGGCACTTATGGTGCCACAGGCTAGATTCCTGACCAGGGAAATCTATCAAGGTGGGGCTAAGATGGACTAAATCTATCAACCTCTCTAGGTACCATCATGCTTACTTGCTAACCATCAACCCAAGGATCTAGGTGCGTAAAGGAGGGTCATAGCTCCATCACCAATGCCAGCCTCCCTCTTCGGGATCTATACATTAATACATATGCCGACCATATTTCCTCCCAGACATTTTACACACACAATGCCTCAACACATCAAATATCTCTAACCTCAAGCATGATTTTCAAATTTTTTTGAGAGATTTACCTAAATAGTCGCAACCCCAATGAGTAACAACCTTTCAAATACTCATGAGTAAACACAAACCTTCGGGTTCTTCTTACATCCCGATGCTACCTCATAATTCATCACAGTAGGACTTAGAGGCTTCCCAATATAAAATTTCAGCCTGGGATGCTTGGTTTGGCATTAGTTCTTAATTTGTTTCACAATCAGCTCAGAATCTCCAAAAATTTTCAAACATTCACGTTTTATATCTCTAGTAGCTTGTAGGCCCAACACCAATGCTTCGAATTCAACAATGTTATTTTTAGTGTCAAATTCCAACTTATATGAGAGAGGGATGAGGTTATCTTCAGGGGATCTCAACAAAATTCCTGGTCCATTTCCTTCGTTGGAGTAGGCCCCGTCAAAGTATAACTTCGACACATAACCAATTTTCATTTGCTATTGATTTGTCTATGAGATCATTTCCACTTGGGTATCCTCCATAGCTTGGTCATCCATTTCCCGCATAAAGAATGAGATATCCTTTTATTTCCCATATACTGGAGAGTTGTTTGAATTATTTTCTTTAGTAACAATTTTTACAAACATGGATTCTCTATACAATGTGCACTCTTCTCCACCAAATACTGGAATTGTGGCATATGTAAGATCTAGTTTTATGGACACTCCAAGCTTCATTCCCCAAGATCTAGAGAGGAGCATATCAAATCTTGCAGAGATGTCTACAACCACAATATCCATTACCATGCTTTTCACAAGGATTTTAACCAAATTAACCACTAAATCCTTGCCATCCCAAGGAATTTCACTCTTTTTGAATCAAAGAAATACAATTCCTTATATGGCTTTGTTATTTGCACACCTAAATGTTCCATGGCGACCAAAGGAAAAATATTATGAGAAGTTCTGGAATCAAGCATGCAATTACGCAAAAATAAATCATGAATCACTAGTGTAACAAGAATGGAGGTTTGGAAGGGTCTTTCTCCTCCACATGTGGGCTGAACATGACTACATGCCTTTCTTCTTGCAAATTTAAATTGTCTTGTGTCAAGGAAAAATGACACACATCCATGAGATCAAAGACTTGTTTTTAATATACAAGGTGTTTCAACAATTCATTTAAGGGAACAAATATTTTCACCTTCCCTAACTCTTTATGTAAACTTAAAACAAAGGAATTCATATCCACTGAGCTCAATACTCATCCAGCTTAGTGGCTCAGTGGCTCAATTGGATCTTTGTTTTTTTGATGTATTGGCTTTTCCTACACTGGTATTGGCTATGTATTTGCAGATTCAAACTTAGAATGTATGGGATAGGAGGTTTCTCCTTTGGTTGGTAGATCAGAATTTGTAGGTTTCCCCCCTTATCAGTTGGTTTGTGGGTGATAGGTTGGACAATGTCTTCATTTTGGTCTTGTGTCCGGGATATTTTTCTGGATCTCAAATTATATTTTCTATGTAGTTATGCTTGCATGAAATCAGTGAACTGCTTACAATAAGCATCTATTTATTCTTCATCCAAAGGGATATTCTAGTCATCCTCCTCTTCTCCTTGTGGTTTAGTTTCATTTTCTTCTTTTGGAAGAGTTTAATATTGATTCTCTTGAACCTCAATATCATTTTCAATTCTCTCTTCATGATCATCTTCTAAATATACACAAGGTTGCATTTGGTCTTACCAATCCTTTCTTTCTCTTTGCAGTAGTTGCAAAGGAGGTCTCCTATATTAGGGATTAAAATTTATGTTCGGGCCTCCTTAGATCCGTCAAGGAGGATTTTTGTTTTCCAGCTCTAGCTTCACCAACTTGTTTGAAAGGTTTCTAATCAAATTATTCACCTCATCTAGCTTCTGATCTTAAGCATCCCTCGCTTGACCAGAGAAGTTGAATTCCTCTTTTCCTCTTCTCCTATCACTATGTTCTCCCTTCCCCTTAAACTTACCTACAGTTGCAAAGTTTGCTTCAATTTCTAGAGCATCGGTTTGGATCTGGTCTAGTGTGAGGGATTTCCTCTCTCTGAAGGTAAATCCAAAATTTGACTTAAAGGCCCCAATAAACACCACCTTAGTTGTTTCCTGTGGAGGTTTAATCTTAGCAACCAAGTTGTTATACAATTTATTAAATCTCTTTATAAATTTTGTGACATCTTCATTGTGTCTTTTCTTTATTGCATTAAATTCAGTCAAGAAATATCCATGGTCTTTCTTCTCCCCCCATTTCTGCATAAAAGTGTTCTCCAATTCCTCCCAAGTGTTGATTGAATTGTTTGGAAAGGTCTTGAACCATTTTCTAGCCTCCCCATATAAAGGATCAACAAATAGCCTTAGGACAACATCTAGATTTTCTACATTTAGGTTTTTCTACAAAGGAACTGTTATGCAACCAACTCACAAAAATTGAAAAAGAGATAGATCAACGACTTCAAAATTAGCCTCTTCAAGGGGAAACATCCTTTAAATTACATAAATGAACAATTCTTGGATTATTCAAATGAAAAAACCTCCTTTCTATATATAGGAGTCTAAGGGGTCACAAGATAAGCAAAGCTGGAATAACAATAATAATGTAACTTGGGCACATCAATAACAATAGTGGGCTTCTATGGGCCACAATAATAACAATATGGGGACTACATGGGCACAACAATAACAATAAGGGAGCTACATTAACAATAACAATGAGGGAATACACTAGTATTATAGGGATCTAACATGCCCCTCTCCTTCAAAAAGGTGTTGTCCCCAATGCTTGAGTAGTTATGGATGCTTATGTATAAAATTCTCATCCTCCCATGTGGAATATTCTATAGGTAAGTTCTTCCACTTGATGAGATACTCTGAAATTGATCAATTTCGCAGCTGTCAAGTTTTTGTTTCCATGACTTCTTCAAGTTCCAATATGATTTTTCCTTCCTCATCAAGTTCTGGAAATATTGTTTGAACTGGGATCTTGTTACCTATAACCTTCTTTAAGCATGAAACATGGAAAATTGGGTGCACTCGGGAAGATGTAAGAAGCTCCAATTTGTATGTCACAGTACCAATCTTTTGCAACACCTTGTAAGGGCCATAATAATTTGGTTATAATTTATTATCCTTCTTAGCTTGCTTGAGGGACATTTGTTTGTATGGTTGTAGCCGTAAAAATACCTTGTATGCCACATCAAAAATTCTTTCACTACAATGTTGATATTCCTGTTGTTTCATTCTATTCTGCGCCAAAGTGAGGCTATCCTTTAATATTTGGAGAACTTGTTGTTGATGCTCGATGTGATCTTCCACTGCTTGAACCTTATAATTATTGTCTAAGAGTTTTTGGAGATATGGAGAAGTAGATGATTTCTATGTTTGAACCTATAGTGCACATAATTATGCAATTACGCCTCATTGTTATTTCTTTAGAATATTTGTCATTCCATTAGAGCTGATTATATTTCTCGATTTCCTTGTGATACCCCTTAATTCAAATTCCTTTCCTTCCCAAAAAAAATTGAAGAAAAGTTCTTGAAAATTAAAAGCTATTGTACCTAAATATTGTAACCATTGGACTCCTAGTACAACATCAGCACCACCCATTGGAATGGAAAGCATTGGACTATTCAATACATATTCTCCCATGGATAGCTTGATATTATGGAACTTTCCAGAGGGATTTATGGTTCCTCCATTTGCAACCATCACTTGAAACTCTAGTGTTGGATATAGGAAGCAATTCAATTCATTAGCTATCTTATAATGAATAAAATTATGGTACTACCTGAATCAATCAACACTATTACCTTTTTCTTCTTGATATGTCCTTCTATCTTGAGAGTTTGAGGAGTGGTAATTCATACCAATGCATCACAAGATATGGTCATATTCATTTATTCTTTCTCTAGGTTGGTTCCTAGTGTATATCCTCTTCTTTTTACGTTTGTTGTTCCTTTGCTTCCTCCTCTTCATAATCTATGTAAATTAATTTCTTCTTAGAACACTTATGACCTTTAGTGTATTTTATATCACAAGTGTAACAAAGGATTTTGCTTTTTTTTCTTCCAAATGTTGTGTTGTTTTCAACATTGTAGGTTGTGAAAGGCTAGGGGCAGCAACACATCTATCTTTATAGTTGTGAGTGGTAGGCTTCCTTGTTTCCATAATTTTTATTTCAATTTTTCTTGTCAACTTGAATGCCTTCTCCAATGAATCAGGTTCCAAAAGGTGAACCTCATGTTGGATGTTATCCTTTAAAGTCCTATGAAGACATCAATCCTATATTTCTCTTGAATGCCATTTACCCTTATATTCAATTTTTGGAAGTCCTCAATGTTCTCTGCCATTGAACCCTTTTGTTTGAGATTTATCAATTGGCTAAAGAACATGTTTCTCTTTGCATCCTCATAATGTGTTATCATTTCCTCAGTAAAAATTGACCAATTGACAATTGGTTTACAAGAACGAAGCCATCGATACCATACACACTGATTAGGTTTAAATATAAAGTTGTAATGTATGTCTTTTGTGTGTTGTGCACATTATGGAAATCAAAATATTGCTCCATCTGTAGTATCCATGTTATATGATACTTTCCATCAAACTTCCCCATATCAATATTTGGAATATAGTGGGTCCTCAATCCAATGTGAGAGTCTATGAAATCATGATTTTCATTTCTTTTGTTCTCGTCATGTGTTTCCTCTACTAAATTTTCGCCATTAGGAAGCATTTCTTGTAACTACTCTGTCAAACCTTCGATGTATTTCTTCAAATATTCAATGTTGTTTTTTAATTTTTCTTCTATACCATTGATTCCATTCTTCAAACCATCCATCTTGACTTCTGTTACTTTTTGTGAGAGTGAAATTTGTTGCACTTGGTCTCGTAATTTTGATATATCATGTTGCATTTCTTCCTCTTCTTCACGTGTCATAGTAGAAATTTCAAATTTTTTACTATGTATTTGCATTTTCTTTCTTCAGGGCATCAACTAATGATAATTATGCTTCACTATGGCCTTTGAATCACTTCAAATTAGTTTTTCAAACAAAACTTATTCAATTTAAAAATAAAAAAACTTTTTTTCGCTTTGTAGGAGCTCGATATTGAATCTATTGTATCTCTTTAATTACAAATCTCCAAGGTCTGAAATTTCATCCTATAGTATTTCTTTGAGCCTTATTTCCAACCCCACAATTCAAACCAAGATTGGGTTCTTCAAGAAATATTTATTCCAAATCTCCCACGATGGCATTCTTATGGACTAGTTCAGTAGAGCGAAGTTGTACGAGATTCCACATGTCGCTGCTTCAACCTTCTACCCTGAAATTTCCACACGAAAAACTATATTCCGTTCACTTTTATTCACTATTTACATAATTCAAATCCGATGCCTGAAAAAAAGTTATAACTATTTTCCATAAGTCACTTGTTTGAGACAGAATTCTGGAGCCCACAAGAACCCTAAATTCCTTAGAGCATATCTCCAAAAATATAGTGAAAAAGATATGAAATGTTTACACGATGTTCTCTGCGATGTTGGATCCACCTGGTCAAAATTTTAGCTTCTGAAGCCTCGTAGAAAAAAGTTATGATGATTTTACCTAGGTCACTTGTTTGAGACGGAATTATGGAGCCCGCAAAACCCTAACTTCCTCAAAGCATATCTCTGAAAATATAGCGAACCAAGATCTAAAATTTTTACACGAAGTACTATGAGATTTTCAATCCACGTGGTAAAAAATTCCACTTTTGAAGCCCCGTAGAAAAAATGTTATAGTGAAAATGCTAAGATGGTTTGTTTGAAGAAGCGAAACCCTAGAATCCAAAGCTCTTATACCAAATGTTATGAAACCAACTCACACAAATATAAGGAGATATATTAACGACTTAAAAATTAGCCTCTTCAAGGGGGGAACCTCCTATACATTACAAAAATTAACAATTCTTGGATGATTCAAATGACAAAAGCCCCTTTCTATATATAAGAGTCTAAGGGGTCACAATATAATCAGAGTCGACATAACAATAATAATGCAAAGGCACAATAATAACAATACTGGGCTTCTATAGGGCACAATAATAACAATATGGGAACTATATGGGCACAACGATAACAATAAGGGGGCTGCATTGACAAAAACAATGAGGGAATACACTAATATTATAGGAACCTAACAGGAACAAACTATCTCAATATGTTCATTATGTTGAACAATCTAGGGAAAATGAGGTTAATTTGGTTCTTCTTATCATGACAACTATGTGTGAGGTTATTTAACATTTTCTTATTAGTAAAATAATTCCTTATTATTATAGTGTGTTTACTTAGTTCAACAAATAGTTACCAAAATCAAAAGAGACAAGAACACACGATGTTGGCTTTCTTCCAGGGGCAAAACCTCTCACTCTTTGAGAGGAAAACCCGCATGAAATTATTCTTATATAGTTTCCCATTGACGAATACCAAGACCATGACCCTTGACCTAATTAAGCCACTCCAAGATCGAGACACCAATCCTCTTCTTTGTCACTACTGAGGTTATCACCATCATTGTTGTTGCTTCACCGAGGTCATCATTGAGATCATCATAGCTGCTATATCATCAAGATCATTACTACGCATTCAATGATATGATCACTGTATATTTACTAAGATCATTACTATACATTTACTGGGATTATCACTGTACAATTATGGAGATCATCACTGTACAATTATGGAGATCATCACTGTAAATTTACTGGGATTATCATTGTACAATTATGGAGATCATCACTGTACCAACGAAATCTATATACTAAAGTTGCACCAAGATATTTTATTATGATGATGACTTGATAATTATATCTTCATCAAAGCACTGTGTCGAGATTATGACTGTGTCCAGAATATACAACAAAGTGTGTCTCTATGGGATCACTAGGATCCTTATCATCACACTTACGCCTTAGCTATGATTATTACTAAATATTACGCAGGATGTGTATCTATTCATTGCAAATATATCGAGACCATGACTTCATCTTGAGACATAGACTGCGATTTGGATGTATAATGAATTTGTTTAGTATGCCAAGACTGTGATCATGAAATGGTTGCCACATAGAAATGTTTTCACTATAATTACCCATCTGAATTATACTTTGATAGTGCGGATCATAGAGAGTGTACTCTTTTGAAGATTGAAGAGGATCCTCACTCCTGTAATGTAGATCCCTATCTTGTACCTATCCGAAATTTACCCTTTGACAACCCCAAAAATCTCAAACAAGTCTAAGTTCTGTCTCACTATTTTGCGGATACCCTAGCTAGGTATATATAGTGGTTTTCACTCCATATTTAGGCGACCTGACAGATTGAACCGATGTGTCTCCTTCGGCAAGCCGACATGACTTCTATTTATATCATTTGCTACCCGACGTGAAGAGGATTGTTCTTTTCATTTTGGAGGGTTGTTAGACACATTTTATAGACTTGTATACATCAAACATAGTCTCAATAAAATCTCTTTAATTAGGACAAATCCTAAAGACATGAAGAAGAAGTCATTGACCTATAAGCGACACTTCTTGCTCATGAAACCCATGATGCAAGGAATACAATAAATATATATTTTTATTCTCTTTATTACATAATTTACATCAGTCATAATTACATGTCATTATGAAGACTGAACCTAGTTACACTTTCTTCAACACTCCCTCTTAACTAAGGAGGTGTTCATAATGGTACTTGGCCATTCTCAATCTAAATAATTTCTCATAAGAAGAATCGGATTGGTAACCCATTTGTATAACATCATTGTAACCAACATTGTTTCCACAACAAGGCCTTTACTGACAGCTCTATCTCTCATTAGATCATAGCACAATGTTGGCGAGACAAATGACCATAGAAACCTTCATCATTATCTCTCAAGGTACATACCCACCCGGGTGTTCACTAAGTATGACCTTCTAGGACTATTCTTATCTTGGGTTCCCAACTCTCAAAGAATACCAATCCTATTTCCTACTCTTGTCTTGGATTCCCTACACATCCTCAAAGATAATCAAATGCTATATGATTACCCAATCCTCCATTATTTCTTCCAAATTGAAGACAAGAATGTTGTGTCTACCTCTCCCTCTCAACTGGGGAGGATATGCCCATGCTCCCTCTGATCAGGAATTTTTCCAAGCTCCCTTTTAGTCAGGAACCTTTTCAAAGCTCCCTCTTAGCTAGGGACTCTTATATACATAAAAAAATTCTTCTTCGTGGGTCCTTCAACTACTTGATCAACTTCTCTCCTTGATGTCATGAAATTTAGTTGAGATTCTTCCTTGTAGGGAAACAAGCATCAATCAATTTCCTTCTTATTACATCATGTCATTCCTTTCTTCATGGAAAGTGGCATTCTTGGTACATATCTAGAACCTTCTTCATGCTTCTTGCAAGAGTTTCCATGCACCGCATGAATGTTGGTTGTATTGTACTTACAAATCTTGTTCTAGCATCCCTGCATCAACTCATCCAGATATTATTCAAGAAATAAAAACATATCATTAAATCAAATCGTACCTTTTGGAATGGCTCTTCATCATGACATATTTTTAGTAGGTATCAACATCCTACATACATGTTGACACATCTCCCAAAGATATCCATTTTCAAGGGTCTTCATCTTTTCCATTAGAGTCTTCATACCTTTTCAAGAGATTTTCTAGTCAAGTCTTCTTGATCTTTTGGATGTTGATCACCTTTATCAGGGTTGCATATATCACGATATCTTCCTTCCTCACACATTCTAGTCTCAATAGCCTTCAATCAGAGTTTCTTCAATATAGTAAACCGCCTCATACTTCATATGCAAACATATTATGTTGGTTTCATCTAGTGTGGCTTATTCCTTCTTGCATCATTTCAGAGGAGGATATCCTCTTTTTCTTGACCATGCTTCTTAAGATAGAAGCAATGATCCATGTTACCTACAACCATACGACATGAAATTATAATATTAAACACAATCATACATACCTTATTTTACCTTTAGATCACCGAGGCTTTTGTAAAAGCTTCCTTGATTGAAAATATCTTCAATCCCTTGATCTTCTTCATGTCATCACACCATCATATCATGGATTCCATAAGTTGTAGTTATTGTTGAAACACTTGCTTCCTTTCTAGATGGGTGAATCCTTCGATGAGGATTCCATCAGAGAATTTTGAGGATCTTGTATATCCCCAACTAGCAGATGTTTCCTTTTTTACTTGATGTATGATGAGCCTTGTCCTAGATGACTCCTTTCTTTCCTTCAATGCCCATTGAGGTTCCCAAGAGCTATATCCTTCATGTTTTACCTATCATGGATTTTTTCCTTCATGAATATCATGGTGATGTCACAAGCTCTTGTTTCTTTTACTTCCAAGATGCCATGATGCATCTTATCATCATTGTCATATCTTATAACAAAATCTTATGATAGGATCATTTTATGAGGGATACCATCTTACTCGTAGGAGAGATTTGTTATTCCCTCTTTTATTGGCCCTTTTCTTCAGCTTCCTCCATCTATATGGTGATATGAGCTTCCAAAATCTTTCCATAGCATTGAATCTTAGCTATACTTATTTTTTATTTCTTGAGGACCAACCTTGCCTTTCCTTTCTGCACATGGTTGAGTTCTTTTAACCTACAATACTTTTTCCATCAACTTGTCTTTCTCTATTTAGCATAGAGGCCATAAATTGTAGAGCGAGGTAACTTTCTTATCCCATGGATATTTGTTACCTTGATTATATGTTAGTGCATTATAGATCAATGGTGGTTATCTTCCTTCTTAAATCTTGTAGATGAGACCTTATGAAGATATCCTACATCCTTTGATGCCCTTTTCTTTCATGTAGATTAGATTTCATGTGATCTTCTTCAGTGCACATTTAGAGATTGATTTTATCATATTCATCACTTTGATGTCTCCAATATTTGTATGTGAAGGGATCTTTAATAAGTATCCATTTCCATAAATTCAAAGGAGACCTAATGATATGTTTAATGACTTCAAATACTTAGAGGACTATGTCTTTCCTCCCTCTTCATGCAAGGAATCTTGATGACCCATCCAACCTATAGATGTCCTTGCAATTATGAAGTCATTTAACAAAATTTATAAAGTGAAAAGATACTTACTTGTCATGTGAAGATGAAATCTTCACCTTGATTATTGTGATGATGGTTGAAGAAGATATATTAGTTCTTCTTCTTGGATGACCTTCTTTTGAATGGGAGAGGCTTTCCTCATTAAAAGAGGTTGCTCCTTTGAGGATGATTTGATGCTTTCTTGAACGATCTTATTCTAGGGCAAGAAGATGATCCTTGCTTGATTTTTATAACCTTGATTTGTATACAACTTGATGAGGGTCTTGGCAGCCTTTTGATGATGGCTGTGGAGACAAATGTTCTTACTATTGTAGGTTGGTTCTTGATTGTCATTTTAGACTATTGTTGTAGAATAATCCTTGAATCTTGAAAAATCTCTTCAACCTTGCTTTTATGCCCTTCTTGAAGATTGATCTATGTATGTCTCTTTTGCTGCCCTTCCTTTGACTTCTAAACCTTAGCTCTGATACCATATTGAAGAATCTAGGGAAAATGAGGTTAATGAGGCTCTTCTTGTCATGATAATTATTTGTGAGGTTATTTAACATTTTCTTATAGTACAATCGTTCCTTATTATTAGAGCGTGTTTACTTAGTTCATCAAATAGTTACCAAAATCAAAAGAGACAAGAACACATGATGTTGGCTTTCTTGCAGGGCCAAAATCTCTCACTCTTTGAGAGGAAAACCCACATGAAATTATTGTTATATAGATTCCCATTGACGAATACCAATACCATGACCCTTGACCTAATTAAGCCACTCCAAGACAAAGACATCAATCCTCTTCTTTGTCACTGCTGAGATTATCACCACCACTGTTGCTTCACCGAGGTCATCATTGAGATCATCATAGATACTCTATCATAGAGATCATTATTATGCATTCACTTATATGATCATTATATATTTACAGATATCATCATTGTACATTCACTGAGATTGTCACTGTACAATTACAAAGATCATCACTGTACCAACAAAATCTATATACTTAAGATGCACTGAGATCTTTTATTATGATGATGACTTCATAATGATATCTTCATGAAATCACTATGCCGAGATTATGACTACGTCCAGAATATGAGATAGAGTGTGTCTCTGTGGCATCACCGAGATCCTTATCATCACACTTACGCCTTGACTGTTGTTAAGGGAATAAGTACCCTAGGGCTTTGGGTCAGAACCCTAGTAGAGAATGAGTAATCTACAACAAGAAACAAGCATTCAAATCAGGAAACATGATTAAACAAACTAACAATGCGAGGATGAACATACCCGGATGCCCTTCATTTGGGTAGTTCCATCCAGGGTTCAAACCCTCTGCAACTCCTAATGATATTTGATTTTGCACATCAACCAATCTGAATACACATAGCAGCATATGGATAAAGCATTTTAGTGAAATCAACTTTATATCATATAAGTAAATGGTTAGTTATGCATCAGAATAGTCATTCATACATAAACCATAACAATAACATCAGATGCATAAACAAAGTTGATATCAAGAACAAGACAAAGTTTCATTTTATTGTAGAAAACTATAATAAACATGGAAAGAGTTCACCTAAGTATTCCTCTTTTGGCTCCAAGTGGAACCATCCTCCAAGTCCATCCAGTCCCAGTCTTCAACAACCTCCTTCCATAACCAATACTATGGTATCTCATGCAAGTGGGAGAATATCAACACTCAAGATAACAAGGGTTTCCTGAACTTGTGGAAGTGCTTGAAGCACAGGGATACTTCAGACTTGATCAAGGGATAATCTCAGTATAGTAATTCTATCCTTTCTCTCTTCCTTAAGGCCTTCCCATAGTAGTCTTTTTATACTTCACCCAATTAGTTTTTTAGTTGGGGAAATAGTTGGTAATAGTTGGGTCATGGGCACTAGGAGGTAATCAATAGGTAAAACTCGTGAACTTCGCCCATAGTTAAGGAGATTTATTTATTTTAAGTGTTTTAACACATATACGTAGGTTGGGTATTGACTAACCCACGTGTACATGCTTTTAACACAAGGAAAAGTAGTGTACAGGGGGTAAAACATTGTTTTTAAAATATTTGGACCAAGTCTGGAAGGAGGGGTTGCCCTAGGCCATAAACCAAGCATCACAAATACCAAGGGTGATATTTAGAGCTATAACATATGCCCCCTAATATATGAGGTCAAAAGGGGTACATGATGGCCGAAATGTATTAAGTATATGGAAAGGAAACCTGTCAAAAACTGAGAAGGACTTCACTAGATTTTCAGCCTGCCAAGCTAGCAAAAGAAGATCAGAAAGAAACGACTGTCTGAGGCAAGCATACCCATGCTCAAAGAAAGTAAAGCATGTCCGCATATCAAGTACAAGTGGATCCAGTGTGTTATCACAAAATCAAGCACTGAAAGGCTGCTGATCAGTTAGACTTTGTGTAACTATTTCAAACCAGACTTTTGACTAAGGCTTAGCCTCCTTAGCCTGAGAGGGCTCTCTCAAAGGGTTATTGATTTTAAATATTGATGAGATGGCTAACTCTTGCAAAGTAAATTTAACACATATGTTGGCTGGACAGACATTACAAAGACTTCCATTGGGCTCATGGAGTTAATCATCATTTCAGCAAACTATAAAACCACTCATTCATAGAAGTCAGGGCATGTAATGTTTAAACACTCAAAATACCTCTCATAGAAACCTCAACTTACAAACACACACAGGAAATCAGAGCAACAAAGTGAATTCTGAGTGATTGTGTATCTATACAGTTGTAAAACATAAAGGATAAAACAAAACCACATATATCTTGAGCATTTGAAACACTGTGTGAATCCTGAGAAGAAAAGCAGTCATTTGTATTACTGAAAATAAGTTTTTACACAAGCCAAAATAAACTCTGTTTTCTCAAATATCCAACCCCAATTACATTCATCATTCAGCTATATATAGAAACATAATTATAACTACTTGGAGCTTCCTCCTCCAGCATGAGGGGAGCTCGATGACTGTCACTACTGACACCTATTTGCTTTGCAACAAACTATTTAATACAATAACCACTAACTCCAGTTCTAAAAAGTTCTAATTTAATTATAACTCTAACTCTATCTTCTTCGTAGAAGATTCCTCCTTGCAGCTTTGACACATGGTTTCCTTTTCGTTTGGCTGAGATGGCATGAGATGAGCAGTTAATGCCCCATGTTTGTCTTCAATGACACATCCTTTCCGTTACCCTGAAACATAGGCCCCTGTTTGTCAGTCTTTGATGTGCTTCACAATATTTGAATCCAAAGAAGCATACCTTTATCTTTGATTACTCAAAATAGAACAGGCTGCCACGTCTTCGATGTGCTGGCCATTTTTTCATGTGTGAAGACAACACTTTTCAGAAAGATTTGCTGATTTGTCAATCATAATTGATTGGCTCAACTGAAACCTGCAGCTACAGCAGTTTCGTAGCGCGCTACGAAACTGCTGTGTAATTTCATCATACACAGTCTCATCACTTCTCTGCATTCTTGCTATCTTCTCCCCATATTTCTCTTTCAGCTAATTGTTCACATTTTCCTCAACAAATGAATAACAACTTGCAAGTAATCATGTTCAGCTGCCAGGCTTCAATGTCAATAGATTTTCCTATAAAATTCAAACAACATGCTCAGATTTCTCTGCAAGCCCTGCCAACCTGGAACCTTTCACTGCAAAGCACCTTTTCTTACAGCCACTTCAATAGATTCCAGACCGCGAAGAACACAACTTTGACAGATGTTCAATTAGATCAATAAATCATCCACCTCAAATGATTGTGAAGTATCCCCATGGACCATTCGAGTGTGCATAAAGCCCAATTTAATGAACAAATGGCCAATACAGTTAACAACAGCATGAAAAATGGAAACTCCAGATTGCTTGCCACAAAGGTAACCACCAAATATGTGGTGTTTACAACTCAACCATAAGTGATTCAAGTTCTTTAACCATTGCTTGCAAGAAGTAACCTGTTTTCTGGAGATACTTTGGCTGGAACATAGTTTACTAGTTTAGCATTTAGTCCCAGCTCTCTCAACCATATGAGCCTGCCAGTATCAAGAAGTTCTTTGCATTTCAAGCCTAGTACTGCCCTTTCAGCTGGCTTCAAGCATCTAATAATATTTCCAACATCATGAACATTAGCAGCATCTTCAGTGGTATTGCAAACATTTAAGTTGGTTCCGACTTTAACGCCATTAGAATGATCAGAGCAATGCTCCCCATCAAGTGCCCAGCTGGTCAGCCATGTTACAGCACAAAATTCTTCTCTTGTAAAGCCCAGGTTTATGAAAAAATGTTTATTCACATAAGATTTCCATTGGCAAAGATGGTGGCAACATGTTGCAATTGCAAGGCCTTTTATGTAAGGATGATTTCCTCCTCTGTTGGTATCTTCAGATACATATTTGTTATGGTTTTGTTCACTAAGACAGCATCGGAGGACCAAATCTGTCGTTGGTCCACAAAGATGTTTCCCCACTGCAGCATAGTAAAAGCCCTTCAAGGATTCCACAGCTTCCAATTTCAAATCTTCAATGTCTATTCTCAGGCGCTCCAAATTAATGGCCTCTGTCTGTCTCAAAGTTCGATCAGCCTTGAACTTATATGACCTGCGCTCCACTAGTACTATGTCCTTAATGCCATAACAGTCAGAAAGCATGTGAGTTAAATAACCTCGTCCAGCCCCAAACTCTACAACTTTTAGATGGGATTTCAACTGTTCTATCTCTTCCCCATGCCCACTACCATTAATATATTCATAATGCATGCTTGTCTTTGAAATGGAATCAGGACTCCAAAATATTCCCAGAGTTTCAAGATTTCCAAGTATGGATGCCTGTTATATGGCATGCTTCTCTTGAAAGGGAAACCTCCTATCTAGCTTTGCATTGAACCATTTGTTGCAGGCATCAGGCAGCAAATATGAGTCCTGTATGTTGTTTTCACAAATAGCGCTGTGAGCTGACTGAATTTTCTCAAGTAATGCATGGAACTCCTGTCCTGACATTGCAAGTATGGCCTTGCGCTTCATCTCTGAACACACATCATTATCTGATCGAATTCTTTCAGTTTCTCCTGATGGAAAACACTTTTCTTGAACTTCAGAGGGACTTCTAAATCTTGAGCTATCTTCTTCATCACTGCCAATCAACCTCAGCGGACTCTCCATAGCCATTATGTTTCTCTCCACTCGGCTTCAATTCACATTTTCATTCCACTTTCAAATAATCTTCCTGAAATTGCCGACTTTAAATCGACCTCGAAACAAGAATGGGATAATAGCAAACAGATTACGAACGGCGGTCCAATCAAGAAGTTCAGATCAGTAATGTGCTTATCTTCTCGAACAAGTGTAGCTCACCCATAATAAAAGGCATCCCAATTTAAAGTGCCGCGTGCTCGTTACCCCGCTCTGATGGTATGCGGAAAGTCCGTTTCATAAGCCACGACATCTCACCATTGCGGCCTTTAGCTAAAAGTGCATTTTCAATTTGTTGATCCTGTTGTGCTTTTATAGCAGCTTTCACTTGATCCTTGTCTATATTTTTCCCTTGAAGACTACTAAAGCCGAGGCCAACACCAATTGTCAATCTGTGTGGATCAACAAGAGAATTGTGGTGGTTTCCACGATGATAGCTAAGCCGGATAGGAGGAGAATCGGTACCATAAATACCATGAAATATGTTGATAGGCTCTGTACTGTATGAATAAATATGAATGGGATGATTGTATATCTCCGACATTGCCTGGATTTCCAAATTATTACCATAGACCTTGTCTCTCCTTTTTCTCTTGCTGTGTTTTAGATCGAGTAGATGTTGTGATACTGACACATGGTGCTGAGAAGGTGACAGCTGGGTGAAAAAAACTATGGATTCGAAAAAATCCCCAATTTCGTAGCGCAGCCAGTGCAAAATATGAATTATGCGCTACGAAATCACCTAAAAGAAGTTGCGCTTCGAAACTGCTAAAGGGATCTACGCGCTGCTGAAACACTTTGTCCTTAAGCTAGTCTGAGCAATTTAGGCAACAGAATTTTCAGTGATAACAGTGGCTCCACTTGGGATAGTGTGCCCTTGTGGTACACTAAGAACTCGCAGGTCCAGTGCCTTATAAAATTTATTGGACAAACATCTTCTTTAAGTTCCTTGGGGCTTCACCTCGGGCTTAAGCTTGATGATCACTGTAGGAGAAAGAAGTCTATATCTACCACTACTAAAAAAAAAAAAAAATTTGCTCAGTCAACCTTGAGCTTATTTGCCTTTTCCTACCTATCTACCCTATCAGCTGCAATCTCCACTTGTAGCTCAAGGAACATGAAACTTCCAATGAAGCCAGTCATCAATCTGATCTAACACTTGAATCCTTTGGCTGTGCTTGAAACAAAAATAAACCAGATACTGAAGTAACGAAGGCAGTATGAGGTGTAACTGTTCTTCAATATGAAAATATAACTGAAAGCCTGAACAGTAAATCTTTTCCATGTATTCAGCTATAGGGTCAAAAAACACATGGTTAGTTTGATGATTCTCAAAACTTTCTGTATCTTTAGACAACTTATCTTCAGCCACACCGAATTTATTTGATATGCTATCCAACTGCCTTTCTGAATGATGCTCACAAACAATGTAATTTTCCTCACTACTATGATCATTATTTGAAGTAAGCTGCTGCAAGGAATTACAAAATTGAACAAGCTTTTCCTCTGCCTGAGGGTCATAGAAAATTTCCTCCAATATTTCTTCTTGCTGGGTGCAATCAATTTCATCTTCATCATGATCTGAAGCCTGACAAATCTGCTGCATCTCTACATCAATATCTAAGGATAAAACATGGTTTTCACAAGTAAACTCCTGCTGCTCTTCATGCTGTGTTTCATGGAATGTTATACCTTCTCCTTGGTGCTGGAATGCATTATTATGAAGAGCCTCTAAAATTTCTTCATCCGTAAACTCATCATCATCATAACAATCCTTCAAATACTGAATAAGATTTAAAGAATGCCTACAGCAATCTTTAAGCAGCAATAAGGAAGGATAACCTTCTTTATACATTTCACAGAATTCATCATGAAAACTAGCAAGCGAATATATTGAACCATTTTCCAGACTTTTATACCAAGACCATGCTTTTCCTTCTAAAGTGGTCATAAACATTTTCATGAGACAATCTTCAGGGAAATGAACCTTAAGACTGCGTACATGCATATGGAATTTAACCAAATGGAGAGCAGCATTATCCTCCTTTTCATCTTTGAATATTGGAAGATCATCTAACCAATCAACCTTTGGCATAGGACTTGGAAAACCAGGGATATGAGACCGATTCATAGGAGCATACCTGGCATTCATTCTTGCAGTGGAATCCATCTTGAAACTTCATCAAGCTACTGATCTTCTAGCAGTGGAGTCACCTTCCAATTTGTTATTTGATGTGTGGAGTCGCCAAGGTAGAATGTAGCCTCGAAAACCTTTTTTGAGCTCCTGCTACCTTCAGAAGTTCAGTCTTAAAATTTCGGGAATGAGTAATCTTCAGGCTCCCGACAGACGCACCAAAATGTTATCACAAAATCAAGCACTGAAAGGCTGCTGATCAGTTAGACTCTGTGTAACTATTTCAAACCAGACTTTTGACTAAGGCTTAGCCTCCTTAGCCTGAGAGGGCTCTCTCAAAGGATTATTGATTTTAAATATTGATGAGATGGCTAACTCTTGCAAAGTAAATTTAACACATATGTTGGCTGGACAGACATTACAAAGACTTCCATTGGGCTCATGGAGTTAATCATCATTTCAACAAACTATAAAACCACTCATTCATAGAAGTCAGGGCATGTAATGTTTAAACACTCAAAATACCTCTCATAGAAACCTCAACTTACAAATACACACAGGAAATCAGAGCAGCAAAGTGAATTCTGAGTGATTGTGTATCTATACAGTTGTAAAACATAAAGGATAAAACAAAACCACATATATCTTGAGCATTTGAAACACAGTGTGAATCCTGAGAAGAAAAGCAGTCATTTGTATTACTGAAAATAAGTTTTTACACAAGCCAAAATAAACTCTGTTTTCTCAAATATCCAACCGCAATTACATTCATCATTCAGCTATATATAGAAACATAATTATAACTACTTGGAGCTTCCTCCTCCAGCATGAGAGGAGCTCGATGACTGTCACTACTGACACCTATTTTCTTTGCAACAAACTATTTAATACAATAACCACTAACTCCAGTTCTAAAAAGTTCTAATTTAATTATCACTCTAACTCTATCTTCTTCGTAGAAGATTCCTCCTTGCAGCTTTGACACATGTTTTCCTTTTCGTTTGGCTGAGATGGCATGAGATGAGCAGTTAATGCCCCATGTTTGTCTTCAATGACACATCCTTTCCGTTACCCTGAAACATAGGCCCCTGTTTGTCGGTCTTTGATGTGCTTCACAATATTTGAATCCAAAGAAGCATGCCTTTTATCTTTGATTACTCAAAATAGAACAGGCTACCACGTCTTCAATGTGCTGGCCATTTTTTCATGTGTGAAGACAACACCTTTCAGAAAGATTTGCTGATTTGTCAATCATAATTGATTGGCTCAACTGAAACATGCAGCTACAGCAGTTTCGTAGCGCGCTACGAAACTGCTGTGTAATTTCATCATACACAGTCTCATCACTTCTCTGCATTCTTGCTATCTTCTCCCCATATTTCTCTTTCAGCTGATTGTTCACATTTTCCTCAACAAATGAATAACAACTTGCAAGTAATCCTGTTCAGCTGCCAGGCTTCAATGTCAATAGCTTTTCCTATAAAACTCAAACAGCATGCTCAGATTTCTCTGCAAGCCCTGCCAACCTGGAACCTTTCACTGCAAAGCACCTTTTCTTACAGCCACTTCAATAGATTCCAGACCGCGAAGAACACAACTTTGACAGATGTTCAATTAGATCAATAAATCATCCACCTCAAATGATTGTGAAGTATCCCCATGGACCATTCGAGTGTGCATAAAGCCCAATTTAATGAACAAATGGCCAATACAGTTAACAACAGCATGAAAAATGGAAACTCCAGATTGCTTGCCACAAAGGTAACCACCAAATATGTGGTGTTTACAACTCAACCATAAGTGATTCAAGTTCTTTAACCATTGCTTTCAAGAAGTAACATGTTTTCTGGAGATACTTTGGCTGGAACATAGTTTACTAGTTTAGCATTTAGTCCCAGCTCTCTCAACCATATGAGCCTGCCAGTATCAAGAAGTTCTTTGCATTTCAAGCCTAGTACTGCCCTTTTAGCTGGCTTCAAGCATCTAATAATATTTCCAACATCATGAACATTAGCAGCATCTTCAGTGGTATTGCAAACATTTAAGTTGGTTCTGACTTTAACGCCATTAGAATGATCAGAGCAATGCTCCCCATCAAGTGCCCAGCTGGTCAGCCATGTTACAGCACAAAATTCTTCTCTTGTAAAGCCCAGGTTTATGAAAAAATGTTTATTCACATAAGATTTCCATTGGCAAAGATGGTGGCAACATGTTGCAATTGCAAGGCCTTTTATGTAAGGATGATTTCCTCCTCTGTTGGTATCTTCAGATACATATTTGTTATGGTTTTGTTCACTAAGACAGCATCGGAGGACCAAATCTGTCGCTGGTCCACAAAGATGTTTCCCCACTGCAGCATAGTAAAAGCCCTTCAAGGATTCCACAGCTTCCAATTTCAAATCTTCAATGTCTATTCTCAGGCGCTCCAAATTAATGGCCTCTGTCTGTCTCAAAGTTCGATCAGCCTTGAACTTATATGACCTGCGCTCCACTAGTACTATGTCCTTAATGCCATAACAGTCAGAAAGCATGTGAGTTAAATAACCTCGTCCAGCCCCAAACTCTACAACTTTTAGATGGGATTTCAACTGTTCTATCTCTTCCCCATGCCCACTACCATTAATATATTCATAATGCATGCTTGTCTTTGAAATGGAATCAGGACTCCAAAATATTCCCAGAGTTTCAAGATTTCCAAGTATGGATGCCTGTTATATGGCATGCTTCTCTTGAAAGGGCAACCTCCTATCTAGCTTTGCATTGAACCATTTGTTGCAGGCATCAGGCAGCAAATATGAGTCCTGTATGTTGTTTTCACAAATAGCGCTGTGAGCTGACTGAATTTTCTCAAGTAATGCATGGAACTCATGTCCTGACATTGCAAGTATGGCCTTGTGCTTCATCTCTGAACACAGATCATTATCTGATCGAATTCCTTTAGTTTCTCCTGATGGAAAACACTTTTCTTGAACTTCAGAGGGACTTCTAAATCTTGAGCTATCTTCTTCATCACTACCAATCAACCTCAGCGGACTCTCCATAGCCATTCCGTTTCTCTCCACTCGGCTTCAATTCACATTTTCATTCCACTTTTAAATAATCTTCCTGAAATTGCCGACTTTAAATCGACCTCGAAACAAGAATGGGATAATAGCAAACAGATTACGAACGGCGGTCCAATCAAGAAGTTCAGATCAGTAATGCGCTTATCTTCTCGGACAAGTGTAGCTCATCCATAATAAAAGGCATCCCAATTTAAAGTGCCGCGTGCTCGTTACCCCGCTCTGATGGTATGCGGAAAGTCCGTTTCATAAGCCACGACATCTCACCATTGCGACCTTTAGCTAAAAGTGCATTTTCAATTTGTTGATCCTGCTGTGCTTTTATAGCAGCTTTCACTTGATCCTTGTCTATATTTTTCCCTTGAAGACTACTAAAGCCGAGGCCAGCACCAATTTTCAATCTGTGTGGATCAACAAGAGAATTGTAGTGGTTTCCACGATGATAGCTAAGCCAGATAGGAGGAGAATCGGTACCATAACTACCATGAAATATGTTGATAGGCTCTGTACTGTATGAATAAATATGAATGGGATGATTGTATATCTCCGACATTGCCTGGATTTCCAAATTATTACCATAGACCTTGTCTCTCCTTTTTCTCTTGCTTTGTTTTAGATTCGAGTAGATGTTGTGATACTGACACATGTTGCTGAGAAGGTGACAGCTGGGTGAAAAAAACTATGGATTCGAAAAAATCCCCAATTTCGTAGTGCAGCCAATGCAAAATATGAATTATGCGCTACGAAATCACCTAAAAGAAGTTGCGCTGCGAAACTGCTAAAGGGATCTATGCGCTGCTGAAACACTTTGTCCTTAAGCTAGTCTGAGCAATTTAGGCAACATAATTTTCAGTGATAACACAGTGTATATAGAAGTATAAAGAACTGAAAGTACATAATGGATCATCTAATCATGATCCAACAAGTACATGTTTGAATATCACATATAAGAAGATGATCAATGAAGTTGAAAGAGGAAGCTGATCACTAATGTAAAAAATTGATCCCAATAGTACCAAATGAACATGATGGAATAATATGATACTACATCACAACTCGGATGCCAGCATATAGGATGTCGCTATGAAGAACTGCAACATATAATGTGGGTGGTGTCAACTAGCAGCAACATGAGCAACTAACAAGTGAACCAAAGAATGCTGATGCAACCTAAGGTCTTCACTGACCACCGTGGTACATTTCTACACAATGGGAATAAATGATCTGAAGTCGACCATGTGAGAAATCATTTGATTACTGGTCATTGATGTATACCGTTAACAAATGTGATACTACTCACCGATAATGAAAATGAGAGTCAAGGTACCCAGTACAATCTAACAAGTGCGAATGAATGAGTTGAGGTCAAACACCTGGAAGAATCTACCAATCAGGGGACAATGATGGTTTCGCATTGTCGATAGCGAAGGATCTACCACTAATGACTACAAACCCCAAGGTACTACCAAATGGACTCTAGATGTCTACCCCAGAGCAATGAGTCGTAGTCAATAGGGAAAGATTGGCTAGAAGGAAGGCATTAAGGCATCCTTCATCAATCTAGCGCAAGTGTAACCTGTAGGCCAATAATGTGGAAGGAGTTGGATGAAAAAAGATGTAGTAACCCAACTGAAGCACGTTTCTGGCGTACACAAGATGTAGCTAGCGCATGATAGAAAGCCTCTGAACCAACCAATAATGAAAGTTGACACGGAGGTGAGGAATCCACCAATAGGGTCAAATGGAAACCAAGGCACTATCGAATCCCACTGTGTGATAATGTAAGCTAAAGTCGAACATAAGGGAAACCACTCAGTCAAAGACCCATGATACTAATCGATGTTGAGCACAAGACGACCTATCAATAATGAAAATAGGGCCAGGGTATGGCTCTAGGCCTACCCTCAAAGCAATATGGTATTGTCGATAAGGACAAGACCTGCCAACAAGAAGTCAATGGAGACCTTCTCAAACTAGCACGAGCAAAGGACCAATATAACTAATGTGATGACAAACAAGACACTGACATCCAGGGATGGCCGACTGAAAAATAGGTCAAGAGACACCACAGAGAGGCTGACTCAGGCTTACTTCCCTTGAACAAAAGCACGACTCAATGATGACCATGTGACAGCATATGATGACTCTGCATAAGCTTGTCATGTAGGAGAAACAAACAAACTCTCCATATGATTGGAAGAGGTAACCAATCGGAGGAGAGCTGACTCAATAACAAGGTTAAGGCGTACCTAAGTCACACTAAATACCCCCCCCCCCCCAAAATGGAGGAGAGACTTTCTTTTGAGTGCTTTGTTCAAGGGCAACACAACTGACTCTAGCTGCCAACAATATATGGAAATGTTGTCCTGTTCCCGCTCTTTTTTGGAATATGTAATTTTTTAGTCTTTTTATTTAAGATGGAAAAATAATAAAAGAATGATATAATACAGTGGAAAGAACGAGTGTCGTGAGGCAGATGATCTAGTTCCTGGGATGAGAACAATCCTATGCTCAATGAAAGGAGGCGAAACTAGTCAAGGACACTCAAAGGAATGTTCCTTCCATGGATCAATGGGTGTGTCAAGTTGCAGAAGATAAGTGATTGTAGGTTTGAGTTTTCAGAATACATGGTCAAATAAGTGGCTTAAACATGAGTCCAAGTGAAGCCAGCTCAAGGCGAAAAGGTGTAAATAGTCAAAATGTAACATAGTAGTACAACTCAACACAAAGGAGCCTCTAGAGTATAAGGCCAGAACGAAGCGAAGAAGCAAAGAGGAATGAGTCTTCAACGCACAAGTCATGGCGGGACTAAAGAGGACTCCCAAGCCTACTCAATATATCAGTATGGGCAACAACTGTTAGTGAGGTGCTAACTATAATGCCCATGTAAAGGATGGCTCTATCATTGTGTCATGATTTAAAAATCGGCGAGTGAATACGGTTTAATAACCATAACATGATGGGATCGACCCTATGGCCAGTTTATTGACAAATGGAGGCTAGTACGCAAAATGCAACGGAAAAAAATGGTTTCCCTAACCTATATGCCAGTGAGTAAATGATACCTGCCATGACGGGTCAACAGTGATGGAACCGATGTGAAATTTCCGAAGAAGTGTCCAAAATGTCCTGAAAAAACAACCTATTCCAAACAATCCAAGTTCACAAGTTAAAAGATTCATGAAACGAAAAGAAAAAATTAAAAAATCAGGTTTTGAAAAAATTTTGACATTTTCAAAGCTATAAAATGGCTTTTTGACTCACCATTTGTACCATTTGTGTTGAGAGCAAAAGTTGTGGAGAAAAAAGAGCAAACTTTCCCCCAAAAGAATTGGATCGTTCAAATTGGATCAAAATCATCAGGTAACCCCCAAATCAAGCTTGCATAACTTTATGATTGTTTTTATAAATTTTTATTGAGGTTTGACCATAGGAATTTATGTTAAAAATTTCAACATGGCGTATACGTGGGTTGGATATTATAGACCCACGTATATGAAGGCATGTGACTGTGTGTGAAAGTGACCTGTGTATACGCGATTTGAAATTTCAACATAAAAATCTAACGATTGAAACTTAATTTTGTTTCAGGATGAAAATCACATGGAGAGAGAGGGAGAATACTACCATTGATAATGAAGTTATGAATGATCAACAGGCCTTAGATGCATTGAGGGGATGTGGCTTATTGAAATGTTTCAAAATTCCCAATATGAAGGCCAACATCCGTTTGCTTGAAATGCTAATCCACTAATGGAGTATCGAAGATGATGCTTTTATGATTGATCAAATGCCTTTGAGGATAGAGGTAGAAGATATTTACTCTATCACTAGTCTCTCCCAAAGAGGAGAAGTTGTCCATTCAATTGGCCGGACACGAGGCAGTCTTTCAGTGGAAGACTGCGTACATATATACTGTTTGGGGCATCTAGAGAAAATTGGAAGCCAGATTCCAATTAAACATGTAGAGAGCTTGTCCCTAAGGATCTTACTATTCACCATAGGCAAGATAAACGGATCAGCCTCATTGCACCAAGCATCACGAGTATCCATGAGCTTGGCTGTGGAGTGTCTTACTGCTGTTTTTGATTGGTGTACACCTCTTCTTACCAATATGAAGAGCCAATTGTCCTCCATTCAGAAAGGACAGACCAAAATTTTTGGATATGGGACCATTTTGTGCTCCTTCTTTGAGAAGGCTCCTGGGTTGCATCCTAGAGTTTTAGTCTCTATTAGTAGCCCCCGAGATCCTCGGATGGGTAGGTGGGCTGACCTGATGAAACACCTTGGAGGTAGGGACGTGCCGAGGACTGCTTTCGATGATGAGTTCTTCTCCTGGTGGGAACAACAAATCATCGTTTTGGACGGCTATCCCTATGCTGGCATGGATTTTAGAGGAGATCCAAATTTGGTGTTGCCACCAAACGCAGCATGGGGAGAGATAGGTAACCATTTTTTAAGTTTTTATCAAGTTTTAAGATTTTTTTTTATGTTTTTTAAATATGAAAATGAAGGATGGGATTAAAATACTGACATGATGATCATGTTCCAGATGTGGGTCCGGTAAGTCTAGACGGATTTCCATGGCATAGGTGTCGTGAAAGAGGTGCCGTAGAGGTGGCTGCAGAGATAGAGAGAGTCTTATACGCAGTCCAAATAAACTTGGTGATATTAACTCACCAGGTATCAATGGTGATCATAGAAGACCTACCTAAGGAGATGCAACGCCGTGTGGTAGGGGTACCACGAGACTAGGTTTGCATTCTTCGATGTGTGGCCAACGTAGTAGTCACCTTCTTGGTTGCTCATCTTGAGCCGGGTCATAGATAGACTGGACATGATTATGGGCATTTAGTCCTGATTTTGAATATTATTTTTGAACACTTTATTTACACACGGGAAGTTTCATGATATATATCTATCTATATATCTATATATATATATATATATATATATATATATTTTTGATATTTGTTTTTATCTTGATGGATGATTGATATCACAAAAATTCCCGACAAAATATGCACAAAAATATAATATATACAAAGAAGTAATTGCTTAGCCAAAACCTAAGCAAAATACCCCTTAAGGTAGAGCCCATCAAGGGGCTCCACCAGCTTGTTCCTAGAGATGTTTATAGGTACAAACATTGAGCCAATAAATATGTTACCTTCGACAAATAACTGTGTTGGAGCCAAAGGAACCGCACAAGCATCACTAGTAGGCAAATTGGAGGACCTAGATTTGACTTCATGCAAAGGAGGACGAAAATAAGAACGATGATGTCAATCTTATAATGGTCGATATACAACCATCATTGCTTCAAATATTGCTTCATCAGATGGAAAAAATGTATCTAAGCAATCCAAAGTAGAAGTGGAGTCGAGGGTCCAAGTAGGAGCCACATCACCATCTAACTCCTTTTCCGAAGAAGGAGTGGGATGGTCATCTGTAAAGTTATCGATAGATTCATATCTAAGCTCTGTTGTAGACATAGGATATTCTATTCCACCTGCCTTCCCTTCATCTGATGTGTTCACAGATGAAGGTAAGGTCCCAGGATCTGAAAAATAATGAGTTCAAACAAACTCTTTCCGTAAAAGCTCCTTGGAGGATGAAATTGTATCGATTCTAACTGTAGGAGGGGGAAGATAATATACAACCATCAAGGAAGAATACATCCCAACTCCTAAATTCTCTATAGGTTGGCGAGGATTATCTACCATTGGGACAGTAGAATCCGAAGTTGCACGAGGATCACCTGGATAATAATCCAATTTATCAACTTTAACAATTCCCCCCTTGTGAGGAAAATAAAGGATGTGAAATAGAGTCGAAACTATGACATCCATTTCATAAATCCAATTCTGTCCTAAGAGGAGATTGTAATCGAGGTTGTAATCAACGATTTCTACTTCAACATTAAAGACCTTTCCTCCAACACATATAGGAAATGTTGGGATAATCTCGTGTGGCCTATGAGAATGTCTGTCGAATGTTGTCAAGAGAGTGGGTGAAGGAACAACTGCAGGTGATCCAATTGCATTCCAACATGACATAGACATTACGCATGTGGAAGCTCCCTCATCTATAACCATCTGAAAAATATTGGTTTTCTGGTAAGTAGACTTTATCTGGAAATCCATATGATGAGGAAGTCTCTTTTTGACATTAAGAATATCAAAAGTGAGTGCTAAAGAATTTTTTGGATCTACTGCCCCCATTTCCGAAAGCAAAGCACTTCGTTGAACTAGACATGACTGGAGTACCTCTAAAGCATACATAGCACAAGGAATCTGAGCCAAATCTTCTACAATGGAGTAGTTCTGGGCTACCCTATCATTAGGGTTGATAGTTGCGTGCTTGGCGGAACCTTTCAGTATCTGAGGTATAGACTCGACAAAGGGCCACTCAATATGAAATGGGTCCATAGTTTCGGGAACAGATTTATCCTTAGATGTTTCTGCTTCACCATAATCACATGACCATGTATCCACATTGACATGAGAACTCATCATGAAAACATTTGAGGAATTATCCCCCTCCTGGTTCCCCCCTGCAGAGGTATTAGGGTTTGAGTTTGCGCCAGCAAGCAACTGCTGCCCTTGGGGGAAAGGGTTAGTTAAGATATCTTGGGAGCTAGAAGACCCTTGCTGCAATAACAAGCACTGAGCATCTTGAATTTTTGGGCAGAGATGAGTCAAATGATCTCCACTGCACAACTTGCATGGAAATTTAACTTTCTTCTTAGACTCATTTCTACCCTCATCGGCACCATCGTTGGGCTTGTTTGCATTACCCTTCCCATCCTGATTCTTCTTTTTATCTCGTCCCTTCTTCATCCCATTGGAATTTTTATTTCCTTTTGGGTTAGAAGCTTGAACGACGTTTATGGAAGAATGTTGGGAAGGCGAAGGAGTTGACAGTGCAGCCTGATTGGAAGAAGCAGTTAGTAGAGGCAACTGTTGCAATTGGTTCAAGAGGTTCACCATATTGACATCAACCAATCCAACTATACCATCAGTGTGAGGGCTTTGATTCAGTTTGGCTACATCAACTGTGGATCTAGGAGCATCAGGCAAGATTTTCTGAAGAGTCCCATACTGAGAATATATCAGTTCTAACTTTTGGGCACGAAAGATAGCCTGCTCTTTGGAATAAACTCTAGACATATAAACATCCTTGGAGATCTCTGGTTGTAATGATTTTAAAAACTATTCGAGACAAAATTTAGGTGGAATTTTGGCTTTAATGAGCCTCTTTCTCCATCTCCATTCTTGAATATGATCTGAAATATGCGTAGTCGTGTCCTAATGAAAATTGGCCAGAAGTTTAGTTTCGGCTTTGTAACGGATAGGAAACTGGAAATGGTTTAAGAAAATGTTAGCCAAATCGGTGAAAGAAGTTAAAGTACCCCCTGGCAACTCTATATACCACTTAGCCACATTTCCTGTCAAGGTGCGCTGAAATAACCTCAACCTGATCGAATCATCGATCAAGGAGTTTGATGAGCACCATAAATGGAATGTGGTTACATGGTCACCTAGGTATTTACCATTATTCCCTTCGAATTTTAGAATATCCGATGGAATTTTGGTTGGGACCGAAGGCCAAGCCGGATTGTATCTAATTGAATCGTTTGTCAACTTAGTCAAGTCTGGCAGATTAAGTGTGGCTAGAAACGAAAGTCATGGAGGACCTTGGGGATTCCACCGAGATGGTGTGGGGTTCCCAAAAGTCTGAAAAGAATGACCTGGATTTTGAAAGGCACCAGGTTGCCCAAAGTAACTGTTAGAACCTACTAGACCAAAATGTGACCATTTTGGTCCAACAAAACTCAGAGTTTGACCAACTCTGGTCATAAACCCTCCGTAACCGTTAAATTTCCCCCCTAACAAAGTATTGTAAGGAGCTGACAGCCCCTAGTAAGGGTTCCAAGCATTAGATAAGCATGGGAAACTTTGAAAAGAATTAACCGAGGAGTGTGGCACATTCCCTTGTTGGCCGAAAAATGGATTCCCATCTCCGATCCCACTAACCGCAGGGTTAGTCCAACTCTGAAAGGGATTGCTACCTTGATTTGTGAAAGGAAAAGGCATAGACCCTACTGCCAGATTGGAATGTGGTATATGACCACTTCCAAAAGGGAAACCCTTAAAAGAAGCTGATCCACTCATCATGGATGTGGAGGCGGTTGATGGTACATTCAATGGAGCTGAAGGAATACCTTGAGAGGGAATTCCAAAAGGGAAGAATCCAAAACTGGACGCATTAGCTTGGGAACTTCCACTCATTGACGGAATGGAAGTGGACCCAAATAAGGATATAGAAGTGATGGAAATAGTTCCTCCCCCTTGTACTGATATAGGAGTCTACATACTCATAGCACTCATGGTGGATGCCATGCTTCCAGCAGTGGTCATCAAAGGGATATATGTGTGTGGACCTAGGCTTGAAGGCTTGTGTGTTGAAGTTCAAAAATATAACAATACGTATGGATGATCAAAAGGGAGAGGAGAATTCGGAGCTGCAATTTACTATGAAAGCTCTTCTACCTCAATATTATCTTCCGACTGGAAGATTACTTGAGAAAGAACTGGGGTGTTCCTCTCTAACTCTATGGTAGTACCAGGTCTATCTTGTACACTAATGCCCCCAAGCGGAGGATCAATCTCTGATGCGCCAACTGCCATTGGTTGAAAACCACTGGCAGAATCACTCCTACGCCTTCTAGGAGAAGGCTCTGGACTCACAGGTGAAAGCCCACGAAATCTACGGGACCATCTAAGGGATCGGTCAGCCACTTTGAATTATTTTAATAAAATCTACTTAAAGACTCAAAAAAATTTAAAGCTAGGCTGACTAGGAGCACAAAACACACACTAAAAATGTCCCTAAAGAATTCAGCAGTCAAACAACTTCCGAGTATTTTTGCTCTGGGTGATTATGACTAGACACCAAAATACAAGAAAGTAAATAAAAGGGGCCTTCCGAAAATAGACTGAGGTAATTACGCCCCAGGTCTACTAGCAAAGATATCAGAGGTAGTTACACTAACCTCCATACAATAGCCTTTGCTGGTGCAAGCCTCCAAGCTTCGCAAGGGTGCCCTCCATAAGTACAGTTGAACATGATACAACGTCAACCTCAGGTGCCATAGATTCCCCTCCGCAGCCACCTGTGTAGATCCCTAGGATAGGCAACTAAATATACCAACTCCTAGCAAAAGCTGGGCAGAACAATCATTAGTTAAGATCCAACAAGTAAGCGAGGGGGTATCTCTCATCCTTATCTTCACAAACCCTCGTGCTTAACTCCCAGTCACGGAGCTTTCCTGGTCTTCCTAACACTATTGGATTTCACTCTTTATTCATACTTCTATGTTTTACAATTTAGAATGGCCTTGGAGAGTTTACTCTCCTCTCACCTAATCCAAGGCCCTAAATAAACCTAAAACTTGTTGTTGTATACTAATTGATAATATAAAAAGTTCTAGTTTATTTTATTAAGTGCTTGATTTTAAGTGGCTATCCTTTTTAACTCAAAGGGACAATATGGAAGTGAAACTGATGGTGTTCGTATGACGCAAAAGAAATTAATGAAAAACTAACTTATATGCAATGAACTTATTTGTTCTTCGATGAAAAGAAACTTCTACTTGGGTTCTAAGAAGCTTCTATAAAGCAAAAAAAAATTCCTTTTCTTTTCTTATAGCAAACTTCACACACAAAAACTAAAAAGACTATTGATGCTTTAATGATGCAAAACTACCCTAATGCAAGGTGTACATGATAATGCAAAATTCTAGATTACTCTAAAAAGAGATGAAAACAATTGTTTACAACTTATTGATAAGCCAACTTAAATGTTTGAAGAGAATGAAAGTTTCAAATACAAATTTCCTCCAAATAAGCAAGGCAAATCTCAAAAAAATCACAATTCACTTTCACAAAACCAACGAAACCAAAATCAAATTCGGCAAAAGAAAGAAAAAACAATATTTTTGAAGAACTTTTCTTTTTCAAGAAGCAACCAAAACTACTTTTTAAAAGCACTTAAAATGCTACCAAAGACTCAAAGACCAAAAGCAAAGCACAAGGAAACTTTGTAAGTTACCAATTCAACATGAATGAGAACTTGAACAAAATAGGTGTTTCAACTTGCACTAAACAATACAAAAGCAGCAAAAAGAGTTTGGAGAAACTGATCAAGAAATCAGGAAACACACTTTCAAATTCACCAACAAGAAACTTCCGAAAAGAAAAAAAAAGTGTATGGCCACAAAAATGATGGGAAGCAAAGTAAGCAAACCAATAATGAAGTTTGACACAAATATCGCAACAATCTTCTGTTCCAAAAGACCGGAACAATCAAGAACCTCTATGAGAAGCCTTGTTTTTTCAAACACAAATCATAAAACTCACTCAAAAAAAAACTGAGGCCAAAAACTTTTCAAAGCAGGAGAGAATTCAAAACAGTAAGCTCACTGAATAATTAAAATCTGAAGATAGAAAATGACCACTCAAAAACCACACAGACCAAGAAACAAATCTTTCTGGGAAAAAAGATTTGAAAAAAGCATGCAAAAAATTTTATACGCGACTGTGTCCCTACATAGGGGTGTGTACATGCACTTCTGCCAAAAGAAACTCAACGCGACTGTGTCCCTACATAAGGGCGTGTACATGCGCTTCTGCCAAAAGAAACTCACGTATACGTGGTTTCAATTCACAAAAACAAACATGTGTACGCTTCTGTAAACAGACAAAGGTGCATATATGAAGTTTTACAAGAAAAATAAAAAATGAAGCCTGATGAAAAAGATCAGACTTGAATTCTGAGTTCCTATAGGAGCAGGCAATACAGTCACGGCAAGCAAACCAAGAAATGAGCCCTGATTGACACTGAAAAACCCAAACTAGGAATAACAAGATTGTTATCCCCAACAAAGTCACCAATTCTGTTAAGGGAATAAGTCCCCTAGGGCTTTGGGTTGGAACCCTAGCAGAGCAGGAGTAATCTACAGCAAGAAGAAAGCATTCAAATCAGGCAACATACTTAAACAAACTAATTATGCAAGGATGTACATACCCGGATGTCCTTCATTTGGGTAGTTCCAACCAGGGTTCAAACCCTCTGCAACTCCTAATGATCTTCAAATCTGCACATCAACCAATCCGAATACACATAGCAGCATATAGATAAAGAATTTTAGTGAAATCAACTTCATATCATATAATTAAATGGTTAGTTATGCATCAAAATAGTCATTCATACATAAACCATAACAATAACATCAGATGCATAAACAAAGTCAATATCAGGAACAATACAATGTTTCTTTTTATTGTAGAAAACTATAATAAACATGCAAATATTTCACCTGAGTCTTCCTCTTTCGTCTCCAAGCAGAATCGTCCTCCAGGTCCGTCCAATCCCAGTCTTCAACAGCCTCCTTACATCTCAAGAACGTGGGAGAATATCAACACTCAAGGAAACAAGGGTTTCCTGAACTTGGGGAAGTGGTTGAAGCACAGGGATACTTCAGACTTGATCAGGGGATAATCTCAATATAGTAATTCTATCCTTTCTCTCCTCCTTAAGGCTTTCCCATAGCAGTCTTTAGATACTTCACCCAATGTGTAACTCTTCATTGCAAATATACTGAGACCATTACTTCATCTTGAGACAAAGACTGTGATTTGTATGTATCATGACTTCGTTTGGTATGTCGAGACTATGATCATGAGATGGATGAGACACATAAATGTTGTCACTGTAATTACCCATCTGAATTATACTCCTGTAGTGTGAATCACAGAGAGTGTACTCTTCTGAAGATTGAAGAGGATCCTCCATTTTGTCTAATAATTGTCATTGATGAAATATACTCAATGAGCTCTCCTAATGAATGTCACCATGAAGGCTTAATCCTTGACGAAGCCTTGCTATTACTAATAAAAGCCATTCTATCCTACACCAATTTTTAAGACCAGTAACATTAAAAAAATATTTTTCATCATCTTAGAGACATATTTTCATAGTGAACCTTATGCCATATGAAAGAGGAAGAATTTCCCTTTCCAATGAGCCCTTACATGCCTTAAAATTCCCAACTGTTAGGGAGAACGAGAATTTTTAAGTTAGAAAAGAAAAATTTAGTTTTTGAGCCTACCTGAACTAAGCCTACTCATGTCGGCCTACCTTAAGACATGTCTCTTCAGTTTTTCATTGGAAAAACACTATATATAGAATATTTTCGACCTCTCTTTGCACTCATCCATCTAAAATAAAACACGGAGACAAAACAGTGTAGTTCCCATCTCTTGAACTTAGACAAAAGAGAGATTTTACATTTTTGGATTGTGGGAATAAACTCAGACTGGAAGTTCTCTTGGTATTCAGACCACACTTTTAGAATAGGGAAAAAAATCATTTGTGGGTGCACATTGACCTTAGTTTTTTACTACAATAATTTCGGGTCTCTGTCAGCATTAGACCTTTGGGCTATTGCTGTGACATGGTATAGATATGTGCTTCATGATCTCGGGCTATGCACAATGTCAAGGGCATAGTTCTCAGGTTATCTACAACAACAAATCATGGGAAAGTGACAGATCTCCAACTTATTACATTGAAGGATTAAATCATCTACCTCGGACTATGGTATCATATTGCAGAAATTTTTCGGGCCTATTAATAGTGAATGAACCATGGATGTGTACCCCTCCCTTGGACTGTGGCATGGTGTAGAACCTCAGAACTGTACTTTATTCCAGATCTTGGAAAGTTCTATACCCTTGAGCTGGGCAGAACATCGAAATTGTTCTTGCACCTTCGAACCAAGACAAGGTTAGCTCAGACTGCCATTGGACTATGGCATACATTGGAGCCTTCACACTATAGTATAAGCCTTCAAACTATGGGAGGTCTCTCCACCATGTGAATCAACCACAATGAAAACATTGAAAAAGGATATGATAACATATGGACATTGAATAAGAACATTTTATGGATATACAATGACAAAGAATTGATAGAGTAAATCAAGGAAAAGTGCACAGTGAAGAAAAAGTGATTTTGGGAGTGGTGAATATAGTGAAGAATATGCCAAGAACATTCAATTAAGTACCTTACACATTCTCTATTAAAACAACAAGATTGGTTTCCTTGGAGTTGGAGCTCCTAAATGCAAGGATGGAGCCTTGGATAAGATAGGTTCGAAACCCTATAGTTTGGAGCCTCATCAAAGTCCAAGTTGGTGCTTGGCAACATTCATCATTTATTGTATTCAATATTTTCTATACTTAATAAAAATAATTATTGTATATTTCGTTGATCAAATTGTGAAGAATCTAACTAGTTAAAATAATAATTGAAAAGAAATATTGATTCACCCCCCTCTCAGTATTTCCAATAATTGGTATCAAAGCCATATTCTTCATTATCAACCTAACAAATGGAAGAAGGATTCACATGTCACAATGGAGAATTAAAAAAATGACAGGAAAGATTCCCCTATTTGATGGTACAAACTTTGTCTTTTGGAAGAAAAGGATGTCCTACTATTTAATGCCCCTTGGACCTGAAGTATGGCAATCTGTTTCGGATGAATACAAAGCTCCTCCCACTTTTCCGAATGATCAATATGGAAGGAAATATTACATTGCAAATGACAAAGCATTAAATTCCATAACAAGTGGAATCAATGACTCTAAATTCACAAAAGTCATGGGTTGTGATTCTGCAAAACAAATGTGGGACAAGCTCATTACTTTATATGAAGGGGTCTCCAAAGTTAAGAAGGAAATTTTTAAGTCTTAAAATGGATGACGAAGAAGATATTGCATCATTATTTCTCCGAGTAGTTGAAGTTGTCAACTCTCTTAAAGGCTTAGAAGGAAATATTGAAGAAATCACAATTGTTCAAAAGGTCTTGAGATCTCTCTCAAATAGATTTGACTACAAGATAAGTGCCATAGAAGAAATGAAGGATTTGGATACTTTAAAAATGGATGAACTTCGTGGAATTCTAATTTCTTATGAAATGAGAAAAGGGATCCCAAATTCTAAGGAAGTAGCATTCAAATCATTAAAATCTAAAAATAAGGGGAAGAATTGGAATACCAGCAGTGATGACTCTAATATTGAATCTAAACTTACACAGTTTTTATGAAAGCTAAGAAAGGATCCAAGCTAAAAGTTAAATATCCTCTCATTTGTTTTAAATGTGGAAGGATAGGTCACTATGTTGCAAAATGTCCTCATAAATATGATAGTGATAATGAGGAGGAATATAAAAAGGGGATAATCAAAAAGAAAAGTTTTAACAAGAAGAATTTCTTCTCCAAAAAATATGATTCTGATGAAGATGAATTTGTGATCACCAAGAAGAAATCATCTAAAAGTATGACTTTTCACAAAAGAAATGATGATGAGTCAGATGAGGAAAATGACTATGCTGGAAGCAAAAAAGTATTATTCATGGCATTTACAAATGACGATGACTCCGAACAAGAAGGGGAGGAAAATGTGGATGAGTTACTAATGAGTGCCATTGAAGAAAATGAGAAATTATGAAAGAAGATCATTTCTCTCAAAGTAGAAAATGAGGAAGAAAAAATGAGGGAATATTTCTTGAACAATAAACTAAAAGAGAAATAATAGATTTGCGAAAAACGTGAAACTGAAATTGTTTCGCTAAGAAAAGAATGGGATCAAGTTAAAAGGAGTTGGAAAAGATCTAAAACACTTGATAACATCCTTAACGCTCAAAGATCTCAATATGACAAATTTGGGATTGGCTTCAAAGGAGAATCATCAAGTACAAATGAGAATGTGAATAAGGAAATCCAAAGAAGCTATGCTGACATTCTTTCTAGTCATCCAAAAGAAGAGAAGTCATCTCACCAAGAACAAAAGTTCACCTTTATCAATCCAAGGAATGAAGGAAGGACAACTCCAAGGAAGAATACTACCTCAAGTCAAGGCTATTCTAATGAGTACCAAACAATATTTCTTGGTTATTGTTTTTATTGTAAAAGCTTTGGTCATCAAGCCAAGCATTACAATGCTTGTAAGGACAATGCTTCAAGAAATAAGAATCAACAAAGCAAGCCACTTGGCCTCAAAGAGCAAGGAAAAATCAAAACTTACAACTTTTTTGATCCTTTGACCAAGTATGATCCAATTTTCTCATTATGTAATGATTATGGTCATGATGAACAAAATTGTCCATTCAAAAGAGAAGATCTACAAAATGATGAACCCACTATTGATAAATGTGGCCTAGCCCTATGTGCTCATAGTGATGAAAATCAATGGTTTGTAGACAGTCGATGTTCAAGACACATGTCAGGTGACTGAAAGAAATTGAACTCCTTAATCAAGAAATATGGAAATATGTCTTTTAGAAGTGGATCTGCCAAGATAGCTTGAAAAGGAATTGTTGCTCTCATCAATGGAAAAGGAAAAGACCAAAATGCATTGTTGGTGGAAGGACTCAAACACAATCTTTTGAGTGTGAGCCAATTTTGTGATCAAGGACACAAGATTGTATTTAGTATGAAAGATTCTGAGATAATGAGCTACTCCTCGGGTGAACTTATATGTAAAGGAATAAGAACACTAGATAATGTATACATTTTGACCAAAATTCAAGAAAATAAATGTTATGTAGGTCGAGCAGATGAAAGTTGGCTATGGCACAAACGATTGGGACATATAAGCTTTGATAACTTTATCAATATCAGAAAAATAAATGTAGTAAGGGACATTCCAAAAATCATCAAGCCAGATCAAGTTGTTTATGGACCATGTCGACATGGAAAACAAACAAGAATCAGTTTCAAGAGTAAGGAGTTCTCTACATCAAAACCTTTCGATATCATGCATGCAGATTTATGTGGACCAACCAGAACTCCATTACTAGAAAGCGAAAGGTATTTTTCTTTATTTGTTGATGACTATACTAGAATGATGTGGGTATACTTTATAAAATTCAAATCCAAAGCTTTCGAATGTTTAAAATTTTTTAAAGCTCTAGTAGAAAATGAAAAAGAATGAAAGATTAAATGCCTTAGAATAGAAAGAGGAGGAGAATTTAATTCAAAAGAATTTATTTAATTTTGTAAAGTGCATGGAATCAAAAGAGAGCTCTCTGTTGCTAGAACTCCCAAACAAAATGGAGTAGTAGAAAGAAGAAACCAAATTGGAAAGAAGCAATTGGGACATCAGTTTATACCTTGAATCGAACTCAACTAAGACCAAATAATGACAAGCCACAAGACGAACAATGGAAAGGGAGACCTTCTTCAATAAAGTACTTTATAATCTTTGGAATCAAATGTTTTATGAAGATCAATGATGACTCACCAGGAAAATTTGATTCTCGGGTCGATGAAGGAATACTCCTTGGATATTATACAAGAAGTAAAGCTTAAAAATGCTACAATAATCGACTAAGAAAAGTAGTAGAAAGCATTGATGTAAAAATTAACGAAGCGCTTCTAGAAAAAGAAAATGAAGTCCTTGAAGAAGATCCTATCCTTGAAGAATTCAAAGAAGAAGAGTCAACAAAAGAGGAAAAAGGTCAAGAAAAACAAAAAGAACCATCTCAATCTCATTCAAAGGTGAAATTCCTCCAAAAAAATCATCCAAAAGAGCAGATTATTGGCAATGTAGATGAGGGAATACAAACCTAAAGAAGGATAAAAAGTACACCAAGGAAAGATGATGTTTCTCTCTTATCTATGATAGAACCATAAAATTTTACTCAAGCAAGTAAGGATCCTCATTGGGTGGAACCATGGAAGAAGAAATGTCTCAAATAAAGAATAATGAGACATGGGAGTTGGTAACTTGTCCAAAAGATAAAAATACAATTGAAACCAAGTGTGTATTCAAAAAAAAAAAATGAATGAAGATGGACAAATCATCATAAATAAGGCAAGGCTTTTTTGTAAAGGTTATTCACAAATTGAAGGAATTGACTTTGAAGAAACCTTTGCACCGGTAGCTCATATGGAAGCTATAAGGATGTTTTTGGCATTTGCTTGCTCAAAGGGATTCAAAATCTATCAAATGGACGTAAAATCAGCATTTTTTAATGGGGAAGTCAAGGAAGAAGTCTACATGGAGAAACCAGAAGGGTTTGATCTAGAAAAAGGAAATACTTTGTATGTAAGTTGAGAAAGGCATTATATGGGTTGAAACACGCTCCTAGATCTTGGTAAAAAAGATTGGATCACTATCTACAACAATAAGGCTTCAAAAAGGTGTTGGCAAGAAGTAATCTCTACATGAAGATGGACAAGGATAAATTACTAGTCACTCTTGTATATGTTGATGATCTGATTTTTGCTAGCAATGATGATGAGATGAGCCATCAGTTTTCTCAAAATATGTCAAAAGAGTTCAAAATGTCAATGATTGGTGATTTATCTTACTTCTTTGGACTACAAGTATCTCAAACCATAACATGCATGTTCATATCTCAAGAAAAATATCTTAAAGACTTGCTTAAAAGATATGGGATGGAAGAATGTGGACCTATGAGCACATCGATGACCACAGACTGCAAATTGAGAAAAGATAATGATTCCCCCTCAATAGATGCAACTCTTTACAAGTCAATAATTGGATCTCTCCTATACTTAACTGCTACAAGACCCAACATTATGCAAGCAGTAGGAATGGTGGGAATATTTCAATCAGCTCCTAAGAAATCCCATTTGTTGGTTGTGAAAATAATTCTCAAATACTTGAAAAGAACTCCTGATTTTGGTCTTTGTTATCCCAAAATCACAACTCTTATAGTAACATCTTACGCCAATGTTGATGGGGTTGGAAGTGTGGACGATCGAAAAAGTACCTGTGGAAATGCATTCTTCATGGGAGATTGTCAAGTATATTGGCTTAGCAAAAAGAAATCATCTATATCTCTCTCCACAACTAAAGCTAAATATATAGCTGCTGCAAATTGTTCTACTTAAATACTATGGATGAAGGAAGCTTTAAAGGATGTCAAAATAGAAACTAAACAACCAATCACCATCTATTGTGACAACACTAGTGTCGTCATTCTTTCAAAGAATCTAGTAATGCACTCAAAGACCAAACATATTCCAATCAAATATCACTTCCTCCGTGAACAATTTCTTGAACAAAGCATCAAGTTGGAATACATCAATACAAAAGAACAAAATGTAGATATCTTCACAAAACCTCTTCCATGAGAAGCATTTGAACACCTTTGCAAAAATATGTGGGTTATTTCTCTTGCATCACATTAAATAATGATCTTCACAAGAGTAGGAGCGACATGTCAGGGGGAGCAGCATGACAAAGGAAACAGTTTGATAGGGGGAGTACTTGGGCACCCCATTTGCCATTGACATCAAAGGAGAAGAGAATAAAGAAATATTTCCACAAATGACAGGGCATGGGGGGGGGGGTCTATTGGCCAATAATTTTCATTAATGAAATATACTTGATGAGATCTCCTAATGAATGTCACCATGAAGCCCCAATCCTTGACAAAGCCTTGCTATTCCTAATAAAATCCATTCCATCCCGCACCAATTTTTAAGACTAGTCACATTAAGAAAAAAATATCATCATCCTAAAGACATATTTTCATAGTGAAACTTATACCATATGAAAGAGGAAGATTTTCTCTTTCCAATGAGCCCTTATACGCCTTAAAATTCCCAACGGTTAGGGAGAACGAGAATTTTTAAGTTAGAAAAGCATAATTTAGTTTTTGAGCCGACCTGAACTAAGCCTACTCATGCCAACCTACCTTAAGACATGTCTCATCTATTTTACATTGGAAAAACACTATATATAGAATATCTTAGACCTCTCTTTGCACTCATCCATCTCAAATAACATAGAGACAAAACAGTGTAGTTCAAATCTCGTGAACTCAAACAAAAGAGATATTTTACATTTTCGGACTATGGGAATAAACTCAGACAAGAAGTAGCTCTCTGTTATCGGACTGCACTTTCATACTAGGACAATAAAGCAATTGTGGGTGCACATTTACCTTATTTTTTTACTATAATCATTTCGGGTCTCTGTCAAAATTAGACCTTTGGGCTATTGTTGTGACATGTTATAGATCTATGCTTCCAGATCTTGGGCTATACACAGTGTCAAGGGCATAATTCTCAGGCTATCTACAGTAAAAAGTCATGGGACAATGACAGATCTCAGGATTATTATAGTGAAGGATTAAAGCATCTACCTCGAACTGTGGTATCATATTGCAGAAATTTTTTGGGCCTATTACAGTGGTTGAATCTTGAGTTTGTACCCCTCCCTTAGATTGTGGCATGGTGTAGGACCTCGGAATTGTACCTTATTCCAAACCTTGGATAGTTCTATACCCTCAAGTTGGGCATATCACTGAAATTATTCTTGCACCTTCAAACCAAGATAGGGTGTTGACGGTGTTGGACCCGCCAACATGTAAGGGGATCTCCCCGGTAAGAAGTCCCAATTAGACCTCAGACCATTTTGTGTAGGAGTCCCAGCAATGGGTCGTAAGGTAATGCCTTGACCGCGATTTCACACAGAGGCGAGTAAGATGTCACTATCGTTAGCAAGGGTGTGACAGCTGCAGTAAGTCAAGGAAGGTGCATGATAGGTTCTAGCACACTAAGGGTGACATGAGTGCACCCATTGGAAACCTGTAATAGTACACGGCTTGGAAGGGAACACACGAGTGAAGATGCATCACAATATGAAATCAAGTTAGCGAGCAATCCAAAGTGATGGTTAAACTAACAACACCTTTCATAAATATTCATACATACTTATATAGAATAGTCCATACATGCATGCGTAAGCAAAAAAATACACATATCATTTAGAGTAAACCAAATATCATAGAATACAATAAAGCATATGCATGAAATGTGTTGGATCTATTATATTAAGAAGTGTAAGTTCCAATCATACAATACATCCATGTCTAACCACTAGTTCTGACATCAGAACACTATAGCCACAACTACCTGCTCCTCCAAAGAGAAATACTAGCTCTACGCAGTGGAGAATCCAAGGCTCATTACAATATTGTCCAAGCTCTCTCTAAGAGAGTCTTATCGGAAGCTTGGCTGACCAAAATCATTTAAAATGAGTTATGAGGTTCTATTTCTAGTGAATGGTGGGGTGACCCTTGAAATTCCCCTTTGTGAAAGTTCATCTACCCTCATGACTCTTCATCTACTCTATGACTATTACATCCAACTATCGGCACTTGAACTTCCACTTGACAAGACGTTACATTACAATGCACATGTGCTCATGTGAGACAATGGCTTGAGAAATCCATGCAAGACATCACTGATACTTGGTCCATTGTGGTGAGACTGACTCTTTGACATGCTTGTGATGGTGAAGGTGGTCAGCTAATGCCAAGCTTGGTCATCCATGATGGTGTGCATGCACTCCATGGTGACATCTTGTTGAAGCAAACTCTTACCTCTGTTGCATTTGGGTGCATTGATATGGCTCCTCCATCCAACTCATTTGTTAGCATGTGCATGGTCTTCTTGGGTGCGGTCAAACAGACAACACATTGATGCATATAGTCTGTGCTGATCTTCTAGTGTGTGTTGGTGGTCATGCACATCAATTGTCAACTGCATGTTTAGCTCCAATCGGACTTGCTTCTTGTCTTTGCCTTGGTGAGTGTGCTAAATGGGTGGGATCGCATGCATGCTACTACATTTCCTTGCATGCAATAATAACACTTCTCACCTTGTCTGCTCCGTGCCAACTATTGGGATGGATCTATAACTTGTACGGGTGCAGTTTCATCTGTGAGTGCATGTTACGCCCCCTAATGTACATGTTCTTGCTACAACTCATTCTCTCGTCCATGCAACTCATGTTCTTCCTTGAGTTTCTACTTTAGCACATGCAACTCCTTCTTTGTTCTATTCTCTACCTTCGTGCGATCTTCATGCTGCGTCGTCACCTCATAGCCTGAGTCTCCAAAGTTGTTGTCATCAAAAGTGGATTTGCTTGAGCTTGCAACTTTGTTTTTCTTCTTTGTTGTCAACAACCTTCCTCTTACGTTTGTTGCATTTGGTATGCTGCCTTCAGTTTTTATTCATGGTGCTGCTTGTTGTGATTCCGCTACCGTCATATCTTGATGTCCTTGTCTACGAAAAACTTGATGTCTTCGTGGGTGGAAGTTCATAAACACTTGATCGATTACATCCTCAAGTGTGCTATGAATGATGTCTTCGACTCTGGTCTCTTGGAAATCATTGTGACTATGCTGCTGAGAGGCAGATGAACACCTGCGATACCTGGAGACATGACAACACTCATGGAAATCAATCTATATGTTGAAAACCAAAATGAACTTGAGAATTGAATTGCAACATACCTATGTGACTAATCAAGAAGGTCATGCAATTTACACTGGGAGGTCGGGAGACTGACTTCCAGAACTGCACAAGGCACAGTCTGGGCTATCAAGAGGCTGACTGACTAATGGAACTACACAATTCATAGTCCAACCTGGCCTGCTAAGGATTAAAACTGTGCAATGCATAATTTTAGTCAATAGTGACATGCAACCAGCAAACTGCATTGCCCAGTTTCTGGGGCCAACAGGACCCTGCCTCAAAGAATTGCGGAATGCAAGCCTAGAGGTTAGTGCCTGGATAGACTTGTGTAATTTCTGGAGGGAAGGCAGAGCCTTCGCTTCCGGAAATGCATAGTACTTGTTGGGCAAGGCACAATCCAGGCCAAGGCAGCCTAGTATGGCCAATGAGTGACTGAAAACATGGGAAGTTTGAATGCATGATGAGATGAGTGAAAACAAGAGTTAATGATCATTCATGCAAACAATAATTGCAAGTGAATGATCAATTCCCACAGCTATTGGCCCTTTTGGCAACAGCTCGCGGAGCGCAGACTGAGGTCTCACCCGAGGTAGCAGGGGAGGGTGTTGTAACCAAGTTTCCACACCCTAGAGGTGTCTAGATGTGGTTTGAAGGTTTCGCACACTAGTCTGCAGCTTCACGCTACTCGGTATTCGGATAGATCTAGATTGATTATAGCTTACTATTATCGCGCTATTTTATTGGAGGATGCGGAGGTAAATCAGATCTATTCAACAGAGTCTTTAAGCAAACATTTAACAAATGTAACTGATTCACGCACTTAAAATGAACCTAGATTTTCATTCATTAATCACATTCACATTTAAACAGATATATATATATATATATATATATATATAGATATATATATATATATATATATATATATATATATATATATATATGTAGAAATCATAAAGTCAGAGGCGCAATAACACAGAATTACAAAAGCAACTTGTCTTTATTATTATTTCTCGCCAATACATCTAGATCTACCCCGTGCACTCAGCTGCAGGGGTCCATGCACACAGCTGCAGAGCCTCTATCCCCTACCCTACCCCTCGACTCGGACTTACCGATGCTTTCAGACTATTCTCCTCAGCAACCCATTACAATTTAGATCCAAAATCATATTAAAAAAGAACTACCTTTCCCTCATAGAGTTGTGCTCTATTTATACCCTCCTATGGTCCGTAGACTGAATTACTTCCTATTAATTTACATTATTTCTTGGGTAGACAACCCTTTGACTCAACCTTTTACATTTCGCGCTCTGCATACTTCAGAGTTTTTATAATAATTTAATCCTACTTTTTGGGCTTTCTACCCCAAAACCGTTACACGGGACCTTTGCTACCCAACAGTCCCCCAACACAATCATCGTGACTCGTCCCGAGTCACTCGCTGACATGGCTAGACGTTTTGCCTTGGCTTCATGGTTCACCTCCCTTTGAGTGATTCTCATCATCCTACTTCTCCTTCACTGTCTCCTGCAATGCTTTGTCCAGCTCTTGCTTCAGTGTTTCTACCACATCTCACAACCGATGATGTTGATTCTACTCTATTCGGTTAACACAGAACACCCCCTCATAGGATTTCAGCTTGAGCAGGGGAGCCACATACAAGACCGCCTAGTACCACCGCAACCACTTCCGTCCTTTGTATCTTCTCTTTGCACCGTCTGCTGCAGCTTGTGTTGCGATTTTGCAAGACCCTGGTTGATGTCCGCAAGATCCCAATCTTCAAGGGACATGAGAGATGACTTATTAACTACGTATCTATCTGTGGTCACTATCTATCCATCCTTTCGTTGTTCTGTTGTAGTGCGTTGACCTGCCCATGGGGGAGGCGACAGCATCCGAACCAATTCTGCTTCGTGTTTCCTCTTTTCTGGTACATCCACGACTGGTGATGCTACCGTCTGTAGGATGCCCGCAGATGTCAACACCATAATCCTTAGAGAATTTTGCTTCTTCATCGGCCAAATCACTACCTTTGGGGTCACGTCTTGTACAGAGATAATGAATAGCTCCATATGTGTTTCTGAAGTGTAGGTCACCCAGTGGATTCCCCTCGGTGATTTATAAGCCATGCAGATTTCAAATGCATCGATTTCCGCCTATTCCAGCTCATGTAAGATCCTCATGTAAAATCTGTGGTAGCTCATTCCATATCTGGCTCGTACTATTTTTCTTAATTGCATGTCGCCCACTCCCTTTGGCCATAATGCAGACATCTTGTCATGAATAGTGATATCAACGGTCATCATTCCTCTTATCATCATATCCATGTGATCCCCCTCGCACAACCGTGACCCTTGTGTGTAGCCAAATGTACGCGCACCTTGGTATTCGTGCATTTGTCCCCCAGACTGCTTTATCGTCCCGCACTCTCTTTCAACTGGTTGGAGCGATGAGACTACCTTTTGAACGATTAGTCAGGCGGTCAACCCGCCCATATAGAGCTTTAAGTGACTGCCATTCACTCTTCTTGGGAAGGGGTCTCCATTGAGTTTAGCCAGCTAAACCGCACCCCCATCAGTAACTTCTTTGATGACATAGGGTCCCAACCAATGCATGCGGAGTTTACCTGGGAATTTCTCGAGCTTACTGTCATAAAGCAATACTAGATCATTCTTCTTGAAGGTGCACACCTTGATATGGCGATAGTGCCACGCTTTCTCACGCTATTTCTATACCTGCTGATGGAATCTAGCCAAAAATCATTCCTCCTCCAGTTCTTCTAGTTGCGCGAGCCTTTCTTCCAAGGCCTTGCAGTCGGCCATACCTGTGATTGTCATGATCTGTAGACTAGGCACAATATATTCCATAGGCATAACGACCTCCTTGCCATAGACTAAGCAAAACAGTGTCTAGCCAATGAACTTCTTACACGTAGTTTGGTATGCCCATAGCATGGCAGGAATGTGCAAGTCCCAGTCATTTTGTCACACATTACAGACCTTAGTCAACGCGGTCTCCAAAATTTTGTTGAACGCCTCAATGGTCCCATTCGCTTGCGGGTGGTAGGGCATACTCTGTTGGTGATATATCTGGAATTCCTCCGTGAGTGCGTTGATCGTTTCATTCAGAAAATGTGTTCCCCTATCACTCATGAGAATTTTAGGGCAGCCAAACCTGTTTAGTACATTCTCGAACAAGAACTATGTGGCTGTCACAATCGGGCAATCCTTAACCGGCTGTGCCTCTACCCATCGGGTCAGATATTCAGTTGCAGTGATGAGATAGAGCACACCCCTCTTCCCTCGTGGTTCAATAGGCCCGACGAAGTCGATCGCCCATTTCTCAAATGGTTCTAGCGGTTGAAGTGGCATTTCATCCCTTCGCGATGGTTTACCCGTCCGTTCACATACATCGCCGGCCCGACAGTAGGCTTTCGAATCTTGATGTAGAGTGGCCCACCATAATCAGGTGCAAAGAATCTTCTGGGCTGTGGCACAACCCGCATAATGTCTGCCAGCAACCCCTCCATGTGCTTCGGCTAGGATTTGTCCGCACTCGAATTTTGGTACATATCTGCACAATATTTCGTCGTTGCCCATCTTGTAGAGGTGGCCTGCAATTACAGTAAAATCTGTTGCACGTATCACCAATTCCTTCTTTTGATGAACAAAATACCCCTATGGCACAATTCCGTAGTTAAAAAGTGGATTATATCTTCCAAGTGACCATCCACAATGCCCACAGCATATAACTGTGCATCCGGGAGTCCCTCCTCTATATCTGTTGGTTCTTCACCAGTGTCAATTCGGGATAGGTGATCTGGACCTGCATTGAGACGTTCCAATTTTACAACAACCTCAAAGTCATATTCTTGAAACAACAGCAACCATCGACAGATGCACCCCCCCAACACAGGCTTATTCACTAGGTATTTGAGCATAGAGTGATCAGTATACATCTTAAAATGTCCTCTGAGCAAGTAGTGACAGAACTTCTGGAGCACGTATACCATTGCCAATCCCTCTCACTCAATAGTAGAGTAATTCTTCTCTACTTTGGACAATCTACGACTTGCGAATGCAATCGGGTGATCGATTCCCTCCTCTCCTTCTTGAATGAGTACCGCTCCCAAAGTGATACACAACGCATTGACATGCATGGGAAATTCAATGTCCCACTTTGGAAAGACCAAGATAGGGGCAGATGCCATCTTTTCTTTAAGCGTTGCCAAGCTTTTATTACATTCCTCATTCCAGCAATATGTAGCATCCTTCTTCAATAACTATTCCATTGGAGCCATGATCTAGGCGTAGCTTTTTATGAACTTTCGGTAGTAGCCCGTGTGTCCCAAAGTAGTGCGTAGCTGCTTTACACTTCGCGGTGCTTGAAGATTTAGTATGACAATGATCTTTGCCGGATCCACCATCAGTCCTTGCTTTCAAACCACATGGCCCAAGAAATTCCTGAAAGGGATGAGGAAGGTACACTTCTTTACTTTGAGTGCAATCTGGTGTCAGCGGCAGGTATCCAGCATCAATTGTAAGCTTGCGGTATGTTTCTTAACCAAGCTAAATATGGTCCAGTAATCCAGGTAAACTTCTAGAAACTTGTAGATAAATTCCTTAATTGCGGCTACCACAATACGATAAAATATCGCCGGTGCATTCTTCATCCTGAATGGCATCACTATATACTGAAAACAACCCCATTCAGTAGCAAACATTGTCTTGCTCCGATCTTCTGGCACGATCTTGATATGATAGTACCTAGAGAACCCGTCTGTGAAGGAGTATGCTTCCTGCCCGCCCACGTTTTCTAGAACCTCATCTATAAAGGGCGTTGGAAATGGATCGTTAACACAAGCATCATTGAGCTTCTACAGATCTACACAGATGTGGATCTCACCCTTCTGTTTCTTCTCCTGTATGACCATAGGACTTACCCAATCAGACTCCTCGACCGGTTCAATAATTCATGCTACTAGCATCTTGTCTAATTCTTTGTGGACGTTTGCTTTGTATTTTGGATTCAATCGATAGGGTCGCTGCTTCACTAGCTTCACATCGAGCTTCAAGGTTATCTTTATCGCTCCTAGGTCTCCTAGAATCCCTTTCAGCTCCATAATTTTCGTAGGGAATAAATCTTGGTATTCTCGGAGCAACTCGACGACCTTTTCCACTGTGGCATCGTCCTAGTAATCCCCAAGCATAGCACACTTTGGTTCTTCCTTTGTCCCGATGTTCACTTGCTTCATTTTCAAAGGCGCTGTGATGTCTAGATTTTCTATCTCGGGGCGTGCACCTCACGACTCAACTGTCGCGACCAGTCTGATGGCACGACTTCTTCTGGTTCTGGCGGTGTTCTGAAGATAGCAATCTTTACTAGCTATATTGCATCATCCATGGTATCCATCCATTGGTCTTCAAAGAGAAATGTCCAATAAACCCTTCGTGCAAGATATCCCACTAGCTGGTGCCATGTCGGAGCTCTGTTTCCGTATGTCAGTTCCTCGAAAAACATCCAGGGTATGATAAAATAAGTGCACCCATTCTAGTTGAGGTTCCACGCCATAAGCTTTGGTCCATTTGGTCAGGTACATGCGCGGATTATCTCGTCCATCATATTTCTCCGTTATTCATAGCTCTGGCTTTCCAAATCTTATTTGCATCAAGTGCCTGTAGCTGCGCCAATCTTCGAAGGTTCCTTCATGTGTACCCCACCATTTTCGCACGCAATGTCCATTTTAGCGCATCAAGCCATTGGTACTCTGGTACCGCTCTTTTGATTTTAACTAGGAATTTTCCACTATTGTCAACCCATCATACATCAATAGCTCGCGGTTCTGAGCTTTAACACAATACAAGGATTTCATCATCATATTGCAGTGCAATGTGGTTACCCCGTTCACCCTGTTTCACCATCACTCGTCCTCTTCATCCGAATCATTGGCACATGAGCCAGCATAGCCTTGGGAGAGTCTCCACTCCTCGCTTGGCCTATGTGCAACAATTTTGTAGATACAATCCAATGCATCATCCCTTTCTTCGTTGTGCACAGGTTCTGTGTAGCGCAGTCCTTCTGTTGGATCTAGCAAAACGATTACACGGAGTGACTTCTTCTCAAATATCACCTTTCTCTGTTTGAGGTTAATAACCCCATTCATGTCAGTGGCCCACTCTATCCCTAACAATGCAGGGTACAGGCTATCTTCATCCACTACTTCAATAACTTCGAAGTCCGTCCGAGTACTTGCGCCATCAATATCTACTGTAATTCCTTGTTGCCTTCCCATGGGCAAGATTTTCTGCTGATTGGTCATCCGCAATTGGATAGGGGACCATTGTAGTGTAGGCTTACCCATGTGCTTCCAAGTCTGTTTAGGTAATACGTTTGCATCCGAACCTAGGTCCAGAATGACCTGATACATCTTGTAATCACCAATGTGCATTGTTAACCGTATCTCCCGACCCGTCCGCGATGCATGTCTTCCTAATTTCTAGACTATGCGATGTTCACCCCACCCTGCACATCTATTAATCACTTCCTGTAACCCTTTAACTGCCCTGTTGTTTGACAATTGTGTGAAGTGAGTTGCCACAATGGTGATAGTTCGTGCAAAAATAGTTCCATGCATGCAACAGTACTGAGATGTTAACGAGCACTGAAATGGTGCTAGTACAAGCTAGTATGCATGTAAACGACAACAAGCGCTCACTGAAATCAAGTAGAAAACACTCACACAAAGCAAAATACAAAAAGTGACAGAAACGCAACACAATTCATGAACAACGGGCTTATCCCAAGACAACTAAACTGAATGTGCCAACGAATCCTAGATGCATTGTGGGTTGTTAGAGCTACGAGTTCGATGCGAGGAAAGAGCTCTACAGTGTCCAATTCATGAGTTTTGATCAAATCGAAGATGTGACGTGCATGCCACAAGTCTAGGAAGAGCAACACTTGGTGGGAGTTCTTTTAAATGATCCTTGCATGCAACCTCCCAATGCTAAAAGTAGATCCCTGAATCAAGGGAGTTCTTTGCATGTTTCCTTGGGAGGAGAAGCCCATGCATGCAAATCAATTTTCTTGGTCTCGGAGGGAACCGATCAAATCAACTGCACATGCAATGGTCTACTCAGCTCAGTGGAAAAAATGGGCATTTCTGGGAGGGAGTTGGTATAGTTGCCTAGAGGGATTGCAAAATTTTTCGATAGAGCAACTGACTGCCACCCAGGATTGCGCAATTTCTAGACTGAGCAGTCATGCTGGGAGGAATTGTGCAATTTTTCCAGTGAACAGTGACATGCAGATTTGTGCAATTCTAGATCCCAGTAGGCTGCCAGACAAAATTGCACAATTTCGGGAGGGAAGGCTGGTTCCCCTCCATAATTATACAATTTCTTGAGGGAGATACTTAGCCTGTAGCTGGGCCAAGTTCGGTGAAACACCATGTAAGGGGAATGTAACAAGCTTTGATGGACAAGTTGTCATTCTGCAAAAAAATCACTAAAGCTTGTGTACTTGACAAGGCAAGATATGATGTTGTAAAAGGTTGGTAAGGAGGCTCCAAAACGAAGCTAAGGAAAAATTTTGGAGGGTGGTTGTAGCTGCTACAACACTTGGAGACACGCTGGTAGAACTCTAGCTCTTTAAATGGACCTTCTTAGTGGAAAGAAAATCTAACACCTCTGGAAATATTGTTCAGTTCTCAGTTCACCTTGGTTTCCACACTTTCTTGATTGTAAGATATATCATCTGTCAAGATATTGGTCGATTGACACAAATTCCAAGCCAAGTCAACACATTTGTTTCAATTGGGGTTGAGGGGTATATTGGTGCACAAGCAGTTTAGTCATCAGAGTCTTAGTTTCATCTCTAGTGTTGCTCTGCTACCACCAGGCCTAGACATTACCCTCGCAGAGTAACGCGGGAACACAAGCATAGCTCCACTACCAGCGAGCCTGGTTAGTACCCCGGTGGAGTTACCTGCATCACCTCTCTGTGTAGGAAGCCTTTCTCTTCTTTCGCCTTATTCTTTTTCATTTTTATTTTTATTTTTCACTTTTCATTTTTTTCATTTCTTTTCATAAATGTGTTTAGCACTTATTCATTTCAAAGGTGGAAGAGGGATCCTGACTTATTGAGAGAAAAAGAGGTTGTTCCTTCAGAGAATTAGTTTATTATATACCTCTGACATGCTTGTTAAGGTTTTCCCCCTCACCTTACTCTACTTGATTGAGCTGACAAAGGTTAACCCAAAAATAACAGACTAGAGTAGATGACACTAGTTAGTGCGCAAGCGTTCTGTTTTCATCAATATTCACTTTGAACAATATGTATTTTCCATCATTGTATCATGGACTGAAGACAAAAAGTTCTTACATAAGAGAGCGGACAACAGATAACCAAATGTTGATACTTGTACAAGTCCTCTTGTGCTTTACCCAACTTGTTTCAAGAGTCGCACATGATCCATGTGAAACTAACCTACAGACAATAACAAGCAAACAAACCAAAATCAAAGCAAGAAGCAGAAGAAAATGCGAAATAAAAGCGAGTAGGAAAATGAACAAGCAAGCAAACAAACACATGAAGAAATAAGAAAACATGCATGCAAGAAAACAACTCAAAAATCAAACACTGCTCCTACTCCTAAGCTACAGTGCATGGGTCATCTCATGAGAAGTGATACTTCCAATGCATCCACCGGCACATTGGTTGAACCATGTCGGTGAAGGCATGGTTCGCAAACAACACAGCTATGTGAACCAGCAGATGTGAAAGATACAACAACGAAGACAGACACACTTAGAGCTTACAAGTGTCCACAAAACAAAAATGAGGTAAAGTGCATGACATGCACTCCGTTGACTTGCCATGGTGTTGTGCTACACTGCGTGCAGATGTTGAGTGCATGCATTCTCTTGACTGTGACACACAAGAAAATGTGAGAAAGGTAGACGACTTACGTTGTGCATGTGTGCTTGCTGTGTAAGATTCCTCCAATGGATGAGCGATGGGATTGTGTAGTTCAAGTGGAGGAAGCGAAATCTGGGTGTTTGGTTGATGTTCAATGCAAAGTAGAGAGTGATGAGGATCCTTGAGTGTTTCAACAATTTTGTGATTAGAAGTGAAACCAACCTTAGGACAAAGAGGGTCTGACATACCCATCAGCTCGGGCTAAAGTTCCTCGATGCTCTGCGGAGTTTCAAATTTGTTGACAAATGGATCATCGTAGACCAGTGTCTTAGAAAGATTAACAACGATTGAATCAACATCATGATCAGATGAGGAAGTGGAGAGATCACGAAAACCAAGATCAGAAAATTCAAGATGTTTGTCGGCATCCTCATGATTTGATGAATCATGCAGAGGAGTAGATGAGAGGCAAAGATGTTCACCCTCTGTGTTTTCCGAAATGACAGATGAAAGATTGGACAGATTTTAGAAGGAAGATGTCTCCTCTCTACACTGCAATGATAAACTGACATCTAACGTGTCCTGTGAATGATCGGAAGTAGAAACATTCAGAAATGGGATTTCACAAGGAAAATCAGTAGTGGAAGAATCATAATGGATGTTAGGATAAAGTGGATGAGGTACAGTTGGAGGAGAGTAATCCTTCACTGTGGGTTCTTCTTTATATTCTCGCACACACTCATCATGAATGATGGCGCAGGTTGGGTGCATAACACCAACTCCATCGACAACTTGATCCTCGTTGACAATAGGTGAGGAGTCTGGAATGGGAGAACACAAGATAGTAAAATCCAAAGGATCAACAGAACATGGGGACGGAGGTTGAGGAAATGAATCCACGTGACAACAAACAGACTTACAAGCCAAATCTACACAGATATCAAGAGCAGGTGGGGTGGGAGGATGTGACAGTTCAACATATGTGTGTGCATGATCTCCCACATCACTTTAGGTGGTGGAGTTGTTTGATGAGGTGAGGGCGGACAATCACTTGTGACAACAACTGTGCCTCCTTATCATTTCACAACTTCATCATCAAAGTGTGGTGAGCAGGGTTTAGATATGTTAAGAAGATACTCAAATATTCCATAAAGAAATTCCCAATCAATTTCATCTTCGAGAATTCGGTATGAAAGATTACAAAAGCGTGTGTAAAACTAATCAACGGATTCATCGGGTGCTTTTCGTAATTTTAGAATTTCTTGATCGAGTGCTTGATGGTTAAAGTGATTGAAAGCATAGTCTATCCCTGTGACAAGATGATCAAGATAATGAATAGATTTTTGGGGCAGCATGGCACACCAGTGCATTGGGTGGCCTCGAAATGTGTAGACAAACAACGTCTAGGTCATGTATTCTTCAAATATTCCATGTCTTTCACATGAGCCTACAATGCCAACCGCATGCCTAACCAAAGCTACGTGGCCTCCACCATCATATGTTTATGTGATAAGTTATCCGAGAGCTCTTCCGAGATTATGAAGTCGTTTCCATAAGACATACACTCCGAAAGAGAAACTTTGTAGTTAGTCATGATAGATATGTAGAGATTCAAAACATATGTGAGGACTCAGCTTGTCATCTAGCCCTCCTTCAAGCACAAAAATTTTGATGGTGCTGGACCCACCAACATGTAAGGTGATCTCCCCATAAGAAGTCCCATTTAGACCTCAAACCATTTGGTGTATGATTCCTAGAAGTGGGTCATACGGTAATGCCTTGTATGTGATTTCGCATAGAGGTAAGTAAGATGTCCTTGTTGGTAGCAAGGGTCTAACAGCTGTAGTAAGTAAAGGAAGGTGCATGAGAGGTTCTAACACACTAAGGGTGAGTTGAGTGTGCCCCTTGGAAATCCGTAATAGTACATGACTTGGAAGGGAACACATGAGCGAAGATGCATCACAAGATGGAAAGAAAGTTAGCAAGAAATCGAAAGTGATGGTTAAACCAACACCACATTTTAGAAAGATTCATACATACTTATACAGAATAGTCCATACATGCATGCATAAGAAAACAAATACATATATCATTTTAGAGAAAACCATATAGCATATAATACAATACAAAATATTAATGAAATGTGTTGGCTCTGTTATATTACGAAGTGTAAGTGCCAGACATACAATACATCTATGTCTCACCACTAGTTCTAATAGTAGAATGATACAACCACAACCTCCTACTCCTCCAAAGAGATATACTGGATTTGTGCAGTGGAGAAGCCAAGGCTCATTACAATACTATCCAAGCTCTCTCTAGGATAGTCTTATCGGAAGCTTGGCTGACCAAAATCCTTTACAATGAGTTATGAGGTTCTATTTATAGCAAAGGGTGGGGTCACCCTTGAAATTCACCTTTGTGACAGTTCATCTACCCTCATGACTCTTCATCTACTCTATGACTGTTACATCCAACTATCAACACTTGAACTTCCACTTGACAAGACATTACATTACAATGCACATGTGCTCATGTGAGACAAAATGGCTTAAGCAATCCATCCAAGACATCACTGGAACTCGGTCTGTTGTGGTGAGACCAACTCTTTGACATGCTTATGATGGTGAAGGTGGTGAGTTGATGCCAAGCTTGGCCATATGTGATGGTGTGCATGCACTCCATGGTGACATCTTTCTAAAGCGAACTCTTGCCTCAGTTGCATTGGTATGGCTCCTCCATCCAACTCTTCTGCTATCATACACATGGTCTTCTTGGGTGTATTGAACCGGAAACACACTGATGCATAGTGTCTATGCTGCTCTTCTAGTGTGTGATGGTGGTCATGTACATCAACTATCAACTACATGTTCATCTCCAGTTGAACTTGCTTCTTGTCTTTGCCTTGGTGAGTGTGATGAATGGGTGGGATCGCATGCATGCGCACAATGACATGCATGCTGCTACATTTCCTTGCATGCAATCAACAACATTTCTCACCTTGTTTGCTCTCTGCCAACTGCTGGGATGGATCTATAACTTGTACGAGTGCAGTTTCATCTGTGAGTGCATGTTGCACCCTCTGTTGTACCTATTCCTGCTGCAACTCATTTTCTTATCTATGCAGCTCCTATTCTTCCTTGATTTTTTGATTCAACACATGCAACTCCTTCTTTTTTATTTTCTTTGCCTTTGAACGATCTTCATGTCACACCGTCACCTCATAGCCTGAGTCTCCAAAGTTGTTGTCATCAAAAGTGGATCTGCTTGAGCTTGCAACTTTGTTTCGCCTCTGTGTTGTCAACATCCTTCCTCTAGCGTTCATTGCATCCAGTATGCTACCTTCAGCTGTTGTTCATGGTGCTACTTTTTGTGATTTTTCTATCGTCATATCTTGATGTCCTTGTCTACGAACAACTTGATGTCTTCGTGGGTAGGCAAGTTCATAAACACTTGATCAACTGCATCCCCAAGTGTGCTATGAACGGTGTCTTTGACTCTTCTCTCCTAGAAACCATTGTACCTATGTAGCTAAGAAGCAGATGAATACCTACCATACCTGGAGACATGGGAACACTCATGGCAAGAAATTTGTCAGTCAAAAACCAAAACAAACTTGAGAAATGAATTGCAACATACCTATGTGACTGATCATGAATGTCGCATAATTTCTACCGGGAGGTCGGGAGATTGACTACCAAAAATGTGCAAGGCACAATTCAGGCTATCAGGAGGCTGACTAACTACTGGAATTGTGCAATGCATGGTCTAGCCTGGTCTGCTGAGGACTGAAACTGCACAATGCGCAATTGCAGTCAGCAGTGACATGCAACAAACAAATTGCATTGCGCAATTTCTGGGGCCAACTAGAAACCACCTCCAAGAATTCAGAATGCAATCTCGAAGTTCATTTCCTAGATAAAATTTTGTAGTTTTTGGAGGGAAGGCAGAGCCTTCGCTTCCATAAATGCATAGTGCTATCCGAGTAAGGCACAGTCTAGGCCAAGGCAGCCCAATCCAGAGGATGAGCGACTAAAAACATGGGAAGTGTGAATGCATGATGAGTTGAGTACAAACAAGAGTGAATGATCATTCACGCAAACAACGAGTTTAGGATTCAGGAAACGAGAAAACATGAAAGTGTGTGAAGTGATTCACTATAACGGTGACTGTCCATGCAAAAACAGTTCCATGCATGAGACAATAGTGAGATGTTAAGGAAAATTGAAACGGTGTTAGTACAAGCTAGTATGCATGTAAATGAAAACAAGCGCTCACTGAAATCAAGCAGACAACACTCACACAAAGTGAAACACAATAAGTGACAAAAATGCAGCACAAGTCATGAACAACAAGTTACCCCAAGACAACTAAGTTGAATGTGCCAATGACTCCTAGATGCAACATGGGATGTCAGAGCTACACGTCAATGCAAGGAAAGATCTCTACAATGTATAGTTCATGAGTTTTGATAAAATTGAAGATGTGACGCACATGCCACAAATCTAGGAAGAGCGACACTTGGTGGGAGGTCTCTAAAATGATCCTTGCATGCAACCTCTTGTTGCTAAAAGTAGATCGCTGAATCAAGGGATGCCTTTGCATGCTGCCTTGGGAGGAGAAGCCCATGCACGCAAATCAGTTTTTCTCACTCACGAAGGGAGATGGTCAACTCAACTACACATGCAACAGTCTACTCAGCGGGGAGGAAAAAATGTGCTTTTCTGGGAAGGATCTGGGCTGGCTGCCCAGAGGGATTGTGCAATTTCTTGGCAAAGCAACTGACTGCTACCAAGATTGCACAATTTTTGGGCTGATTAGTCCTACTGGGAGGAATTGCATAATTTTTCCAGTGAACAGTGATTGACATATTTGCACAATTCTGGAGCCCAGCAAGCTGCCAGACAAAATTGCGTAATTTCTGAAGGGAAGGCCGATTCCCCTATAGAATCACATAATTTCTTGAGGGAGTTTCTCAGCATGCAGTTGTACCAAGTCCGATGAAATAGCCTGTGAGGGGGATGAAACAAGATTTGATGGACAGGTTGTCATTATGCAAGAAAATCACTGAAGCTTGTGTACTTGACAAGGCAAGACATGCTGTTGTGAAAGGTTAGTAAGGAGGCTCCAAAACGAAGCTAAGGAAAAATTTTGGAGGGTGGTTGTAGCCGCTACAACACAGGGTTAGCTCGAACTGTGACTAATTGTAACCTTCAGATTATGGCAGCCAATACCATTAGACTATGGCATACGTTGGAGCCTTCACACTGTAGTATAAGCCTTCAAACTATGGGAGGTCTCTCCACCATGTGAATCAACCACAGTGACAACATTGACAAAAAGATATGATAACATATGGACGGTGAATAAGAAGATTTGATGGATAGATAATGAAAAAGCATTGATAGATTAAATCAATTAAAAGTGCACAACGAAGCAAAAGTGAATTTGGGAGTGGTGAAGATAGCGAAGAATATGCTGAGAACATTCAAGTAAGTACCTTACACATTCTCTATTAAAACAATAGGATTGGTGTCCTTGGAGTTGGAGCTCCTAAACACAAGGTTGGAGCCTTAGATAAGATAGGGTTGAATCCCTAGAGTTCAGAGCCTCATCAAAGTCCAAGTTGGTGCTTGGAAACATTCATCATTTATTGTATTCAATCTTTTCTATACTTAATAAAATCATTATTATGTATTTCTATGATCAAATTGTGAAGAATATAACTGGTAAAAATAACAATTGAAAATAAATATTGAGTCACCCACCTCTCAGTATTTCTAACACCTCACTCTCGTAATGTGGATCCCTGACTTGTACCTATCTGAATTTTACCCCATGACAGACTCGAAAATCTCAGACAAGTTTGATTTTGTCTCACTGTTTTGCGAATACCCTATCTAGGTATATATAGTGGTTTTCACTCCATATTTATCCGCCCTGATAAAGTGAAATGATGTGTCTCCTTCTGCAAGCCAACATGAATTCTATTCAATTCATTTGTTGGCTGACGTGAAGAGGATTGTGCTTGTCATTTTGGAGGGTTGTTAGACACATTTTATAGCCTTGTATACACCGAACATAGGGTCAAGAAAATCTCTTTAATTATGACAAATCCTAAAGACATTAAGAAGAAGTCTTTGACATATAAGTGACACTTCTTGCTCATGAAACCCATGATGCAAGGAATACAATAAATATATATTTTTATTCTCTTTATTACATCATTCACATCAGTCATGATTACGTGTCATTATGAATATTGAACCTAGTCACACTTTCTTCAACACATTAGAGGAAACTTCATGATAAAAGTGTCCTACTTGTTGGGAATCACAATTGTTGTTAGACCAAAACCCGCAGGTGTTAGTCAACGATCGCATCGCCAAAGATAATGATCCATGAGAGGCAATTAGTCCATGTCATGAAACACACAAAGAGCATTGGTTTATCCAATTTCCAACAATCTCCCCCCCAACTTGAGTCGGGTGTGTATCGAACTCGTGACCTATGCTCTGATACCACTTGTTGGCAATCACGATTTTCGTTAGACCAAAACCCGCAAGTGTTAGTCAACGATCGCATCTCCAGAGATAATTATCCACGAGAGGTGGTTATTCCATGTCATGAAACACATGAAGAGCATTGTTTTATCCAATGTCCAACACTTCTAAAGAAAAATAATAAAATAATAGGAAACTAATAAAACAAGAGTTATGAATTTTGGAGGGAAAAGAAGAAAACCGTCCTTTTTTTAATGTATTTTTTTGTTTATCTCCTTATAGGTTTACTAAAATTTCAAGTGTAGGCACTCGTTGGATAATGAATTAAATTATGTATCCAATGAGTACCCATTATGCATACTTTTGAGAAGACCCACATTGATAAAAATTGAAGATACATTAAAAAAATGTGTTGAACACGTTTTATTAATGTATCTGCATTTTTTATCTGTGTGGGTCTTCTTAAAAGTATGCATAATGGGTACTCATTTGATGTAGAATTTAATTATGTATTCAATGAGTGCCTACACTTGAAATTTCAATAAACCTATAAGGAGATAAGAAAAAAAATACAATTAATAAAATAGTTTTTTTCCCTCCAAAATATTTACATGTGCTTCTTTTAAATTTAAAGTATTTTCATTGGTTTGCATATTATGTACGTGAAAGTTTCATAAGAAATTTTAGGTTGAAATTTCCTCTAATGTTCGGGTGGTGGCATCATCTTCCTCAGTGAATCTAGGCAGGCCTCTAAGCTAGTCTTGGGGCATTTCATTCAAAGGATGTTGTAGATTAAGAGGAGCATATTTGTTGAGTAAGAATTCAGGGACAACCATATTTTACAAAGGAGGTTGAAGAAAATTGGTTGAAGGGTCTAGGGGAGAGCTTGGATGAACAACACTAGATAAGATTTGTTGTGCAACAACTGTGGGGGTTTGAAAAGGATTAGTAATGAGATCTTTGTCTTCTTCAACTTTTAAGAAGGTATGATACGTAAAAGGGGTAGAACTTGTAGAAAAATTTTCAATTTTCGGTTCTGGAAAATAAAAATTAGATAGAGGAAAATGTTCTTCCGAGAATTCCAACTCCATAAATGAGTTTTCAGGGGTGTTTATCTTATCTTTTAAGAGCAAGAAGTTGAGGATTCTGGGGAAAAACAAAAGGATCTGGAGTTCTTGGGGTCCTTTCTCTCCAGACTATCTTGGAGATAATTCTTTCTCTGTGAAAGGCATGAGGATTCTTCTACTGAGAGGTATCTAAACGAGTATGAGGCCTTCTAAAATACATGATTATAGTGTAAGTAATCTTCTAGGTGAGAAATCAAAACCCATGATTCCTTTTCTGACCATATAAAAGGAATGTTTAGATATTATACCTAGGGAAATATACTCTAATTTGTTCCCCAACAATGAAGCCAGAATATGTTGTGGTTTCCTAGAGACAACCCCCAGGTTGAGGAAAAGGATTATTTTCTAGGATATATTAGCGTCTCTTGAAGATAGATCAATGTTTCTCAAGATTTGAGTATAAAATGAATTAAATGTGGCTCAATTATCTTACTCATAGGAAAATCACATTTCACCCATTAACAATATTTCATTCCAAAGAATTAAAGTTCGGCCATGGTGGCCTACATACAGATAGTGAAGTTTCTTTGACTATTGTAGTATAGGTGAGGGGAGGAATAAAAGAAGGAAACATGGTGTAGAGGGATAATCATATAATTTTGTGCACTAAATTTCAATAGATTCATGAATAGACAAAGAGAATGATTTTAGAAATCATAGAGCGCATTTTAAGGCCTACAATCTCACATATTACAAGTACTATTTGCCATAGCATGAAATAGATAAATTTTACATACAAGACTGAGTTTCATCAGCTACAATTACATGATTTTTAAGAGGAAGGAAACATATATGAAAACTATAAGCAAATATAGAATCACATACTCCACATATCAGTGCTCGAAATCACCAAAAACTTCATTAACATTCAAGAAAAACATACATTTCATAAATCTTCGAAACTTTCAAAACTCACAGAAGATTATGGCCTCTAGAATAGAAAATTGAACCCCTGCAAATGAGTTCTTCCCCTCTTTTATAAGGAGAGTCTCAACAAAACAGTTACAAAAATATCTCTAAGTGTAACCGATGTATAAACTAATCAGTTGTGTGAGCATTCCCATGGCCTAGTTGTTCTAATTATTACATAACAAAATTGATTCCTTCTTAAAATAAAATATTTACAAAATTTTCAAAATGACATAGATATGTCATGATTCCAAATCATAAAAATCTTCACTACTGTCTCACTTCATCTTTCTAAATGGACCCATGCTCCACTACCTAGACTCGTGGTGCATTAACCAGCTAGTCACATATTTGCCACAAAACGAGGTATGGTATGGGAGTGTGAATAAGGGTATTGTAGGCCATCCTTAAATTTGTGAGCTCAGTGTAATTTTCCCTGGCCATTAATAAGGTCTTTACGAACCACAACAGCTGGAAGTCTCTATGAAATTAGTTCACTATGGTCCTGCCATTGAGGTTGGCAGTCTTCTCATGTGATCAATCCACCTTGCTCTTGGCCTCAACTAACAATTTCTCATATTTCTTCCATGGTAGAAAATGTCCTTGGAAATCCCAACATCTAGGTAACCTCGCTCTATTCCTCTGGCCATAATTAGATTTGAATATTGAAACTAACTTTTCCAACTCACTCACACACGTTTTGTCCTGATCCCTCACTTCATTCTTCTATATCATTTTGGCAACTTCTATGATTACACCTGTCCTATCGACGATGTAGATTTCCCTCAATTCATCAATTTATTTCTCATTGAGGTGCTTCATAAACTTCTCAACAGTTCTGGCATTCTTGGAATTCTCCTCTTTAGCTAACAGGACAAAGAATTCAATGGCTTTTACTGAAACTTTCTATTCTATGACTAGTTTCCCATATTTTATTTACTTTAGAGATGATATCATCCTAGATTACCCACCTAGCTTCGACGAGGGCCATGTTTCGCTAAAACTTATTCTCCGACGAGGGACTTGAGTTGTTTATCCTTATTTTTTAGCATGTACTTGGTGTTTTCCAAGTCAATTTGGATCATTTTAAGCTCGCTCTTTGATTGTTGCAGCTCTGTGAGGGCCTTGGTTAATTGCTCAGTGGGGTTTTGTGGGTTGTCTGGAACAACCACAACACATATATGGGAATCAATTTTTTGTTGTAGCTCATCTACCTTCAGATTTAGTGCTACCACCTCATTATTCCTCCCAATCAACTCCTTGGCCAGGATTTCCTTCTCATTTTCAACCTATGCCAATTCCTTGGTCTGTACATGATCTACAACAGGAATTTTAAGTTGTTGCCTCAGTGACTATATTTTTTTTGTGAACCTTTGATAATAGAATCTTTGGCATCCTTATCACTTGGATCCACCCCTATCTTGATAATCATCTCCTTGTAGCCTTCATTTTGGAAATGAAGGGCTCTTGAATTGGCCTTCTCCTGCTTTACCTTAGTATTTTTTTCTCCAATAGCTTCTCAGCCTTTTTGATGGTCAAGGCTCCCTTGCTTAACTCACTATATATCATCTCCCCTTTCTAGTTGTGTAAATTGATTTTATCTTGCAAAGGGACACTAGTCTGTTTGAAATATTGAGAGGGGGAATGAATCAATATTTCTTTACAATTGTTATTTTTTTACTAGTTAATATCACTTATAATTAGAACATAGAATAATCAATGATAGAATAATAATTTTATTAATCAGAAATATTGATGACTACAATCCTCCTTTTATAATAAACCAAATGCAATAATGTTTATGTCTCCAACCCTAGATGAATACACCAATTCCAAAACACTAGGATCCAACCTGTACTTTTCCAAGATCCAACTTGGACTTTACGAGGCTCCAACCTCTAGGGCTCCAACCCTCTCCACTGACAAAGGCTCCAACCTAATCTTCTTGACGACTCATATCTTCTAGGGATCCAACCCTATGCTTCAATTCTTCAAGATAAGTTCAATGGTTCTTCAAGACTTCCTTGATTCCTTCTACAACAAGTCTTGAAAATATCTTCAAGTTTTCCTTCAACGATCCCCTCACTTAGCTCAACAATGAAAAATTTATCAATCACTAAAGGAGTCTTCAAAGTTCTTCATGATACCCAAGGAAATTCCTTCAAGGTCACTCCACGAGGGTTTCAATCATGCTCCAAAGGCCTCCAAGAATATTCAATAAGATCTTTAAGGGTTCAAGGGCTGAAAAATATTGTCAAGGTTCCTTTGAATGACGCTCAATGAAATGCCTCTCAAGAGATGCCCAAACTCCCTCAAGTGTCACCTATCCAAAACACTAAAAGTATGCTCACAAGTCTTAGTGCTACCTGCAAAACACAAAAGTCTTCAGAATCTTCTTAAGTGTCCTTCAATAGTCTTCAAAAGATGCTCAAGCACTACTTCAAATATGTTCCAAAAATTCCACTTCAGGAGGTCTTCCAAAAATGTCTTTAAAGCTACTATGAAACCGACTCTTAGTCTGATCTAAACACCTTCAAAATTTCCTCAAAGACTATTCCAAAATTCTGCTAATAGCTCTGTCCCCTAGATGCCTCTATAAGTACTCAAGGTAGGCTTCAGATCATCCCCAAGAACTTGCATTAGAATCACTTGAAGTCCTGCTTAAGAAGTCTTCAAGATCTGCACCAACAAGCTTTCAAGTCTGCTCAAGAGATCTTCTAAGGGCTATCCCAGTAATGGCTTCCAAGGCACTTCAATACTGCTTTAGATGTTATCTTCAGAGCCCTTCAAAATCTGCTCCAAGGTGCTTGCATGTCTACAAAATGCTGCTTCAGAATCTTTTCAAGGGCTGCTCTAAAGACATCAAGGGAGTGCTGCAAAATGCCTCCTAGGTCTGCTCAAATTGTCTCAAAGGGCTGCTTAAAACTGTTTCAAAAGACTGTCCATGTCAAGAAGAGATGCTCCACAGATCTGCTGATGTTCTATATTGGACCAAACTATTTTCAACAGATCTGAGCTTCAATGATTCAATGAAAATTTCCTCCATAGAGTGCAAAAAAATTGTCACCAAATATTTGATTTTAAATGCTTCCACAAGTCCAAAAAATCCCACTACAAATCCAAGCTACAACAGGTTTAAATTCTTTCACAGATCCACTAATTCGTTTTACAAGCAGAAGACACCATAGTTCTGAAAAAGTGTGAGATTTGTGGGCCCAAACAGTACTCAGGTTATGTCCTACGTTTCCAAATTCTGCTTGTGACACAAGTCTAAGGTTTGCATCATATATCAATCAAATCTGAATCACAAAATCTTCACCAAAATTCGTCCTTTCTTAACTCTTTGCTCTTTTTTGCAATTCACCTCTTCTTAACCAAATTTCTCTGTACTCTCTTGACTGAAAATTTCAGAGCTAAAATGGACAAGTTCAGTTGGGTATATATACTTGTTTGAGTCTACGAAGAAACATATCTATTTGGATGGTTCGACATGCCTTAGTGAGCCTATTCAAGTCAACTAACAACGTTTTTCAATTTTTAACATACACATATTTCAAAAATTAAATCTCTGCAATCACACAAAGTTAGGAGTAAATGAGTACTCAATGGAAAGGGCGTGACCTCCTCTATAAGTTGGTATAAAAATAATTTCAAGGTTTTTTCTCAATGGTCAAAAGTAAAATATTTTTAATGACAATGTTTTTGATATTATTACAATCCCTTAACTAGATATTTCTCAATATTCATGCTATGAATTTTTTCTTAGGACATAATACTAGGGTTCCTAGAATTTGTATCAACAAAGGATATGGTTTGATTCATGTATGTGAAGATCTTCTTCATAGTCTTAGGGATACATACACATAGGCTTCCATTCATGTATTGGCTTTAGGGCACCATAAGTATTAGGTTTAGGACTTGCATCAATATGTTAGACCTAAGGCATCTTCTAGAGCTTAGGGAATTTATTAAATATCTAAGGCATAAATGTGTAGTTAGGTATTTTCACCAATATATTCATTGGCATATACTTCATTGCCTAGGGTTCCAATCATGCACTTAGGATCTAGGGTTTGTCCACCTAGGGTTTTTACAAGTACATCTTGGGGTTAAGGCATCATAAATTTGACGCTTATGGTTCCCATCATCTTAAAAATGACATCATCATATTGACAGCAATGAAAAATTTGTTCAACAATCTCCTCCTTTGTCATTGATGGCAATATTCTCTCCCTTTAAACATTTCTCCCCCTTTGAGATCAATGGAAAATGGGGTGTCATGACAATGCCTTTTTTTTCATCATGTGCTCCCCCTATCAAGCTTCTTCTTGTCATGTTGTGATGCAGGAGCATTCAACCCAAGGGAAAATCATTTTAATTAAGTAGACATAGAGGGTCATGTATTTTTAGGAAGTTGGATTCCTAAGTGATGAATTAATGTAATTTAGGCTTTTAAGTGCATAGTGTTAGGTCCCTATAATACTAGTGATGCCCCCATTAATATTGTAGTTGTATCCCTTATTAATATTTTTGTGCCCCTATTGTCCCCATATTGTTATTTCTGTGCCCCATAGAATCCCTCTATTGTTATTTTTGTGCCTTTATATTATTATTGTTAGGTCGGCTTGGTTATATTGTAACCCTTTAGACTCCTATATATAGAAAGGAGGTTTTGTCATTTGAATCATCCAAGAATTTTTCATTTATGTAATGTAAAGGAGGTTGCCCCCTCAAAGGCTAAATTCTAAGGCGTTTATCTATCTTTTCTATCTTTTTGTGAGCTGGTTTCATAACATTTGGTATCAGAGCTTTGGATTCTAGGGTTTCGCTGCTCCAAATAGGTCAACGTGGCATTTTCGCTATAACTTTTTTTCCGCTACATTTCAGAAGAAAAAAAAAACCCATTTGAGACGAAATCACACTAAACCTCGGATCCGAATTTCAGAGCTTTTTGCGCTATATTTGTGGAGATATGATCTGAGGAAATTGGTCTTTTTGCGGACTCTTGAATTACATTCCAAATAGGTGACCTGGGGAAAATCATCATAACTTTCTCACTGAGCATCAGATTGGAATTTTGTAAGAAGGTACAGTAAGAGGACAAACTGTAGTTTCTTGTATATATTTTTTGGAGTCAAGGTCAAAACAGTGACACGTGTCACTTCATACAAGTTCGTTCTTCTGGAAAGGTCTATAATCAAGTCATCTTGGGAGATTGTGCATAACTCTTCCTTGGAGAATCCAATTTGGATCAGACTGGTGGCATTGGAAAGAGGACGCAGAGGGCTACTATAAATCTTAATTTTAGAATTGGATGATCTGAAATTACAAAGATACATCAGTTTCAATATCAAGCTCCTACAAAGTGAAAAAACGTGTGTAGTTTTTTTAAATTTTTGCATAAGCTTGGTTTGAAAAATTAGTTTGAAGGAATTCAAAAGGTATATTAAAGAATTATTATTGGTAATTGATGCCCCGAGGAAAGAAAATGAAAACACCTAGTAAGCAACCTGAAAGCTCTAGCATGACTCATGAAGAAGAGGAAGAAATGCAACATGATATATCAAAATTAAGAGACCAAGTGCAACAAGTGTCACTTGCACAAAAAGTAACAAAATCTAAGATGGATGGTTTAAAGAAAGATGTAGAAGCTAAGATGGATGGTTTAAAGAAAGGTGTAGAAGCTAAGATGGATTTTTTAAAGAAAGTCTTAGAAGCTAAAATGGATGGCATGGATGATAAAGTGGAAGAATTGAAGATAAATTTGAATAAGTTGATACAAGAAATGGTCACTAATGGTGAAAGGGTAGTAAATGAAACTCATGATGAGAACAAAAGAAATGTTAATCATGATTCCATAGACTCTAATGTTGGATCGAAGACACACCATATTCCAAAAATTGATATGAAGAAGTTTGATGGCAAGGATCCCGCAACATGGATATTGTAGATGGAGCAATTTTTTGATCTCAATAATGTGTAAAACACACAAAAGGTACGTATTGCAACTTTATATTTGGAACCAAATCAGTTTGTATGGTATCAATGGCTTTGTTCTCGTAAGAAAATTATCACTTGGGCAATTTTTACGAAAGAATTGACAGCACATAATGAGGATACAAAAAGCAACACTTTTTTTAGCCAATTGATAAGTCTCAAACAAAAGGGTTCAATAATGGAGAACAATGAGGAGTTCCAAAAATTGAACATAAGGGTAAAAAATATTCCAGAGGAGCATAATATTGATGTGTTCATAGGGACTTTAAAGGATAATATCCAACATGATGTTCGCCTTTGGGAACCTGATTCATTAGAGAAGGCATTTAGGTTAGAAAGAAAAATGGAAAGCAAAATTATGGCAACCAGGAAGCATACTACTCACAACTATAAAGATCGAAGTGTTATTTCCCCTAGCCTTCCACAACCTATAAGGTTGACACCACAACAATTGGAAGAAAAAACAGCAAAAGGGCTTTGTTACAGTTGTGATAGCAAATACACTAAAGGTCATAAGTGTGCTGAGAAGAAATTATTCTATATAGATTGTGAAGAGGAAGAATAAAAGGAGCAAGAAAGGTCAAAAGAAGAGGATATACTCCAGGAACAAAGCCTAGATAAAGAAGAAATGAATCTGACCGTATCTTGTAATGCATTGGTTGGAATTACCACTCCTCAAACCATCAAGATAGAAGGACAAATCAAGAAGAAAAAGGTAATAGTGTTGATTGATTCAGGAAGTACCCACAATTTTATTCATTGTAAGATAGCAAAAGAATTGAATTGCTTCCTATATCCAGCACAAGAGTGTCATCATGGTGGTAGTTGACAGACTTACCAAGTATGCACACTTTTATGCATTATCACATCCATTTAAAGCCAGTACAGTTTCAACGGAATTTATGGAAACAATTCAAAAGCTACATAGAAACCCAAATATTATTGTAAGTGACAGAGATCCCATTTTTACAAGAAATTTTTGAACAGAATTATTTTCTTGTCTTGGTACTCAGTTAGCTCATAGCTCATCTTATCATCCTCAATCTGATGGGAAAATGGAGATAGTAAAAAAAATGTTTGGAAGGATATCTTCGTTGCTTTGTATCTGATAAACAGACATAATGGGTCAAATGGTTGCCTTTGGCTGAATGGTGGTATAACACTTCCTTCCATACCGCAACAAAAATGACCCCATTTATGGCACTTTATGGATATTGGCCACCATCCATCACATCATATTTGAGAGAAAATTCTAAGGTTCAAGCAATGGAACATCACATCGAGCATCAACAACAAGTTCTCCAACTCTTAAATGATAACCTCATGTTGGCACAGAATAGAATGAAACAACAAGCAGATCAACATCGCAGTGAAAGAAGTTTTGATGTAGGTGATTGGGTATTCCTATGGCTACAACCATATAAACAAATGTCCCTAAAGCAAGCTAAGAAGGATAACAAATTTTCACCAAAGTATTATGGTCCGTACAAGGTGTTGCAAAAGATTGGTACTATGGCATACAAATTGGATCTTCCTGCAGCTTCTCGAGTGCACCCAGTTTTCCATGTTTCATGTTTAAATAAGGTTATAGGTGACAAGCTCCCAGTTCAAACAATATTTCCAGAACTTGACGAGGAAGGAAAAATTATATTAGAATCGGAAGCAGTCATAAAAACAAGAACTCGACAACTACGAAATCAATCCATTTCAAAATATCTCATCAAGTGGAAGAACTTATCCGCTGAAGATTCCACATGGGAGGATGAGAATTTTATACAAAAGCATCCAGAACTACTCAAGCGTTGAGGACAACACTTTTTTGAAGGAGAGGGGCATGTTAGGTCCCTATAATACTAGTGATTCCCCCATTAATATTGTAATTGTATCCCTTATTAATATTTTTGTGCCCCTATTGTCCCCATATTGTTATTATTGTGCCCCATAGAATCCCTCTATTGTTATTTTTGTGCCTTTATATTATTATTGTTAGGTTAGCTTGGTTATATTGTGACCCCTTAGACTCCCATATATAGAAGGGAGGTTTTGTCATTTGAATCATCCAAGAATTGTTCATTTATGTAATGTAAAGGAGGTTTCCCCCTCGAAGAGGCTGAATTCTAAGGCGTTTATCTATCTTTTCTATCTTTTTGTGAGCTGGTTTCATAACACATAGAATAGGAATAAATCAGATAATGTGAGGATGTTGTAAATGGTCTCAAATAAATGAGAACATGAGTGGGTAGTAATGACAGAAGAGTCCAAAGTCAATTATAACTCTTAAATAGTTACATGATTCGAGGAACTAGAGGGAGATATTTTGGGAATTAATTGAAACTAGAAGTAGACATAGTAGATAGAGTACATCTAGGAGTCAGTTTAGAGGATTTAGGAGTCGAATCAAGATTAGTTCAACAGAACTTCCTGGCATATATGTAAGCTTATGGGCAGAGTCAAAGAGAGGCCACTGATATTGAATAACAGGCATGTGCGAGACAGAGAAGTCTCGGATGTAATCTTTGTTTTTACATATATATATATATATATATATATATATATATATATATATATAGAGAGAGAGAGAGAGAGAGAGAGAGAGAGAGAGTTTTATTCCTGACTATGTCAAAGTGTGTGAATCGAGTATTTTATGACTGATTATGGTATGAACTCATAGGTTTTGTAATAGGTTGTAGACAGAGTTCTATAGGACGCATAAAGAGAGCAGAGTGATTCATAGGAATCTAAAAAGGATCTTAGAATCCAATTGAAGAAGCAGAGTAAAGCTCTGGAGAGCAGGAGCGAAGTCAGAATTCGCTAAGGAATCAAGCTTAGAAGGGAGGCGCAGCGGAAACAGTGAAGGAATTGAACCCTTTTAAGAGGAGTTAAACCATGGAAGATTTGAAGACTTAGCATAAAAACTAAGAAAAAGGGGAGAAGCATGAAGTGAAATATCGACACTCAACAACCGTTGGATCTGGAATATCAACAGTCCAGATGATTTCGCTAACCAGCAAGCAGAATATTACATCGGTGAAGTTAATTATGTAGTTTTGGGCCACAAGTGAAAACCTCAACTTACACTAAAAAACGAGTGCAAAACATAGTCGGATTTGGAATTCGGACTTGAAGAATTTATAGGCGAGGATCTATACCATATCGGGTTCGTAAGGACTAGTCAGTTCGGCACTTTGAAGTGGAAGGAGTTCAACTATAGAGAGAGTGATTGTGATACTATGATGGGTCCTGGACCGTCAAATCGAGAGTCCAGATCAACGGCCCAAATCTAATCGCTAATCGCATATCAGTGCTTTGAAGCAGTCAAGGGGCAATGCAATGGAACGATGATACGTTGATAGCGATAAATCAGCGATCGGAACTCGGGGTGATCGGAGTGCAGCGATAAATGTTTGAAAGAGATCCGGTCCCGATGATATTTGTGAACGCGAATATATAATAATTGAGATCCGGATATATGTGCGGAGTGGGCTTTTCCTTTGTATTCCCATATTTCTTATATTTCCCGATAATATGAATGGTCGGGTTTTTAATGTAAAAGAGCTTGTATATGTGTTTCGATAGCCGCATATCGGAAGAAGAAGGGGTGATGAGGTATGTGCATATAACCCATGAAAGGAGCGATGGCCAATTGCGATGGAGGTAGCCTCGGGGTTTGTGCAAAGGTCGTATAAAGTCAGAAAAAGATATGTTTATGCGCTATTTTCCTTTGTTAAAGGGATTTAGAAGGGAATAGCGCAGATAGAGCATTTCATGTGAGAAACATATATTAACCAAGGTTTTGAAACAGAATGGTTATATATGAGTGGTTAAAAGGTTGAATGAATGTTATGAAGGGTTATAATGTCCCGATATAAAGGTTTAGGTGGAGTGATTGAGTTCCGATCAAATGGAACTGATAAAGAGGGCCTTAACCATTATAAAGGTTGAAGATTTGACTCCTTTAAGAGTCAAATACCTGGGAAAAATGTGTTTATGCATTTTTATGCATACTATGGGTATGTGCGGGGGGGTAACCCTGCGTCATTAGTGGTATCAAAGCAGAATTGAAATCAGAGCGAAGAAAAATTTCTACGAAAGGGAGTTTGCACACAAAAGAAGGTCACATGCATAAGTTAATTAATGAATGATAGAGAATATAGTAGAAGACTATAAGGGGAAATTTTGAAGTTCTTTGGAGACTGTAGCAGTTCTAACAGAGGCTTGGAGTAGAAAAGAATAGAGGAAAGAGAAAGCAAGATTTCTTAATGCAAGTTCTAAAGGAAAGAGGACTTGGGAACAAAACAAAGGGAAATCCATTCAAAGTACAGGTTGAATGGTGAAACAAGATCATGCTGAGATCTTGAAGGTGAGGTAATATGTTCTGTTTTAAATTGAGAATGTTTGTTTTTACACTAATGCACAAGGGAAAACAAGAGAAGCTATGAGAGGAGAACCAGATGTGTTCTTGAAGACAAAGTAAGGAAAACACTCTGATAGAGAAGTGGCAGTGAACCTGAAGAATCCAACAAGAGATTGGACAAAGAGGACAGCTGAAGTGTTATCAAGAGAGAGTGAGAGATTTTAGAAGCCTAGAAGTATCAAAGGTGTTGCTCAAGAGGAGGTTCCAGATAGAGGAACTGTGCTTACCAAAATACTAAGTGAGGAAAGCTTAGTGAGGTAAGATTGCAGCAAGGAGGACTAGTTGTTGCAGATGAGTAAGGAGCTCATGAAGAAAGAGGAGAAGAAAATGACTACTGATAGTCATAGCAGAGGTTTAGAGAGAAGCCATAGAAGAAGAAAAATGAGGAAAGAGGATGAGTCAAGAGGAAATTGACCAAGAGATTGTGGAGTTAAAAGAACACCTCAATGCATTAAGGAGAATACTTGAGGAAAGCTAGAGACTAGGTTGGGTCTTGAGGAAGAAGCCAGTGGAGTGGCATGAGATGCAGAGAATGCTACAACAAAAGCAAGTAAAGTGCCTGAGGGGAAAACTCAAGGAAGTTGAGTTGGAAATGGAAGAGTCCATTTGTGAACCAAAAGAAGGAAAATTTCTGGGAGAAAGGGAAGATGAATACTTGAAGACTGAAACTTCAAGTGAGGCCAAAGGGTGACATGGTTTAAAATCTGACAATTTGTGTATGTTTGCAGGTGAAACATGTGAAAGACAATTTGCTGATATTGTCATAAAGGAGAAAGAAGACAAGCAGAATCTAAGTTCTAATCTAGAAGAAGATGAGATAGATATGTCTCATATGCAATTGAGGAAAGATATCAAGAAACCAATTGAAGGGTTTGAGGAGATTGAGGAAGAGACCATCGAAGAATTTCTGAATCATATGAAGGATTTAGAATAGCAAGGAGATATTGCAAGAGAAAAGCAACCTTTTGAAGATATCTTCGGAGGAGATGAAGATCTAGAAATAAAAGGTGAAAAAGAAAACTTTTCAAAAGAGGAAGAATTTGAATGCATACAGAAGAAAAGGTCTATGGATGAATCTATAGAAGCTGTCATAGAAATGAGGAATCATGATCTTATTCTAGTGAAGAATGAAGAAATATTGTCTCGGAAAGGTAATAAAATGAGTTTGATTAATGTTATTGATGAAAAATAAATGCAGGAGAATGTTAATGAAGATGATGAGACAAGAATAACTCTGGGAAAAGAGTTACAAAGGGACAACAAGGAAAAATGTACTGAAGAAGAAGGACATCTACTAGAAGATGTTAAGGGAGAAGAAGTCTATGCAAAAGACTTAGCAAAGGAAAAAAGGATATTTGATGATCTATCCATAACAAGGGAAGATATGGAAAATTGTTGTGAAATTTCCAAAATCTACTCCAATTGAAATTATTGAGTTATATAGTAAATTAGATCTTCAAAGAAGGGAGTTGGAAAGACAAGGATAGATGTTCAAGATAGATTGTTGGAAAGGGAAGACAAAAGAATTGTCATGAAGGACACTCATAAGAAAAAGGAGATGATAATGAGAGTTAAATAGATTGACACAGCAAAAGAAGGAGTTCACTACAGTGGACAAAAGCAGTGAGATATCATTGAAGAATATGGTATGGAAGAGAGACTAATGAACAGTATCATGAATTATTTTGAGATTTCAAATCAGCATACTGATGTGATGACAGAGGGGAAAGAAACAAAGCAAAACTAAATTGTTGCCAAAGGAAGATAAGGCACAAAAGCCTTATGTTTTTAATTTTAACAAGTGTTTTATGACTACAGGATTTGTTGCAGATGCTGAAGGAGATTTGGCACAAATGAGCAACCAAATAAAGATGGCGAAGAAAAATCTATGGAAGAATTTAATCCATGGAACATGGATATTCAACTGTTGGAGAGAGTGTTGGAAAGTAATGATTTAGTCATGAAAGAGGGTAAGGATGATAGGGAGGCAGCAAGCAAAGCAAAAGTCGGCATAAGAGTCAACATAGGAGTCACAACAAAAGTCAGCATAAGAGTCAACATAGAAGTCAGCATAACAAGAATAACAGAACAAGAAGAAGAGCAATAGATTGAAGAACTAGTGGACAACAGCAACAACCTGAAGCAAAGAGAAAGAGGAAGAAGTGGAAGAATATGGACCAATACAAAGACGTACTAGAAACAAAGATTGAAGAAATGTGATAGTTGATGATGAAGTAGACCAAATGGAGGAAAATGGTAGCAGAAGGAAGCAAGATCAATCAGATTTCAAACCTGATTTACAAGAAGAAGAAGATAGAGCAGAAGTGCAGCAGAAGCAAAGGAACAAGACATTTGGGCAGTTACAAAACAAAGTATGGGATCCAGGAAGATAAAGATCAGAAGACACGTGATCAAGATATCATGAATATTTTCTACTTTGGGAGTCTGATGCAGGAGCATTCAACCCAAGGGAAAATCATTGTAATTAAGTAGACATAGGGGGTCATGTATTTTTAGGAAGTTGGATTCCTAAGTGATGAATTAATGTAATTTAGGTTTTTAAGTGCATAGAATAGGAATAAATCAGATAATGTGAGGATGTTGTAAATGCTCTCAAATAAATGAGAACATGAGTGGGTAGTAATGATAGAAGAGTCCAAAGTCAATTATAACTCTTAAACAGTTGCATGATTCGAGGAACTAGAGGGAGAGTTTTTGGGAATTAATTGAAACTAGAGGTAGACATAGTGGATAGAGTACATCTAGGAGTCAGTTTAGAGGATTTAGGAGTCAAACTAGGATTAGTTCAACAAAACTTCCTGACATATATGTAAGCCTACGGGAAGAGTCAAAGGGAGGCCACTGATATTGAAGAACAGGCTTGTGTGAGACAAAGAAGTCTCGGATGTAATCTTTGTATATATATATATATATATATATATATATATATAGAGAGAGAGAGAGAGAGAGAGAGAGAGAGTTTTATTCTTGACTGTGTCAGAATGTGTGAATCGAGTATTTTATGATTGATTATGGTATGAACTCATAGGTTTTGTAACAGGTTGCAGACAAAGTTCTATAGGACACTCAGAGAGAGCTGAGTGATTCAGAGGAATCAGAAAAGGATCTTAGAATCCAATTGAAGAAGCAAAGTAAAGCTCTGGAGAGGAGGAGCGAAGTGAGAATTCGCTGAGGAATCAAGCTCAGAAGGGAGTCGCAGCAGAAACAATGAAGGAATCGAACCCTTTTAAGAGGAGTTAAACCATGGAAGATTTGAATACTTATTGTAAAAACTAAGAACAAGGGGAGAAGCGTGAATTGAAATAGCGACGCTCAACAACCGTTGGATCTGGAAGATCAACGGTCCAGACGATTTCGCTAAGGAGCAAGTGGAATATCACATCGGCGAAGTTAATCATGTAGTTTTGGGTTGCAAGTGAAAACCTAGACTTACACTAAAAAACGAGTGCAAAACATAGTCGGATTTGGAATAAAGACTTGAAGCATTTATAAGCGAGGATCTATACCATATCGGGTCCATGAGGATAGGTCGGGTCGGTGCTTTGAAGTGGAAGGATTCCGACTATAGAGAGAGTGATTGTGATACTGCTATGGATCCTGGACTGTCGGATTGAGAGTCTAGATCGATGACCCAAATCTAATTACTAATCGCAAAACGGCACTTTGAAGCAGTCAAGGTGCAGTGCAATGGAACGTCAATACGCCGATAGCGAAAAATCGGTGATCGAAGGTCGAGGTGACCGGAGCACGGTGATAAAGGTTTGAAATGAGAGCTAGACCTGATGATATTTGTGAACACGAATATATAATAATTGAGATCCGGATATATGTGCGGAGTGGGCTTTTCCTTTGTATTCCCCTATTTCTTATATTTCCCGATAATATGAATGGTCGGGTTCTTAATAAAAGAGCTTGTATATGTGTTCTGATAGTTGCATATCAGAAGAAGAAGGGGTGATGAGGTATGTACATATGACCCGCGAAAGGAGCGATGGCCGATTGCAATGGAGGTAGCCTCGGAGTCTATGCAGAGGTCGTATAAAGTCAGAAAAAGATATGTTTATGCGCTACTTTCCTTTGTTAAAGGGGTTTAGAAGGGAAAAGCAACGATAGAGAATTTCATGCGAGAAACATATATTAACCAAGGTTTTTAAAGGGAAAGGTTATATATGAGTGGTTAAAAGGTTGAATGAATGTTATGAAGGGTTATAATGTCCTGATAGAAAGGTTTAGGAGGGGTGATTGAGTTCTGATCAAAAGGAAATGATAAAGAGGGTCTTAACCATTGTAAAGGTTGAAGATTTGACTCCTTTGAGAACCAAATACCTAGGACAGATGTGTTTATGCATTTTTATGCATACTATGGGTGTGTGCGGGGGATAAGCTTGCATCATGTTGCTCCCCCTGTCATGGTTCTCCTTCACTTCTTTTGGTAATATGGTACATGAGATATCTTTGCATTTCTCCATGATAAACCAACTCCTCTTACTTTTCTCTTTCTGCTTTATGGAACCGAAGACAAGATAGATTGTTGCCTTGTGATCAAGTGGAAGACAAATGGTCCATTGGATGTGTAGAGGGAACAAAGAATCATGTTCTTAAGTGGAGTTTCTCCCCCTAAGTATTTTCATGGAAAGGAATGAAATAGATGATGTCTATATGCAAGAGAGAGACCAATTTGTCAAATAAGATTTTCTGCAAAATTTCTGAGAGATGATCCATTAAGAGATATGTTGCATAGCATGATTGTCCATGTGTGAGCATAGGGCTCTTCATGAATAGCCTCTGCAAGAATGGTCAAGATTCACAAGCTCCCCCTAAAAATATGCATGGTCTCCTTTTTGGCAGAATTTCATCATCAAACCTTGGAATATCATATCTGCCAAAGATGTGCTCATCAAGTCAAAAAAGTGAGTTGATATCTTGACTGTTCAAGAGGATTTCTAATCCAATTTTCTTTCTTCTCCATACTTGTGCAACTTTATTTTCTTGATTGGTAGTCATGGTTTTAGCTTTTTTAGGAACCCAAATAAAGTTAAAATCACGAGCAACATGTCCAATGTTATTACATTTGAAGCATTACATCTTATGCATCAATGAGGAAGCATGAATCCTTTTTGAAAAGTTGCTTCTAGGAGACTGACGAGGACCATTATATTAGACTTTAGGCTTCTGTGGTAGTTTTTTGAAGTAGCATTATCCGGATTCTCCACAGTGTTATGCTTCTTATGTCGACGTTTCGAACCCCAATGGGGGTCCATCCTCAGGACCCAATTTGATAAGATATGAATGACAGTTATTTTTGAGAGAAGAATCTTCCGACCAGAGTATAAATACTAAACCTAAAAAACCTAAAAAAAAATTATATATAAGCCGACCTATGAATTTTTATTATTATTATTATTATTATTATTATTATTATTATTATTATTATTATTATTATTTTTTATTTTATTTTTAACTTTAATTACTTTTGTTTATTAATTATTATAATTTTAATTATTTTAGTTATTTATTTATTTATTTATTTTTCATTTCATTTTTTTTAATTAATTGTTAATTTAATCATTAATCCTTTATAACTAATTAAATTAATGAGACAAGTTTATATAATCTATTTGATTCCATTAATTATAGTTTTATTGTTTTAATTAATTCTATTATTTCATTATTATTCTTAAACTTAATAATTTTGAGAAGTAAATGATCTAATTATTTTAATTAATTTTATTAATATAAATAATTAATAAATCAATTTAATTAATTAATCACTCAATTATATCAATTAATTCATAAATTAATTAATAAATTAATTGATCTTGATAAATTAATTTATTAATTAATATAAGTAATTTATAAATTGATTAATATTCCTAAATTAATTAATATACTAAATTAATAAATTAATTAATATAACTAATTAATTATTACTTAATATAATTAATCAATAAATTAATTCATATCATAATTTATAAAATAATTTATATAATTAATTAATATAATTAATCAACAAATTAATTAATTATATTTTATCTGATTAATTAATAAATTAATTAATTAATTAATATAATTAATTAACAAATTAATTAATTAATTAGTTAATTAATTGATTAATTTTAATTTTATTTATTATTACATATATTTATTTATTTATTTATTTATTTATTTATTTATTTATTTATTTATTTTTGGAACTAAGCTTCTAAAGGTTTGGAGGAATTTTTCTGTCTAATCAGGGGGAGCCAATTTCCACTAATCTCACTCCCATTGTCCCTGTTGAGGTTCTGAGGAAGCTTCATAATTTCAATAGCCTCCCTAATTTTTCTCTTTTAATAATGCTCCTCCCTTGCAATGATTCTGGCGTCTTCTAAACGCACATGATGCTTGGTCTTGGATGAGTGCTCTGCAAGGGCTGATGTACGAGATCTCCCATTCTTAATATCAGCTCCGTGCTCTTTGAGTCTTATTTTCAAAGATCGTCATGTTTCACCAATATAACTCTTGCCACACGAGAAATCAACCTCTAGGGATCCAACCCTCTCCACTGGCACAGGCTCCAACATGATCTTCTTGAGGACTCATGTCCTCTTGGGCTTCAACAATATGCTTCAAGTCTTCAAGATAAGTTCAATGGTTCTTCAACACTTCCTCAATGCCTTCTGCAACAATTCCTGACAATATCTTCAAGTTCACCTTCAACTATTCCCTTGCTTATCTCATCAATGAAATCTTTATCAGTCACTGAAGGAGTCTTCAAAGCTCTTCATGATACCCAAGCAACTTCCTTCAAGGTCACTCCATGAGGGTTTCAATCATGCTCAAAGGCCTCCAAGAATCTTCAATAATCTCTTCAAGAGTTCAAAGGTTGTAAAAGATTGTCAAGGTTACTCTAAATGATGCTCAATGAACTTCTTCTCAAGAGATGCCCAAACTCCCTCAAGTGTCACCTATCCAAAACACCAGAAGTCTGCTCACAAGTCTTAGTGTTGCCGGCAATACACAAAAGTCTTAATAATATTCTTAAGTGTCCTTTAATAGTCTTCAAAAGATTCTCAAGCACTGATTCAAATATGTTCCAAAAAGTCCACTTCAGGAGGTCTTCCAAAAGTGTCTTTAAAGTTGCTATGAAACCAACTCTTAGCCTAATCTAAACACCTTCAAAAATTCCTCTAATATTGTTCCAAAATTCTACTAATAGTTCCCCCCTAGATGCCTCTATAAGTATTGAAGGTAGGCTTTAGATCATCCCCAAGAACTTGCATTAGAATCAGTTCAATAGTTAATCAAGAAGCCTTCAAGATCTCCTCTAAGGCCTACACCAAGAAATTATTAAGTTTGCTTAAGAGATGTTCTAAGGGCTATCCAAATAATGGCTTCCAAGACACTCCAATACTGCTTTAGATGTCATCTTAAGAGCCCTTCAAAATCTGCTTGAGGGTGCTTTCAAAGTTGCTTCTAGGAATTTTCCAAACTTTCTACAGAATACTGCTTCATAATCTTTTCAAGGGTTACTCTAAAGACATCAAAAGAGTTCCTCAAAATTCCCCCCGGTCTTCCCGGATCTGGGTGTCTGACGGCAACATAGGCATGTGGCAGGCGGTTTGGATGTGTGCGTGGTTGATATTCAATGCCACACATCCTCACGCGGCTGTGGTCATAACTCTGTCTCTGCTCCAGCTTAATGAGACTTTAATGACGCCAGTACATCCATCTACGCCGGTTAATTTCTTAATCATGGCGCTATCAACTCGCCATAATCGCGTTTATGCTGTCCGCTCTGGCTCCTCCTCCATTGCAGTTGCAGTGGCTCGTTCTCGGCCTCTCTCAGAAGTAAACCAGGCTTTGGCTTGCTGGCGGAGCTTCTGGCTTTGCCTTCAAGCCATCCTCTGTTTCCCCTGCTCTATAGTTCGCCTCCCGCTCGCTGCCCTGAGCTCTGAAGCCAAGTTAGTTTTTTTCCTTCTCTGCTTCCTTCGTCTTCCACGAAGCCAGGATCATCCCGCCCCTCCAGCTATGCTGAAATTGCGATAGCGTATGAGTTGCAAAAGGGGCAGCTCGCGAGGGCAAATTGGGCGCCAGGCCACCTCCTCCCCGATAGACTCTTCAACCTCCAGCCCGGACCTTCGCTCAGACAGGTACCCTGCTACTCGAAGTGGATGGGGTAGGGGCAGAGGATTACAGATAACAGCACCGAGCTCCTTCTAATCCATGACTAACGCCGCTCGGTTACGTTTCCCCTGCAGTCATGGTACTTCTTCCTTTATGGCCATGGTTACCATCGAGCTAAGCGAGCTCAATTCAGGTCAAGGGGTTGGTTCCCTCAGAGCGACTTCGGACAGGCCGGCAGAAGATGAACCAGGCCCCATCCAAACAAACCTCGATCAGAGCAAAGCTTCAGGCTCTGGTAAAGGCAAATCTCCTCAAAGCATGAAGCTTCAGGCAGGCTCCTCTGATGACGACGATGATTACAAATATGGATGTCGCATCACCGAGGAGCCGCCTGATCCCTCTCCTGATGCTTAAGCAGGTTGGTTCTTTCTGGTTTTCTTGGATTTCTGCCAGCTCGAGAAGGTTCACTCATCATTGTCCTAGATATGTTGACAAATGCATTAGCTCATACTGCCAGTTTTTCATACGAAAGGGGCATTCTGCCAACCTTCAATTTCCAATTTTGGTCGCAGTCACAGTTACCTTTGTTTTCAGTTATGGGTTGTCGTGTAGCTGGTCACAGCTACCAAGTCTAGTTTTACTGTCTAGGTTGTCGTATAGCTCCGATTTATTTCTAAATTCCAAGTTTAGGTTGTCATATAGTCCCGGTTTAACTCCCAATTCCAAGTACAACTATGGGGTTTTCTGTATTTTTTCCTTACTCATGAACAGGCTCTCTACAGTTTTTGAGGGCAATACTCTACTGGACTTCGGCATATAGACATGCTTTGCTTGTAATCATGCCGCAATTTTGGGCTAGCTCTACGAGATCATAGCCTCGGTGTAAACTATTTTTGTATTAATATAGAAGTAGCCTTATTCAAAAAAAATCAAAAATCAAAAAATCAAAAAAAAAAAAATAATAAAATAATAAATCAATTATAAATAAATAAATAGATATATATATATATATATATAATAATAATAAAATAAAAATAAAAATAAATAAATAAAAAATAAAATAAAAAAATAAAAATAAAATAAAATTTAAAAAATAAATAAATAAATAAATTCCCCCAGGTCTGCTCAAATTGTGTCAAAGTGATGATTTAAAAACTATTTCAAAAGATTGTCCACGTCAAGTACAACTATGGGGTTTTCTGTATTTTTACCTTACTCATGAACAGCCTCTCTACAGTTCTTGAGGGCAATACTCTACTGGACTTCGGCATACAGATATGCTTTGCTTGTAATCATGCCTCAATTTTAGGCTAGCTCTATGAGGTCATAGCCTCAGTGTAAAATATTTTTGTATTAATATAGAAGTAGCCTTATTCAGAAAAAAAAAAATAATAATAATAATAATAATAATAATAAATAAAATAATAATAATAATAAATAAAATAAAATAAATAAATAAATAATAATAATAATAAATAAATAAATAAAATAAACTTCCCCCAGGTCTACTCAAATTGTTTCAAAGTGATGATTTAAAAACTGTTTCAAAAGACTGTCCACGTCAAGAAGAGATGCTCCACAGATCTGCTGATGTTCTATATTGGACCAAACTATTTTCAACAGATCTGAGCTTCAATGGTTCAAAGAAAATGTCCTCCATGGAACACAAAAAAAATTCACTGCAAATATGATTTTACATGCTTCCAAGGGTCCAAAAAAATTCCATTTACAAATCCAACCTACAACAGGTTCAAATTCTTTCACATGTCAACTAATTCATTTTACAAAAAGAATACACTAGAGATCTGAAAAAGTGTGAGATTTGTGGGCCCAAACAGTACTCAGGTTCTGTCCTACGTTTCCAAATTATGCTTGTGACACAAGTCTCAGGTTTGCACAGTATATCGATCAAATCCCAATCACAGAATCTTCACCAAAATTTGTGTTGGAAATAATACTAAGAAGGGGGGGTGGGTGTGGTGAATCAGTATTAGCAATTTAACAATATTGCTTTTGGAGTAGCATGATCCAGATTATCCGCAGTATCATGTTCATTCAGTCAACAGATTTATAAACGCTACTTATGTTAATGCAACTTGCGTGTATGCGCAACTGTGTTTAGAGCAACCAAAGTATACCTTGCAAACTTATAATTTAGTTAGTTGATATTTAATGTGTGTATCAAAACCATATAAATAGTAACCAAGTGTAGTAAATAGAACAGGAAATCACACACATGAACACAAGATATAAGGTGGAAACCCAATGTGGGTGAAAACCACCTGCTAAAATCGTCTCTATATTTCTTTAATAAGAAACTTCTTTTTACAAATTTTGTACTGGTGCAGCCTTATACCAGTACGTAGGCTTCTACCTACAAAAGGCTACAACCTTCTCTCGTTCTCCAACTTTTCCTAGAAGGGAGCTACAACCCCCTTAGCTCTTGTACTAGCTGATGAGTTTACTAGTACGTGGGTGTGGTGAATCAGTATTAGCAATTTAACAATATTGCTTTTGGAGTAGCATGATCCAGATTATCCACAGTATCATGTTCATTCAGTCAACAGATTTATATATGCTACTTATGTTAATGCAACTTGCGTGTATGCGCAACTGTGTTTAGAGAAACCAAAGTATACCTTGCAAACTTATAATTTAGTTAGTTGATATTTAATGTGTGTATCAAAACCATATAAATAGTAACCAAGTGTAGTAAACAGAACAGGCAATCACACACATGAACACAAGATATAAGGTGGAAACCCAATGTGGGTGAAAACCACCTGCTACAATCGTCTCTATATTTCTTTAATAAGAAACTTCTTTTTACAAATTTTGTACTGGTGCAGCCTTATACCAGTACGTAGGCTTCTACCTATAAAAGGCTACAACCTTCTCTCGTTCTCCAACTTTTCCTAGAAGGGAGCTACAACCCCCTTAGCTCTTGTACTAGCTGATGAGTTTACTAGTACGTAGGTGTTGACTTACAGAAGGCTACAACCTTCTCTTTTCTTCCAAGGAACATTTTTCATAAATTTTCAGACTGGATCCATCAATAACATCAATCAAACATTCAATATATCTACATTAACCAATCTCATTTGCACCAACCAAAACTGAATCAAACAATCACTTTTCTAAATGTTGTAACCAGAATACAGTAATAATAACTAGAACCCAATCCAGAACCCAGAACATTGTAACAGCAAACAGAAGTAGCTAAAACATATTTTATGAGGTGTACGCTACTTCAATGTGTCGAACTTACATGCATATGCTTTCTTCCCAAGACGAACCTGTGTATACGCTATTTTGAAATGTCGAACCAATGTGTATACGCGCTTTTGCTATAATGAACCTGCATAAAGATCTGTAAAAGATGATTTAACCTTTACATCTATTCAGACATCAATTATACCCAAATAATCAGATTTACATATTACATAATGCGCCAATTATTCAGATAAAATATCAAAACCACACAAAGATGCTTCTCTTCAAGCCTTAAGATCTTGACCCATCAATAGAACTTATCCTTCTTCAAGCGCTCAGGTTCTTCCTTGATTCAGATCCAGCTATGCACCATAACCCAATGACCAATATTCTAGATCTTTCTCTTCATAAGATATTCAATACTTGAGTGCCTTTGCCTAATAATCTCCTCCTCCTTTTATAATCTTAGGCCTTACTCAATACCATGGTCCAAAATCGCTTAGACTCAATACCTTGGACCAAACACCTAGGGTCAACACTTTGGACAAGATACCTTGGACCAATACCATGGGTCAAAATACCAAGGACCAAATAACATGGACCAAAACCAAGTTTTCCAACATGTACGTGCTTTTCCTTGCGTGAAAGTGCGTGTATATGCATACGCGCCTTTTGGTCTATGAACCCGCGTGTATACGTGGCTTGGTCAAGGGAAACCTACGTATACATCTTTTTCCTTCATTCTATGAGCCTGAACTGTGATATGTCATCTGAGTGAGTTGCCATCAAGGACAATACTTGTGTCATAGCGCCAAACCTGTGTCATAATGCCAACAATCTCCCCCTTTGGACTTGATGGCAACCCCAAGTCACTCTCCCCCTTTGTCATCAAGGGAAAAGGGTTATGCTCCCCCTGAGTACATGTTGAATTCTCTAATCTGCTGAAGTGTGTTGTCCATGCTCCCCTAACTGTAAGCAAGGTCTGCAAAAAGATGTTCTACAAGAAGAACATGACTCTATACATCATAAGTGACCTTCCTATCACCAACGACTCATACATACATCCATATCCCAACCAAGTGGGGATATACCAAGATTGACTCATCCACCCAACCAAGTGGGGATATACCAAATGTTTATGAAAAAAACAAGAACATTACATCATCCATCCCAGGCATAGTGGGGAAACAAAATAGGTCATTACATGACCTTGATAATAAAAGATATACATGACATAGAGACAAAATATCTAAAACAATACTATGATAGTCATCAACAGCATCTGTCAATCACCATCCAGACTAGCAACCATGATCTCTCTCTGCACCTGTTCCACCTGAATAAAAAACAACTGTGAATTTGTACCAATATCTTCTGAGATAATGCCAACAATGCATTATTAGAAGTATATGCTCCCCCTGAACCTGTGCCAGATGATCATTGTCAGACCCATATCAGACTCTTTTCATCCTGAGTCTGGCCTATTGATATTCTTCAAACCAACATATACGCGATTGTATCCACAGCAACCGGAATATGTACGCGAATATGCTTCATGAAACTCGCGTACAACCACTTTTCTCCTAAACAGATAAATGTCAACAACAAGATGATGCATCAACTACGCCCAGTTTCTGTCTTATGTATTCAAATGTTTCTCTGAGAAGTGGTTTGGTGAATATATCAGCAACCTGTTCCTTGGAGGGAACATACTACAATTTGACCTTTTGTTCAAGAACTTGTTACCAGAGAAAATGATACTTGATAGGTATGTGCTTGGTCTTGGAATGCATGACTGGATTCTTTGAAATACTGATTGCACTTGTATTATTACATAGAATGGAAATGGGTGGAGTACATGTAATCTAAATCTCTTGCAATGTTTGCATCATCCAAAGGAGTTGTGTGCAACAAGATGTAGCATCCACATATTCTGCTTCAGTTGTAGATAATGCAATTGAACTTTGTTTCTTGCTGAACCAAGACAATAATCTGGAACCCATAAAGAATGCACCATCGTGCTTTTTCTGTCATCCATGCTTCCTACCCAATCTGCATCTGTATATGCATGAAGTGTTAGATCTATATCTCTAGGATACAATAGACCAAAATTTTGTGTTCCATGAAGATATTTGAAAATCCATTTGACTACCTGAAGGTGTGATTCCTTTGGATTTGCTTGGAATCTTCCAACTATTCCCACTGCATGCATGATTTCTGGATGGGTACCTGTTAGATAAAGTAGACTACCAATCATGGATCCGTAGGTTGGTTGATGTAATTTTTTTGATTCATCATTTGCGCTGAGGCTGCATCCTGCTGCCATAGGGGTACATACTAGTTTAGAATCTTCCATGCCATATTTCTTCAAGATCTACTTGAGGTACTTGGTTTTTGATAAAAAAATACCATATTTATTTTGTTGAACTTGTAAACCAAGAAAATATGTGAGTTCACCAAGCAGGGACATTTCAAATTCTTTCTGCATTACCAAAGCAAAGTTTTGACTCGTGGCTTCTTCATTGCTACCAAAAATGATATCATCAACATACACAACAAGTATTAGCAGTTTATCATTATCAATTTTTATACATAGATTTCTATTAGTTGATCCTTTTGAAAAACCTTGTTGATGAAGGTATTTTTCAAGACAATAATACCAGGCCCTTGGATCTTGTTTAGACTATAGAGAGCCTTCTAAGTCTGCATACAAGTTTTGGATCATTTCCGAGGATGAATATGTCTAGTTACTCAATATATACTTCTTCTTCTAGGTCTCCATTAAGAAAGGCAGATTTCACATCCATTTGATATACTTTGAATTTCTGAAAGCTAGAAAGAGAAAGGAACATTCTTATGGCTTCAAGTCTAGCAACAGGTGCAAAAGTTTCTTCAAAGTCTATACCTTCTTGTTGAGCATACCCTTTACAAACAAGTATGGCCTTGTTACTAATAACTTCTCCATTTTCATTCAGCTTGTTTTTTAATATCCATTTGGTTCCAATGACATTCTTATCATTAGGTCTAGGAACCAATTCCCAAGTATTATTCTTTTCAATCTGCTTAAGTTCTTCATTCATGGCGTTGACCCAACATTCATCTTTGCATGCTTCATTTACATTTTGTGGTTCGATAGAGGAAAGCAAAGCTAGATAGCTTGAAGCTTCTATAATAGTTCTTCTTGTCTACACACCTGCCTCTTTTTGCCCCAAAATTTGAGTCTCTGGATGATTCTTATGAACATACCTGGATGGAGTCTTTTCTTCTACCCTTATCTATTCTTCTGGTGCCTCATTGGTTTCTTCTTCAGAATTAGTCTAATTTGATTTGGAAGGATAGTCCTCATCTTCTTCATAATCTTCATTTTTTACCTGCTTTGGATTTTTGCCTGCTTCATCAACCACAACATCAATACTTTCAACAATTTTCCCAAGTCTTTTATTATAACACTTATATCCTTTACTTCAGGAAGAGTAACCAAGGAGAATGCCTTCATCTGCTCTAGGTTCAAACTTGCCAAGTTTTTCATCAGTCCTTTTGATGTAACATTTTCTTCCAAAAACTTTGAAGTATTTTACAGTAGGAGTCTTACCATACCAAAGTTCATGTGGAGTTTGAGTGTTGTTTACCCAGATGTTTGTTTTGTTGAGAATAGTAATGGCAGCAAATGCAGCTTCACCCTAGAAGGTTGCAGGAGTTCCAAACTCATCTAGCATAGCACGCGCCATTTGTTGAACAATTCTGTTCATCCTTTCTACCACTCCATTTTGCTGAGGAGTCCTTGTAGTAGAGAATTCCCTTCTTATTCCATGTTCTTCACAGTCGAAGAATTCATCTGAGGTAAATTTCCCTCCTTGATTAGACCTAAGGCATTTGATTTTGTGATCTGATTCATTTTCAACCAAAGCTTTGAAGGCTTTGAACTTTTCGAATGCTTCATCTTTATGCTTTAGAATTCCTATCCAACACATTCTGGAAAAGTCGTCAATGAACAATATCAAGTATTCTTCTCTACAAGGTGATTTTTTCCTATATGAACCACATAAATTAGTGTGAACAAGTTCAAGAGGCTTACTATATGATCCTTCCTTCTCAGGGAAATGTGCTCTAGTTTTCTTACCAAATTGACATGATTTGCATATTGTATTCTTTGGAATTCTGATATCAGGAAGATCATAAACAACCTGGTATCTGCATGCTTTTCTTATTTGAGAGAAACTTAGATGCCCCAATCTTTTGTGCCATAACCAGTGTGTTAGAGTCGGTATAGTCATACCTCCGTCAGAGATCAAAAACTCTTTGTCGCATTTTTTTTTTAGGTGTCTCATTCATCCGGTCAGTTGCATTCCATTAGAAGCATCGATATTCTGACGGAAAGGTCTTATCTCTATATTTCTCTCATGTCATGTACCTGTTGGTTCGTGTCTGATCATCAAAGTTTATCAAAATCAATTTTACAGTCATTCATAGTCATGGATGGTTTCTTGGTCAGCAAAGAGTCATTTCAGTCAGTAGGTCTAGGGTTTTTTTTTTAAAGTGTCCAATAATGCCAGAAAACACATGAGGGAGGTTTCATAATAAGTTTTCATTGAAAATTTCATCATCGCAATCTTTGATTATGACTTTTCTTCAAAACTTTGTTTTGAAGAAAATCGTCATTTTGTTCTTTATAATAAATTTCCATGAATATTTTCAAGGTTTTTCAGTTGTCAAAAATCTTCAGGCATAGCTCTGGTCACCTTTGCAAAGTTCCAGGTCATTCATCCTTGCAAGACAAGCGAAAATCAAACCCTTCAGTCCAAGAGCAACAAAGAAGAAAAACATAGTTTCAAAGTGAAGTGTCAAAGTTTGCAACATGACAAATTGGTTTTTGAAATCAAGAGTTAAATCCTTGGCATATATATCATTTTTGTGTTCCAAGAGTTCATTTGCATACTAAGTACATCAAAGAGCCAAAGTGGAAATGTGGAGGAGAAACACAATTGAATTGAAGGCAAACTGTGTGTAAATTTGGGTGCGCGGTGCGTTGGCCAAGTGGCGCGACGCACTGGGCGCGCGCGGCACATAGGGCCATTTTCCGCAGTGTAAAATTACACAAGCGCGAAGCACATGGCATGCGCGGCACGTTGGGTTTGGTGTGCGGCGCACAGGCCTGAAACACTAATTTTCAGTCATTGCTTCCTAAAACTCAAATTGACTCAGTTTTTCCTGCTCAAATGAGTTCATGTGACCCTCCAGTTGTCATTTAAAAATGTTTGAGATTGGTTATGAGGATTTGAATGCCAAAACCAAACTCTATCACCGTGTTGATATTTGCTCCATGGTTTTGAAAGTAGAGTTTTAAAGTTAGTTTTGGTGCCAATCTTTTCTATTCCTCATTGTTTTTTTTTCCTCCCCCTCACTGTTAATATTACCATTACACACCTCCCCTATCATTCCCTATCACTATCACTCTCCCATATCACTTGCAGAGAGTCCCTAATATCCCAAGTCATTTCCCATTATTTTCCCTTTCCCCATATCATTTGTAAAATTCCCAAAACCTCAAGTTACCCAAACATTTAAATAACTGTCCATTTTTCCTACAGTTGTCAAAATTCTAAAGGGCAAATTATCACTTGACAAGACCCCACTATCCACACTACCCTATTTCCCATAGTCCCTCCAACATTTGGAAATTGCACCAAATTCTCATTCTTCATCTCATTGAAGCCAAACAGACTTTGAAACACCATGAAGGCGGACACCAATACATTATATGACCAAGACAGTGACTTTACAACTGAAACTGCATGCACCAGGAGGACACTGGAACGACGTAAAAGGCAAGATCGGCTCCGAATCTTGGTCGAAGCTTCTTTGGCTGAGCATGATACTTGATGGGGGACCTACAGCCCAAATTTCAAGGAATTTGGAGAAAATTATGTCATCTTTGAATTTTTTTGGTCACAAAACAGATTTTCCTGCCCCAAAGCGTAGCGCCACCTTGCGCGCGCTTACGTTTGAGAGATCTTCTGGAGGAAAAATTTACATTTTTGGATTTGTTATGAAAATTTATGCATGCTCAAGAATGGGAAAATGATTTCATCAAGTTCTAGGTTGTCTAAAGGGTCAAAAACACCTTGAAAATGGCCTTTCGGCCACTTTTTCCACGCACGGGAAACAGTCTTGGGAGATTGAAGTTTTGGAGAGCAAATGACATCCAAATCTAGAAATTCCACTTGTGTTGGAAAGTAGACAAGCAGGGCTTTCGAACGAGCTATCATGAGCTCAATTTGGACTTCGGAAAGTTCCTCAAAATTAGCTCCAAAGTTGTGCTACGCATAGAGGTTTTGGGTACAGCGCATAGAGAATTTTGGCCTACTTTTCACTCAGTAGCTCAGAATTTCGCCCAGTTTTGACCAATTTTACTTTTTTCATGTAACGCTTGATCTACCATGATGTAATTTCATGAACTTGATTTAATTTTGGCACATATTTACTTGTTTTAGTAGATTCATTCACTAAAAAGTGAAAAACAACTGAATGAATCAGTTTCCTAACATATAGAGGCAAGTTGTTTCTTTAGCTATTTTTCAGTTCCTTGTTTAGATATGGTTGAAACAGCTCCTAGAATGATGAGCTCGACCCCTAGAGGCATGGGAAGGAGTTAGGCTTGTCTATATCATGTAATTTCTCAGTCATTTTCATGGTTGGACACTAGGGATTGCTTGGCACTCCATTGTACATTTGATTTCTACATTTTTGGCAAAGGAAAGACCAGGGTTTTTCAGCACTTGTTGGGATCCTTGTGGCTCTGTGTTTTGATGGTGTTTTTCTTCATGCAATTGTAAGTTCATTGATGTTTCATGTATGCCATTTCCCTTCTCTTTGCTTCTGAAATTAAACAAATGAGTGACAAAAGGTAGAATTCATTAGCTTGTTGTGCTCTGCCTGTTAGTTTGTTTAATTTTCAATGTTTTCTTCAGTTTGAAGAGGATTCTTGGTACCCTCTTTCCCTCTTCAGCTCCTCAGCAGTATTTTCCATCCATTCATTTAATCTAAAGCATCAAAATTACTACCTACCTTGCCCCAACCGAAACTCTGCAAAAATTTGGCCTCATCCCCAGACCCAAATTTGCCTTTCCCTTGATTCCAACACAACTCCCAAAAAATTAAATCAAATGCTTGCACTTCATACCTAGCCTAAAATCAATTTGTATTTCAATCATCTCAAGCCCCATCGATTATCTTTTGCTGAGATTGACCTGGAGAGAGCCCTCTACTGTCCTTGTAGGGCTAGCTACGAGGCTGAGCGTGGTTTGATGTGGACCTAGAAGCTTACCTTTTCAGCCTGAGGTAAATCTAGGCTCTAACATAGTGGCGACCATACTGGGGAAGAAAGTTTATTTTCATTGTTTGGCTTTGTAGACTACAGACAGAGCTTGAAGTTAGCCAGGTAGCCTTTGAAACGCTCTTTCTTTGCATTAGCAAAAGTAGATGAAATCTCCTTCAGTCAATCTCCGGTCTAGTTTATAAACTGAACATCTAATCTAAACGATCACCCCAGTACATGTATCAAGTTCAGATTTGATTGTTGATGGTGGACAACAATCAGACAAGCAAGGTTGAAATCATTCACCTGGTGACTCCAACTCAATGTAGAGACTCCACTGGAAGACTAACTCTTTCTCTGAGAAAATGGAAGGATCTTACACAAAGTTCGGGTATCCAAAGTGGAATGGTATTCAGGATCTACTCTGCTTTCTTGTAAATTACTTCTTTGCTATTCTTGAAGTTGTCCTGAAAGTTTTTCAGAATTTGTTGTATGATAAAGGTGATCAAAATCTTCACTCGATCTATTCAAAAAGTGCAAATACTGAGTTTCCCTTTGATCCTAGCCTCCTTATTTTTCCCACATCTTATGATGACTCTCTTCAGAGTGATGAGCCTAAAGAAAACAAAACTGATCCCATATCTCTTGTATATACTCCTACACCTTTTATAGTCCCGGATAGGTATAAACCTCTTGTTTTACCTTCTGTTCTCCATGCTTTCCCCGCAAATTATTACTTATATTTGCCGAGATTTGACGGTGAATGTAAGAATGTCAACACTGAGCAACATGTGCAGAATGTTGAGACTTTTCTAGATCTTTTTGAAGTTGATGAAGAATATGTCAGTATTAGGCTTTTTGTTCTTTTTTTGCAAGGCAAAGTCAAGAGTTGGTTCAAAACCTTGCCTGATGCGAGCATCTCAGATTTACAGCAGTTCGTCAAAGTTTTCCTCGACAGGTGGGTGGTCAGACAGAACCCTTTCTTGATTATAGAAGAGTATAACCAGCTGAAAAGATTGCCAGGGGAGACAGTATAATAGTTTTCAGCCAGATTTAACCAAGTTTATTTTTCAATGCCGGTTAATATAACACCTCCTCTTGGATCCGCTCTCTTGCACTATCTGGCTGCCTTTGATCCGGAAATGGAGTTTCAGCTGAGAGAAAGAAATCTTACAACACTTGAAGAGATGCAGAACAATGCAGTAAATGTAGAGGCTCACTTGTTGATCCGAAGGGCAAGGTTGAAGGAAGAAGAGATGAAAAACATAGATCCAGAGGAATCGACATCTCTAGAGGTAAAGCTCGACATTTTGGTAAGTGCAGTGGAAGAGATGATGCAAAAGATCACCGCAAGGAATGATTATGATAATCAAGCCCGTGGCTCCCTGATTGAAGAAGAATTAGTTGCTGATCCAAAACATTTTGTTTCTTATCCCAGTTGTCATAGATCTGATAATGATTGTTTTATTGATCATCTTGGAGAAGAGAGATCTGTTGATATGACATGTATGCTTGATGATGTCTTTTGTACTAACGATTTGCCTCAGTATGATCAGTATGATGATGATTACAATCTCCAAACATAAGCTAATCTTGCAGACGAATCAACAGCTAGTTTGTGGGAGGAGGAAGTTCACTTTCAGCAGCTCGAATACAATGTTCAGCCATCACATGTCAGCTATGACAGTGACAAGGAAAGTGCAACAAATTTTGAAGTAAGTGAAGGATCTTTGCCTTTTTGTTTTGCTTCGTTTCAATTCATCAGAGACAACTTCCATGCAATTAGAAATCAACTGTCAACAAGTCTCTGGACCATCTTGAGGGCAATAAAAACCTTGTTCAAGACTTCTCATATTCAGATTTCTAGCCCCCAAATGCCATTGATTGTCAAGTTGCACATGAAGACATGGAAGCTGGCACATATGATCAAATGATACAAGATGATTCCATGCCATTTTGTTTTGAATCATTTCAGTTTTTGAAGGGTAAATTGCATAGTAAATTTTCAAATGAGCAGCCTGTAGGAAATCAACAATCTCTCAGTTTTAATGTGGAGGATGAGACAGATAGCAAAATCCTTGAGCAAGTTGTTAATGAGAAATATTCCCCTGAAATGATTAATGCAATCATTTTGGATACAAAACCTCCCTAGCACCAGATTTGTGGCCACCAAAATAAATTGAATGTCAGATTACAGATGAAGGCGTGGAATCTGAAATACATGATCTAATGATGCAAGAGGATTATGTACCCTTTTGTTTCGAATCATTTCAGTTTATAAGGCAAAATCTTCGTAATATCTCTAAAGAAAAAGATGAACAGCCAGTAGGATGTCATACAGTTTTAATGGATACATCGCAGCAGTCTTCTCAAATTTTTGATGATCCTATTGCTCGTGTGTTGGATGATGTTTGCTATAAAAGTTATTCTCCATTAGCTAACCATGTGACAGAAGAGAATGTTGATAATAATCTTATTCAAAGGTCACCTTCATTGTCTTGTTTAACAGATTCTTCATTGCATACCCCATACCAAGGTTTGCAGTCATATGAGGAGATTGATAAAGGAGACTTTTGTTCTGTTTGGAATCAGCAACAGAGTTTGGTTATTCACGAAATTCAGGATCCTTTTGATAGCCTGCTGCTATCACCAAAGAAAGATAACACAAATGTGAGGAAAATCTCAATATTCAGCTATGAAGACTACTTGGACCAGAGCAGTAATGTGTTAATGGAAATCAATAGCAATTTTTATGAAGATCCTTTCGCAGTATTCTTGAAGTCATCTAATCAATTCATGCTTTGCAAGTTTATCAGCATTCAACTTGATTCCAAGTTTCCATGGGAGTTGCCTTTCGATTCTTCCCTTTTCCTATGCATCAGAAAGCATTTGGGAAGAAATCAAATACCAGTCGGAATGCTTTCTTGGTTGCATTAGCTATTCCATTTCACTTGATCAGGTGGTGAAAAGAACAATTAGAGTAGGTTTGATGAATAAGCTCAATTATGATCATCTTTCCAGTTTGTTAGTTATGATTTAGTCATGTTTGGTTTTATTATGGTTTTCCATTTTGAGTCAGAGTCAGTTTGCATAATGTCAGTTTTAGTGTTTCGACTCCATAGCCTAATGGATGAAGGCACTGTCTACTCTCCCAAAGATCTGTAGTTCTTGGCACCTACAAGGAGCTACCATCCCCATTGGAGCCAATGTTAGAGTCAGTATAGTCATACCTCCATCAGAGATCAAAAACTCTTTGTCACATTTTTTTTAGGTGTCTCATTCATCCGGTCAGTTGCATTCCATTAGAAGCATCGATCTTCTGACAGAAAGGTCTTATCTCCATATTTCCCTCATGTCATGTACCTGCTGCTTCGTGTCTGATCATCAAAGTTTATCAAAATCAATTTTACAGTCATTCATAGTCATGGATGGTTTCTTGGTCAGAAAAGAGTCATTTCAGTCAGTAGGTCTACGGTTTTGTTTTTAAAGTGTCCAATAATGCCAGCAGACGCATGAGGGAGATTTCATAATAAGTTTTCATCGCAAATTTCATCATCACAATCTTTGATTATGACTTTTCTTCAAAACTCTGTTTTGAAGAAAATCGTCATTTTGTTCTTTGTAATAAATTGCCATGTATATTTTCAAGGTTTTTCAGTTGTCAAAAATCTTCAGGTGTAACTCTGGTCACCTTTGCAAAGTTCCAGGTCATTCATCCCTACAAGACAAGAAAAAATCAAACCCTTCAGTCCAAGAACAACAAAGAAGCAAAACAGAGTTTCAAAGTGAAGTTTCAAAGTTTGCAACATGACAAATTGGTTTTTGAAATCAAGAGTTAAATCCTTGGCATATATATCATTTTTGTGTTCCAAGAGTTCATTTGCATACTAAGTACATCAAAGAGCCAAAGTGGAAACATGGAGGAGCAACACAATCGAATTGAAGGCAAACTGTGTGTAAATTTGGGTGCACGGCGCATTGGCCAAGTGGCGCGACGCACTGGGCGTGCGTGGTGCATAGGGCCATTTTCCTCAGTGTAAAATTACACAAGCGCGGCGTGCATGGTGCACGTGGCGCGTTGGGTTTGGTGCGCGGCGCACAGGCCTGAAACACTAATTTTCAGTCATTGCTTCCTAAAACTCAAATTGACTCAGTTTTTTCTACTCAAATGAGTTCATGTGACCCTCCAGTTGTCATTTAAAAATGTTTGAGATTGGTTATGAGGATTTGCATGCCAAAACCAAACTCTATCACCATGTTGAGATTTGCTCCATGGTTTTGAAAGTAGAGTTTTAAAGTTAGTTTTGGTGCCAATATTTTCTATTCCTCATTGTTTTTTTTTCCTCCCCCTCACTATTACTATTACCATTACACACCTCCCCTATCATTCCCTATCACTATCACTCTCCTATATCACTTGCAGAGAGTCCTTAATATCCCAAGTCATTTCCCATTATTTTCCCTTTCCCCATATCATTTGTAAAATTCCCAAAACCTCAAGTTACCCAAACAGTACACAAACATTTAAATAACTGTCCATTTTTCCTACATTTGTCAAAATTCTAAAGGGCAAATTATCACTTGACAAGACCCCACTGTCCACACTACCCTATTTCCCATAGTCCCTCCAACATTTGGAAGGTGCACCAAATTCTCATTCTTCATCTCATTGAAGCCAAACAAACTTTGAAACACCATGAAGGCGGACACCGATACATTATATGACCAAGACAGTGACTTCACAACTGAAACTGCATGCACCAGGAGGACACTGGAACGGCGTAAAAGAAAAGATCGGCTCCGAATCTTGGTCGAAGCTTCTTTGGTTGAGCATGATACTTAATGGGGGACCTACAGCCCAAATTTCAAGGAATTTGGAGAAAATTATGTCATCTTTGAATTTTTTGGTCACAAAATAGATTTTCCTGCCCCAACGCGTAGCGCCACCTTGCGCGCACTTACATTTGAGAGATCTTCTGGAGGAAAAAATTACATTTTTTGATTTGTTATGAAAATTTATGCATGCTCAGGAACGGCCAAATGATTTCATCAAGTTCTGGGTTGTCTAAAGGGTCAAAAACACCTTTAAAATGGCCTTTCTGCCACTTTTTCCACAAACAGGAAGCAGTCTTGGGAGATTGAAGTTTTGGAGGGGAAAATGACATCCAAATCCAGAAATCCCACTCGTGTTGGAAGTAGACAAGTAGGGCTTTCCAACGAGCTATCATGAGCTCAATTTGGACTTTGGGAAGTGCCTCAAAATCAGCTCCAAAGTTGTGCTACGCATAGAGGTTTTGGGCGTGGCGCATAGAGAATTTTGGCCTATTTTTCACTCAACAACTCATAATTTCGCCCAGTTTTGACCAGTTTTACTTTTTTCATGTGACGCTTGATCTACCATGATGTAATTTCATGAACATGATGTAATTTTGGCACATATTTACTTGTTTTAGTAGATTCATTCACTAAAAAGTGAAAAACAACTGAATGAATCAGTTTCCTAACATATAGAGGCAAGTTGTTTCTTTACCTATTTTTCAGTTCCTTGTTTAGATATGGTTGAAACAGCTCCTAGAATGATGAGCTCGACCCCTAGTGGCATGGGAAGGAGTTAGGCTTGTCTATATCATGTAATTTCTCAGTCATTTTCATGGTTGGACACTAGGGATTGCTTGGCACTCCATTGTACATTTGATTTCTACATTTTTGGCAAAGGAAAGACCAGGGTTTTGTAGCACTTGTTGGAATCCTTGTGGCTCTGTGTTTTGATGGTGTTTTTCTTCATGCAATTGTAAGTTCATTGATGTTTCATGTATGCCATGTCCCTTCTCTTTGCTTTTGAAATTAAACAAATGAGTGACAAAAGGTAGAATTCATTAGCTTGTTGTGCTCTGCCTGTTAGTTTGTTTAATTTTCAATGTTTTCTTCAGTTTGAAGAGGATTATTGGTACCCTCTTGCCCTCTTCAGATCCTCAGCGGTCTTTTCAATCCATTCATTTAATCTAAAGCATCAAAATTACTACCTACCTTGCCCCAACCGGAACTCTACAAAAATTTGGCCTCATCCCCAGACCCAAATTTGCCTTTCCCTTGATTCCAACACAACTCCAAAAAAATTAAATCAAATCCTTGCACTTCATACCTAGCCTAAAATTAGTTTGTATTTCAGTCATCTCAAGCCCCATCGATTATATTTTGCTGATATTGACCCGAAGAGAGCCCTCTCCTGTCCTCGTAGGGCTAGCTACGAGGCTGAGCGTGGTTTGATGTGCACCTAGAAGCTTACCTTTTCAGCCTAAGGTAAATCTAGGCTCTAACACATTGTTCATCATTGTTTAGTAGGTAGCACTTTTGTTGTCCCCCCTTATGTATGTACAAGTTTTTTGAATTTGTTACACCTTTGATCACTATTTCTCCTATATCAAGCTCACGAACAACACATCCATTTGATCGAGAAACTAGATCACACATTTGACTGACACTCAATAGATTATGCTTTAGACCATCTACATACATAAGATTCCCAGCTTTAACTTTTTCTTTTAAGAGAACAGAGCCTTTACCTTTTATGACTGCAGGAGTGTCATTACCAAATGAGACCACCTTTTCCTTTTCTAAGGCATTATATGACTTAAGTTTTTCTTTATCACCTGTCATGTGTTTCGAGCATCTACTGCTGATGTACCATTGATTTTCTTGTCCTTCTGCATATAAGGTATACCACATATTTTTGCTTGCGTTTCTTTCTTTCTCCATGTTTTGGGACCCAATGAAGCTTTCTCCTTTTGAGATGTTTGCCGAAATTTATTCTTGCATTCAGAATCTTCATGACCGAAGTTGTTATGGATGGAGCATTCTATTTCATTTTCAAGAGCAGAAAAGTTATTGTAGGTCCTTTTCATGATCCCAGTGACATTCCTTTGATTTGATGCTTCTCTAGTCATGATGGTCTTGTAAGCAACACATTGAGCAACTTTGTGTCCAAGGTTATGACATGAAAAACATTGGCCATTAAAGAAATTCTTGCGATTATTGAATCTACTGACCTGATGATTCATTCTTGAAGCAAATTGAAACTGATTTACCTATGGTTGGTTATAGCTTCTGTTCATCCTTGAAGTAGAATGAACCCGATTTACCTGGTGATTTGTTGTATGCCTTCGCTGACGATTGTCAACCTGTTCACTTCTCCTTGCTGCATCAAGATAGCTTTTGGAAGTTGATGGCTTCTGTGTTTGAGATGCTTCTTTAGTATATCAAAGACCTGTCTTTATCAGAGGAGAACACTGCACTTTGATAATTTCATATAAAGTTTCTGATCCTTTAGAAAATCTAAGATTGAGAGCTTTTGTTTTCTCAATGTCTTTTCTTAGACCCACAATTTCACATTCTAACTTTTCATTGTGTTTTTCCCTTTCAGCAAGTTGGAATGTCGGAGTATCTATAATCATACTCTTTTCTTCTACACAGATTTTAAGTTAAGAAATTTCTTCATAGAAACCATCTTCATCTAAAGCATCCAAGAAATCATCATCTTCAAAAGCAATCAAAAGTCTATAATCATTACCATGTTCATCTTCATCACTATTTGATAAACCATCACTATCTTCATGCATATAATATCTCTTCTTACTTACATTCTGTTTTTATTCCATTTTGTCAGTTCCTTACCTTTATCAAGTTTATTTTTATGAGGAAATTTGGTTTCATAATGATCAACTCTTCCACAAGCAAAGCATTTGAAAAGTAGCTTACCTTTGAATCTTCCAGAACCCCGTTGAAAGTTCTTGACAAAGTTTGCTCCTTCCTCTCCTTCTGAAATGTGTCAGATTCGTTGAGCTCTTCTCTTCCTGAAGCCTTGAATGCAGCTTCTCTCATATCTGATGGACCTCCTTTTCTCATTTCAATAGCAGTTAGGATTCCGTGCAGCTGTGTCATAGTCATACTCTGAAGATCCTGCTTTTCTTTTATGGCAGAAACTTTTGATTCAAACTTAGAAGACAAGGATCTTAAAACCTTTTCAACTAAAGTAACTTCTTTTATCTCTTCACCCAAGTTTTCCATGCGATTAGCAATCTCATCTATACGTAGGAAGTAGTGAGCTATACTTTCATCATTGTGCATTTTGAGAGTTTCATATTGAATTATGAGAGATTGTAGTTTTGCACATTTTACCTAATTGTCTCCTTCATAGCTTAGAATGATCTTGTCCCATATTTCTTTAGTGATTTTGAGCTGCATAACCTTGACAAATTCTGATTGTGACAGACTCCCTAATAGTGTATTGACAGCCTTGGCATTTGTTTCATATTTCTTTTTACCTGTCGTATCTGTAGGAATTGTTGATGGAAATGTATATCCTCCTTCCACGATTTCCCAAACATCTGTTCCAAGATATTGAAGATAGGTTGTGGTTCTTACCTTCCAATAGATGAAGTTGCTCCCATCAAAGATTGGTGGTCTAATGGATCCTTCTCTTTTGTAGCTGCCCATGATGATAGATCTTCCTTCAAGCGATCAAGCTTCTTCTAAAGGACCTGCTCCGATACCAATTCTTGGAAATAATACTGAGAGGGGGGGTGAATCAGTATTAGAAATTTAACAATATTTCTTTTCCATAAACAGATTTATATATGCTACTTATGTTAATGCAACTTGCGTGTATACACAACTGTGTTTAGAGCAACCAAAGTATACCTTGAAAACTTATAATTTATTTAGTTGATCTTTAATTTGTGTATCATAACCATATAAACAGTAACCAGGTGCAATAAATAGAACAGGCAATCACACACATGAAAACAAGATATAAGGTGGAAACCCAATGTGGGTGAAAACCACCTATTGCAATCGTCTCTATCTTTCTTTAATAAGAAACTTCCTTTTACAAATTTTGTACTAGTGTAGCCTTATACCAGTACGTAGGCTTCTACCTGTAGAAGGCTACAACCTTCTCTCATTCTCCAGCTTTTCCTGGAAGGGAGCTACAACCCCCTTAGCTCTTGTACTCATTGATGAGTTTACTAGTACGTAGGTGCTGACCTACAGAAGGCTACAACCTTCTCTTTTCTTCCAGGGACCACGTTTCATAAATTTTCAGATTAGATCCATCAATAACATCAATCAAACATCCAATATATCTGCATTAAACAATCTCATTTGCACCAACCAAAACTGAATCAAACAATCACTTTTCTTATTGCTATAACCAGAACACAGTAACAATAACCAGAAACCAATCCAGAACCCAGAACACTGTAACAACAAATAGAAGTAGCTAAAACATATTTTAGGAGGTGTATGCTACTTCAATGTGTTGAACCTTCATGCATACGCTTTCTTCCCAAGGTGAACCTGCGCATATGTTGTTTTGAAATGTCGAACCAGCGTGTATATGTGCCTTTGCTATAATGAACCTGCATATAGATCTGTAAAAGATGATTTAACCTTTATAGCTATTCAGACATCAGTTATACTCAGATCATCAGATTTACAGATTACGTCATGTGCCAATTATTCAAATAAAAGACCAAAACCACACAAAGATACTTCTCTTCAAGCCTTAAGATCTTGACCCATAAATAGAACTTATCCTTCTTCAAGCGCTCAAGTTCTTCCTTGGTTCAGATCCAGCTATGTACCATAACCCAATGACCAGTATTCTAGATCTTTCTCTTCATAAGATATTCAATACTTGATTGCCTTTGCCTAATGATCTCCTCCTCCTTTTATAGTCTTAGGCCTTACTCAATACCATGGTCCAAAACCACTTAGACTCAATACCTTGGACCAAATACCTAGGGTCAACACTTTCGACAAGATACCTTGGACCAATACCATGGGTCAAAATACCAAGGACCAAATACCACGGACCAAAACCAAGTTTTCCAACATGTACACACTTTTTCTTGCGTGAAAGTGCGTGTATACGCATACGTGCCTTTTGGTCTGCGAACCCGCATGTATATGCGGCTTGGTCAAGGGGAACTTACATATACATATTTTTCCTTCATTCTGTGAGCCTAAATTGTGATCTATCATCTGAGTGAGTTGCCACCAAAGACAATACTTGTGTCATAGTGCCAAACCTATGTCATAATGCCAACAATTTGTCCTCTCTTAACTCTTTGCTTTTATTTGCAATTCACCTCTTCTTAACTAAACTTCTAAGAACTTTCTTGACCAAAAATTTCAGAGCTAAAATGGACTAGTTGTTAGGATATTCTGACACATAGGAAATAGTTAAGTACAACTTGGTCTAGTATAGAGTTAGGTATAGAGTTAGGTAAAGTTTGTTTCTTTACCGTTGTACATTTTGTAACTTACAATCCGACGGTCACGATATGTAGTGATCTGACAGTTCATTCTCTCCTCGATATTACCGACACTTGATCTGTGGCTTGACACCCGATTGGTCCATGAATTCTATTTAAAGTGCATGGAGGGTCATTTGTAGGGTAATCCGTGCATGAGAGAAACATATGTAAATTTTCATTCTTTTATTAATAAATTGCCTGAAGTGGCCGCGTTGGCTCAGGCCGTGGACTGTTTCCCTCTTTGAGGGTTTTAACCACATCAAAATACTGGTGTATTGATCTGTGATCTAGTTGTGAGCGGTGTCCTTTTGGTGTTCTGTCTAAGGAACTTACCTTGTAAATTCCTACATGGTATCAGAGCTAGGTTTATAAGGTTGGGATCACTACCAGTAAGGATAAGATCATCAACATAAAGAACAAGGATGATAAGAGAGTTTCCCACTTTCTTGGTGTAGACAGTATTGTCAGAATGACACCTAGAAAAGCCATATTCTAAAAGAAAGCTATCCATTTTGGCATACCAAGCCCGAGGAGCTTGCTTGAGACCATAAAGGGATTTCTTAAGTCGATATACAAGGCTGGAGTTTGTTTGTATGAAGCCAATGGGTTGTTCCATATAGATTTCTTCATGCAAGTCCCCATGCAAGAAGGCAGATTTAACATCCATCTGATGGAATTCCCATTTGAAAGAGGCAGCAAGGGAAAGAACAAGGTGGATAGAGTTCATTTTGGCAAAAGGGGAGAAGGTTTCAGTGTAGTCAATGCCTTCAACCTGTGAAAAACCCTTAGCAACAAGACGAGCTTTATGTTTATCAACTTTCCCATCTGGTCCATACTTGGTTCTGTAAACCCATTTGCATCTAACAAGTTTTCGTCCCTTTGGTAGAGGAACAAGATCCCATGTATCATTTGCCAACAATGAATGATATTCTTCATTCATAGCTGCTTCCCAATCTGGATGGCCTGAAGCTTCTGCAAAGGTGTCAGGATCATAATTTACTGGAGCTTGAGCCAGTAAAGAAGAGGCTCTCTCGAACTGAGAACGTGTACGTCACTGATCTGTAGGATCACCAGCAAGATCACCTGCTGCATCTCGAGTAGCACGAACCCATTTTGGAAGCTGAGGAGCTGAAGGAAGATCCTGAGATGGTGGGGGAGGATTTTCATCCTCACTTTCATCATCTGAAGAAGAAATGTTTTCAAAAGTAGAAGAGATAGGGAGAGGTGGCACAACCACTGGACTAGGCTCGCAGGCCGATATATTTTCATCAAATTTTACATCTCTTCTAATGATAACATTTTTGGACTTAAATGGAATAAGTCTATAGCCTTTGACATCTTCAGAATATCCAACAAAAGTACATTTTTCACTCTTAGGTTCTAAAGCTTTATGCTTTTCATCTGGAATATGGGCCCACGCTTCACTTCCAAAAACACGAAAGTGACTTACATCTGGTTTGATTGAGCTCCATGCTTCTTCTGGAGTGATATTATTTAAAGCCTTAGTAGGAGTGTGATTTATTATGTAATTTGCACAGTTAATTGCTTCTGCCCAAAAACTAAGACCAAGTCCTTTAGATTGTAGCATACATTTAGCCATTTCCTTTAAGGTGTGATTCTTCCTTTCAGCTACACCATTTTGTTGTGGAGTATATGGAACAGTATGTTGCATTTGAATTCCATTCTTAGTGCAATAGTTGATGAATGTGTTTTTAACATATTCTCCGCCATTATCAGACCTTAACTTAAGATTTTGATGTCCAGATTGTTTTTCAACAAAGGCCTTGAAGGCCAAAAAAGTGTTAAATACTTCACTCTTGAGTTTTAAGAAGTATACCCAAGTGCGTCTGGAGAAATCATCAATGAAAGTTAAGAAATAATTGCAGCCAGAGAATGACACAACTGGAAGTGGACCACATAAATCACTATGCACAAGCTGTAAAGGGGCTGAGGCGTGCCAAGAGGCACGTTTTTCAAAACTGTCCTGATGATGTTTTCCGAGTACACATTCGGAACAAACACCATCTCTGCAAGATACCATAGGAAGACATGTCACCATATTTTCTTTACATAGATGCTGAAGGGAGCGATAGTTTAAGTGACCAAATCTCTCATGCCAAAGTTTGCTCACTTCATCGTTATGAGCAACAAATACTGAGGGAAGATTTGATGACCCAAAGTTGTGAAACTTATACAACCTTGTATAATCATCAGCAAAACCATAGTATCGTGGTGCCGTAGAAGCTAGTAAGGAAGCCTTGTGGCTTCGCCAGATCCTGTCAGAGTTTGGCTTTGAGCAGCAGCATCCGACTGCACTTTGGTGTGATAATCAAAGTGCCATTCAGCTATGCAAAGATCCAGTCCAACATCAGCGCAGCAAACACTTTGAACTGCACATGCACTTCATCAGAAAGCTCATTCACGACCATGTTCTTGAAGTGCAATGTTGTTCAACAGATGATCAAGTTGCAGACATCTTCACAAACTCACAGAGGCGAAGTTCACTAAACTTCGATTTATGGTTGGAGTTTAGGAAGTTGTCACTAAGGGGGGATAGGCTCTAGTGCCTCCTTCCTTCTCCTATTGTGTCATATTTGTAAATCCTTCAATCCTATCCCAAGTTGTTCTTAAGGGGGGATGTTAGTATATTCCGACACATAGGAAATAGTTAAGTACAACTTGGTCTAGTATAGAGTTAGGTATAGAGTTAGGTAAAGTGTGTTTCTTTACTGTTGTACATTTTGTAACTTACAATCCGACGGTCACGATATGTAGTGATCCGACGGTTCATTCTCTCCTCAGTATTACCGACACTTGTTCCGTGGCTTGACACCCAATTGGTCCATGAATTCTATTTAAAGCGCATGGAGGGTCATTTGTAGGGTAATCCATGCATGAGAGAAACATATGTAAATTTTCATTCTTTTATTAATAAATTGCCTAAAGTGGCCCCGTTGGCTCAGGCCGTGGACTGTTTCCCTCTTTGAGGGTTTTAACCACGTCAAAATACCGGTGTATTGATCTGTGATCTGGTTGTGAGCGGTGTCTTTTTGGTGTTCTGTCTGAGGAACTTACCCTGTAAATTCCTACACAAGTTTAGTTGGGTATATATACTTTTTTGAGTCTATGAAGAGAAATTTCTATTTGGAGGAGTTGACATGGCTTGGTGAGCCTACTCAAGTTGATTGCCAGCCTTTTTTAATTTTTAACATACACATATTTCAAAAGTTAAAATCTCTGTAATGACACAAAATTGGGAGGTAAATGAGTACTCATTGGAAAGGGCACGACCTCCTCTATAAGTTGGTGTAAAAATAATTTCAAGTTTTTGTCTCAATGGTCAAAAGTAAAATATTTTTAATGACAATATTTGTAATATTATCACAGTCCCTTAACTAGATATTTCTCAAGATTCATGCTAGGGATTTTGTTTTTAGGACATAGTACGAGGGTTCCTAAAGTTTCTATCAAAAAAGGGAAGGGTTTCATTCATGTATTTGAAGGTCTTATTCATAGGCTTAGGGTTCCATACACATAGGGTTTCATTCATGTATTGGCTTTAGGGCATCATACGTATTAGGCTTAGGACTTACACCAATATTTTAGGGCTAAGGCACCTTCTAGAGCTTAGGAAATTTATTAAATATCTAGGGCATAAATGTGTACTTAGGGTTTTGCACCAATATATTCATTGACATATACTTCATGACCTAGGGTTCCATTCATGCACTTAGGATCTAGGGTTTGTTCACCTAGGATTTTCACAAGTACATCTTGGGGTTATGGCATCATGAATTTGGCACTTAGGGTTCCCATCATCTTCAATAATGAGATCATCATATTGAAATCAATGACAACTTTGTCCAACATAGTCATGTCTAGAGGTAAGTCCATTGTTCTGAACTATGGCCCAAAGGGGAGGGATTGCACTGAAGGGTGATATAGGGAAACTTCATCTAATTTGTTTCCAAGTCCATGGCAGCCAAGATCTTGGTCTAATATGGAACTGAATGAGAGGTCATTTGTGACGACATTTCTACCCAAAATTTATCATTCATGTCCTCCATTAGCTTCCCTTCCTCCCATTTAGGCCCTTCAGCTGATGTGGTTCCAAATGAACCCAGAATTGCTACCTCAATTGAACTCGAGGTGGAACCTTGATGGGGATCCTCTAGTTGGACCTAGAAGCCTGGCTAGTTTAGGCTCTTCTCAATTAATTTGACCTAAATCTACTCCTTTATTTTCTCCCAAAGATTTTCCTTATTGGGTGTGGATGCATCCTCCATCTTGGTGTATCCTGCCTCATCAATACTCCTCTTCTGAGAGTTTTCCTTTGTGCTTGGTGTCTCAATTTCCATCTCTATATTGATAATGCATGAATCAATATTAGCCTTCCATTATAACTCTGGTCTAGATTCATGTCCATAGGTAGTGGCATTAATCTCTTTCCTTCTACTAGAAAGAATACCATGAGGACCATGATGCCACACTTCTCCAATTTCAAAGTTCAATTCCTTTAACATAAGTTCCACCTGCTGGAAATCTTGTCTAGAGTTCACAACGAAGGGACCTACAGTCATGGGAAGCTTAAACATATAGTCCTTTTTGGCAAAGACAAAACAAATTTAATTTGTGTTTATGGTCTACCTAATGAACTCCAAGGCAAAAATTCTTATGGGCATAATTGCAGGCCCATTAGGTAAGGAGGTAATTCAGACCCATATACTTTGATTTCGTGTAATCTTCAAACAAATACCAGCCACCCACCCTAGAATCCTTGCTAAGTTGAAGGATTCGCCTTTATTGAGGTAATACTATAGGAGATGGAACTTTATTGATAATTGTATAAGCAGAAGCCATGAAAGTAGAGAGAAAGTGTGAAAACCCCTCATTATTGACTTTTTTATTTAGAGAATTGTCTCAGTCAACCACAAATTTCCTTTTCTTATGGGAGTATATGTAGTCAAAATCTTCGATATGAGCGTAAAGGAACAAGTAAAAAAATATGGAATAATAACTGAAGGAGGAGGCTACGTAGTATTGATCGCATTGGACTTGACAGCTTTAGACAAGAAAGAGGGAATGTCAAGGAAAATGTCTCCTTTGGAGACATTATTTTTCTCGTCATCACCAAAAAGCCATAGCATAATAGATAGGATGGGTTGCACAGACTCTGAAAAAGGGAAATGGGAAGGTTTTTTGAGTTAGCACGAAATTGTGCATTTGAGGCTAGGATTAGTTGGACAAAGACATATTTCTCTCCAAGAAAAGAACCCAATATAATCATATAAGAGTATGCTATTAGTAAACTTCTACAAATTTGGGGACTTTGGATAAAGGAAGATGTTTTAAATCAATTGAGGGGTGACCTCAATAATTTTCTATCATGTTATCATCGAGCTAATAAAGTTGGGTTGTTTCAACCTTCAACCTAGAATAACTATTTCAAAACACTTGGACTGGAAGTTAGCCCTTACAATCTGAGAGGGCTCTCTCAAATACTTATCAAATTCACTTGAAACAACTCAAACTACAGATGAATAACTTTGATTTATTTTTATGTAGTTTTACAGGTGAAGGAAAATGTGATGAATGCAACCATTGGGCATATAGTCAAATTAAAGAAAATTATGGCCAACAACAATGTTTAATGGAAGTTGAAGCATATATGGCTTTAAAACTAATATCAAATTAACATTCACAGTCATACATAGTAAGTGAAGGAAATTGGAGCAGTTTGACAAGATTTCCAAGTAATCAAAATACTATGTAAAACAGAAACAACATGGTAAGAAACACATGAAAGCCATGACATGAATCTTAGGTACAAAAGTAGAGTTGCTGCAAATTTTATATTAACAAAATCAAAATATTACATAAGGCAAGTTCTTCACATTATCGATCAACTATTTTAGAGTGAAGGATCTACAAATATATACAGTAAGACCACCGTCATATCATTAATTACAAAAATCTGCCACTTGGCCTAGATTCAATCAAACAATTTTGAAACCTTATCTTACTTGACACCTATTGAAAAATATTAGGAATTTCTATTTTACATAATTTGAATACAAGTAGGACTCTTCCACCTGTTGTGATCATCAACAACCCCCGTTTTTATTAGTATTAGCAATAAGACTAATAAATGGGGACCCTTCTAAAAAATCAAATCTTAGCATTTAAGATTGCCTTTTTGTTTTCAATAAAACAAGATATCAAAGTAGAACTTCCAAAAACATGAAATCATACCTTTTCATACTTTGGCACATAAAACATTACAAATTTTAAGTTTCCTCACAAAAAGCGCCACATGACCACAAGAAATTAAGAAAACCCTTGTAAGCAGAAAGTCTCAAGTATCAAGTAAATCTTTAATAAACCCGCTTTTTAAAACAATAAGCATCGCATTGCAAAAGGGTCACAACGGGCATCTCTTATACAAGGAACTCCTCGAAAACGCGATCTACAAGAATGCAAGATTATAAGTCCTACAACCTTATCACGTCGCAAATTCTAAATTTCACGGCACCACTTTACGTAGTACACTCCAATATCACGAAATGCGATAGCCTCTCACAAAATCGAATATCGCAGCCGCCCGACATAACAATGTTTTAACAATGGCAAGTTTTGCGATATTGCGATCTGCGATGTTGCGAAGCAAATCACAAAATCCCTTATATTGCATATCAAATGGCTCAGAGTTCTAGGACTGTACTTTTTGTTGTTCAATGCAAAAGTTATGAACATTAAATTTTATCTTAACGGTTCATTAGTGGTCATTTATTGAAAAATTATTTGGATCAGAGAAAAGGACTATCTGATTCAAGGTGATATCTTTTGATATTATTTAGTATTAAAAGCTTTTCTGTCACCTTATTTTTGTTCATTATTCGTTATCATCCTTATTGCATCTTTGTTCTCTGCTTGCAACTTTCAGGAGAAGCACATAGAGCATAATGGGAAAGAAAGGCAAGGCTCCTACATATGAAAAGTCAGAGATGACTTTGTTATTCACAGACACTACTTGTACTAGGGAAGCAGGGATATCTACCTAGGAAGCCATGTACAAATTATTAGAGGATGAGTAGCCAAGGATTATGCAAGTTACGGTTATAGCAGATGGATGCGGATCTTTTGAAGCATCACTAATAGAGCTTGCATGCTCGTTTCTACATCGTATTGCAGTGAGGCCGAAGATGCTCTCCTACAAAGATATGGTGAAATGGATTATATACCACGCTGATGTATTCGACAGGAGTTCAAAACATGGAGCCAAGAGATCATGGGGTCATTTACCCCAAACAATTTGAGGCGTATGTACCACTTACCAGAACCTCGGGCCAGCTATAACAAGCAATTTGTAGAAAATTTTGCCAAAGAGAATGAAGATTTGGTGAAGTGCACAAAAAGTTGGTCTGCCAATGAGGAAAAATTAAAGAAGGATAAAAACCGTATGTACGCCACTGGCTCCCTCTGTTCTCCTTATTGTTTTGCCACTACAATGTTATGTAGACTATTTGGGAAGCCAAACATCAACACGTTTTCATCAGAGTGGTTGCCTCTATTGGATGCGGCTACAAATGCCGCGATAATGGATTGGGCCCAAATTCTGTCAGACAATTTAGCTACAACAATTTTAAGTTATCAAACTAAAAGAAGTTTTGCTCAGAGGGTTTACCCTCCATTCTTTTTAAGTGCCTATGTCATGGATTCCATTTGCTTTGTTTCTGATTTTCCTATTATGGGGTGGAAGTGGACAGTACAAAACCCTTTTCCTATTCAGGTTTATCACAAAGAACTATGGGAGTCCAATTACATCCCACATTTCTAAAATATTTTTCATGGAGTGATACTCCCTCTTCATAAAATGCTATATAACAGAGACACCCCAAGATTTTCACCAGAAGCCGAAGTTGACATTCTCTCATTGGGAAGGTGGTTTGGGGAGGAGTTACTCACATATATCATTGTATTTGGCAACATTGCTTTGCCCCACATACTTCCTTTGTATGTTCCTGACAAACTAATGGCAAGGGAAATATCTTACCAGAATTGTGATGTTGGGGGAATGAGCAAAGTACTTAAGGATTCTAAGAAGGCCATTTGGCCTCAATTCCCTGTAGTCTCCAGAGCTTTTGCATTATTTGATTTAGGTCACACTTTTAAAGAGGTTGATAATATGTTAAGATTACAACTACCAAAGTTCCCAGGGAGGCAGTACGATCCCTTTGGTGTTATAAGTAATTTTACAACAATGGTCAAAATAAAACTGTTTACCAATGAAGAAGAACTCTTTGACGATGTCTCTCTACAGAAGAACATTTTCAGGGAGGTTCTACATATGGCACAAATTCAGTTTGACCAATAAAAACTTCAAAAGTTTAACAATTACAGATAATAGAGGTTGGCAAAGGTCCCATTGGACCAATTGTGCATTGAACCAATAAGGGATTCCACTCCTAGTGTTAGAATAAGTGGAATTTCTAAAGAAGGGAAGTCTAAATCAAAATCCCAAAAGGAATCAGCTAGAAAATCCAGTGAACAGTCCAAGAGTGAACACAGCAAAAGTGAAGGGTCAATTAAAGACACAACTCAGTTTAAAGAAAATCCTGATCAGCAGGTTTTGTCCCCGAAACAAGTTGAGACTCCCGCTCCCCTCGCAAAGCCAACAAAGCCACTTGTAGTGGATCTGGAAAAGGAATGGGAGAATTTTAATGAGTTAATCAACATTGAGGAACAGAGTGCAGAGCCACTGACAAACCCAAGGGAGAAAACCACAGAAATGATAGTAGAAGGGGTTATTAATACTCAAGAGATAGAGCATATTCTTGTTGCTCCATCATCCGAAATTGTACTGAAAATAGAGGAGATTCCTCCTCTGGATGTATTTTATAGCCCACAACATAAGCTTGTTGCCAGGAGGCAAAGGAAGAAAAGGAATATAGATGTCATGCTCGCTCCAGAGGATGAACCTTTGGATGTTCTTTGGAAGGACCCAACTACAGACCCATCGGAAAACCTAACTAGGCTCTCTCAGATCGCAGGGGCATATGCTTCTGCAATAATTGATAAAGTGACAGAAGTTCAAATGCTATTAAAAGAAGAGGATAAGATTTTTTTTTTGGAATAGAAACTACAGTAGGTCAGCATCAATCGAGAAGCAGATATACAATTGGCAAAGCTCCAGCAGGACTTCCAGCAAATGCAGTTGGATTATCAAATCAGTCTAGCCAATAAAGAAGAACAGTTATAGACCTTGATAGGACTGCATAAGGATGATCCTAAGATTGAATAATTCATCACAGAATCACTCACCCTTAATGCCCAACTCTTGCAATAGGAAGAAACACTCTGCCAAAAGATTTCGCAATGGAATTCCCATTTGTTATCGGGAAATCTAGTGTCTATGCAGAGCTGCTAGTCCCACTAAGACGAGTAGCTATCTTAGAAACAAACAGATTAAAGTTACTTTCATTTTCCTTTATGAAAAGTAGATAAGAGAAGATCAAAGAATACCAACCTCAGTCTTTCGCTCGGTTCTTCGCTTGTCTCTTCTCCTCACCGACAGGTCTTTGCCGCTTCTCCCTTGACCACTCCGCTTCAAAGAGCACCTTTAAATTCAAAGCAGCATAATACCTTCAAAGTGTAGAGATCTACAATCATAAACAATATAGGACCAGATATATATTGACCACACAAATGCATATACAATCAGACATACAAGAACGTGGAGGAAAACTTGAATAACTTTATTGATATAAAGATTAGAAGAGAGGATTACAACCCATTGATCTAACCCAACGTCATCCTCCTAGCATGAAAGCCCTTCTTCACCTCATGAAAAGCTTAGATCACCCAACACTATGATATTCCACCAAGAAACCAACAGCACTTCCTTACAAGATACAAAATTCCAGCCTCTGGATCTCTGGGATGAGGGATCCATATATAGAAGATTGCAGGGGGGTGAGTCAGCTTCTGGGATTTTGATTAGTGTCCTCTCTCTGATAGTTCTTGATTCCACTTGGAGATTAATGATCTCTTACTCATCCCTGGGCGAATTCAAAGAGGTAAGTGTCACAAGAGAAGTTTTTGGAAGATTCCATGACGATCCACCTTGCAAACTGTCTTTGTCATTTGTCTACTCTCGCCCATCGCACCCTATAGAAGGGATTTCTAGTATGCATCACACCCTTTTCATTGAGTAGGTGAGATGCATCGCACCCTCTACACTGGGCAGTCTGTATGGTCCATCTTTGACCAGTTCTGAGCAGTTTTCTATGGAGAACTTCTGGGAGATGATGTAATCAGCTGACCTTGTTCCTTTAGGGTGTGAAGCAACACTTTTAGGACTTAGGAGCCCTTGGTTTATGGACATGTATGATTGGGGTTGCAGTGCCCAAAAATTTCTATAACAGTTGCCCCCTAAAGCATGAGGTCGTTAATCTTTTGATGTCGGGTGAAATGCTTTATCATGAGGATCCGAAGTTTTTTTGAGCTAGAGGGCGACCTATAATAACATACAATACAATACATTATTTCCATAATATTTTCATGATCTAGCTGAGGCGGATATTCCCATGCTTAGCTTTATAAATTCATCTTCCTATACATGAGACAGACAACCGTCTGTGTGGCAGACTGTTGATTCTGATAGAGCCATCATCCTTTGATTCGGATGATCATCTGTGCAGCAATGATGTACATTTGATGTCTTTATTTTCCTGAATATATCGCAGCCCGGATGGATGAAACTAGATACGGGGTCTTCAAATGCGTTCAATCTTCACTCGGAGTACAAGTCGATCCATGTGAAAGATGTTTTGGAGTCGAACATGGAAAGACATCGCCTGATTACCAGCCAATGATGTAAGTTGTTAACAGACGCGAGAGGAATCACCGATAATGATGATGACCCTTAAGGTATTACAGTACAATTCACATGGTGTGAAAAAGGGACTTGGCTTCGAACACCACGCAAATCTTTCGGTCGAAGGTCATTGATGTAAACCTGTCGCCGGAAGTGAGAAACTTGCCATTGAGGTATGCAAGCTTCAAAGTACTGAAAGGGTTGTTCCTAAGTTGACTTCTTGGATAATGAGCTGATGTCGACAAGAAGCGACCCGTCATAGGAGGGCCTTAATGAATCCCACATCTACGACACGGAACAGAGTAAATGATTTTGGAGGTGAAAACGATCTGATGATACAGGGTTCAGGGTGGCGGTCATGAAAGAATGGAGCGTGAATGTATTGCAGCAAATGAGACACAGGTGAATTCTCTGAGCGACTTCTCTTGAACATACCGGCAACACTGAGATGGAATGGTAGTATTAACCCCAAATATGGATGGTGCGATGGACCAATGGTGACATGACCGGTGAACAGAATAACCCAACCTGACTCGGACGCGGAGTGAAAGTGTCATGTTCAAGAGCGACTTTGCTACCAATAAATTTTCTTCAAGTTTTCTTCCCAATTTTTCCCCAGTCATTGCTGACCAGTACCTCTTTATTTTTATCAAGCTTGAGGAGGATAACATATGCTTGTTCTATAATTTTCCCTTCGGGCAAACCCATCGCTATGTTTTAACGAGCCTAGCGACAGTGAAACTCATTCTTGTCTATATGGACAAGTTTTTCGCTATTGGTTTTAACGAGTTTAACAAAAAAGGTAACTCGGTCCTTTTCAATTTTTAGAGAGTCTGAAAGGGACGTAAAGGAAACTCCAATAATCCTTTTTCGTCATATAATCCCTTAAGTCTGAAAAAGTATAAAATAATACGAAATGGATGAATTTTCGATAATTTTAACAAGCCGAACAAAACAAGCACTCGATCTTTTTGTGTAATAATCCCTCAGGTCCAAAAAGATTAAAATCTAGAGGAGGGATAGCACTCCCGGTAGCTTTAACGAGCTAGAGAGGCCAACTGCTCAGCAATCTTTTCATATTTTACAAGTCAGATGAAAAGAGCTTAAAGGAGACTCGTTTTTTAAGGAACGAGTGATAATCTCAGGTAGCAGCTGATTCCAGGTAAGGTTTGGAATTGTCCAATCACGACAGTGTCACAAGGATGGCTAACAGGATCACTCTTTGCAGCTGTTCCTCAAAAGGGTAAACAATCAAATGGAGGTGAATGATCGGCTAAAACAGAGCGGAGGTGATGATGAGAACACGACCAAGGCTCAAAAGCTGATGATAATGCATTCACAATGGCTATTTACCGGAAATTGGTTCATTTTTTAATGAGCTTAAAATCTGGGTGAAACATTTGCTCATTGCTTAGGTTTAATTTTTAATGAGCTTGAACTTCACATAAAAAACTGCTCGTGCCAGTCGTATAATAAGGATTTCTCATCGATAGGTTCAATTTTTAGGGAGCTTGCACCATTCAAAACTTTGCTCCGGATCCTTTCATTATGCAAGCTCAGAATGACCAATCCTATGAGTTTAAAGGGTTGAGAAACTACAAACTAAGAAAATAAATGGTCACTCTTTACTTTCAGGCAAAAAGGTTTGCATGCCCCCAGGCATAGCAAAGTAGAGTTTCCAGGTTACCATATGAAAGCTCTCGCATTTGCAAGATTTCTCCATCCGCGTTGCAAACAAACACTTCCTTGGTGATGTCTACCGAAATAGACAAAGGTGAGTGGCGCGGTCGCATCCACTCACATAACTTTGATGAGGGAATCTTATTCCAGTCTAATCCCATTTTCCTAAACGGACGGGTGTGTCAGACTAGTCATATATCCTTCGTGGAAACCTACCCTATACCCAAGGTTTTCCTACCGAAACAGACCAGGGTGCACCCTTTTCATTGAGCAGGTGAGATGCATCGCACCCTCTACACTGGGCAGTCTGTATGGTCCATCTTTGACCAGTTCTAAGCAGTTTTCTGTAGATAACTTCTGGGAGATGATGCAATCAGCTGACCTTGTTCCTTTAGGGTGTGAAGCAACACTTTTAGGGACTTAGGAGCCCTTGGTTTATGGACATGTATGATTGGGGTTGCAGTGCCCAAAAATGTCTATAACACCATTGTGAAAAGAGCGATAACATTACAAATCAAGTCGTAGATTTACAACTTGATTATGATTAAATATTTAAGAAGGTTTCTGACTTCTTGAATTGGAAAAGATCAGAGGAAGGAAAAAGAGCAGAATTGCCCAGAATCGATGAATCTCATAAAGAAATGTTATTTGCAAAATGGGATTCACATCTTAAGGAAGCAGGGCGAGTGATGGAGGAGGCAGTAACAGCAGCAAACAATGTCATCGAGTGTATCAATGAAAATCTGCACAAGGCAAATTTGATATCAGAGACCACCCTAGGATTCCTCCCAAAGGCACAATAGCTTCAAACGAAGTGGAAAAAAACAACAGAGGAAAAGGCAGAGTCAATTAAACAGATAAATAGGTTAAATTGGGACACACACTGGCAGTACCTGGTAAAGCCACATAGCCAATGGATGACTTTGAAATGCCTCATAACCTCTGCTGAGAATATAGTGCCAGCTCTTGCCAATTCCGTATTTGTAGGACAATTAAAGGTTGAAGTTGGCTAACCGACGCTCTTGAAGCCAATTCTGGATATTTGCAACTTAAAAGAATAGATGCATGATTTATCATAGATATAGTTTAGTTTTATTGTTAGTTCATTTTTTCTTGAAATGAGACAGGTCATTTAAACCTCCTCATCTATTTTTGTAATACTTATTTTTAGATTTCGCATAGTAGTATTTTAACCCCTCTCATTGCATTGGAGAGGGGTCTAGAATTTTATCAAAAACAATTCTTCAGAACGTGCAGTTTGCCCTCGACTGAGGAGGTTTTGATAAAATGAATGGAGCAAGATTTATATTTATATGAGTTTGGTATCTACTACTGAAATTCATTTCTGTATTCTTAATGGATGCTGAGTAATTTGAAGATAAATATATATTGTTGTGGCTTATGAGTAGAATCTATTACCAATGGTATTTCTATCTCCTAATACTTTTTACTAATGTGCTAAGTGATAAATTATTTTCAGTTATTGATATATGAAAGTTTGAATGTTCAGTTGTCATTATTGCACTTTTGTATGGTGATAACTTAATTTTATGCTGAGTATATGAATAATTTTTATGCAATATGTTTATCATAATTGTTTCAGCTAACTTCTTATACGAAACAATCATTTTTAATGGATTTTTTTCGCGTAGTGATTAAATGATTTATATTACCAATTGCTACTAGAAATTATTTTAGATCGCATAAGTGAAACAGTACTCCTAGGATAGATTAAAGTTAGATGTTTTCTTTCATTAGAATAGATTGCTTATAATAAGTAAAAGATAGAGTAGATTTAGAATAAGCATTCACCCCACAAACCCCAAAAAAAAAAGCGTCATCCCGTTAGTATACCCATCATAAACAGATTAGGAAACTGGTCCCATCATCCCTAGTCGGAGCCACTATTCCAAATGGAAAAGGAGTTGCTTTCAAGGTTAGGATTGGGTGGTTATCCCCCTTGTTGTGGACCTGATTTTTTGAGCCTTCAACACCACAATTAATGAACTCAACCGAATTCTGTTTGATGAAGCTTTTCGAACCAAATTGATTTTATGAATATGCTAGAGTTGATGATGTGTCTCATTTCCACGTGGATCTTGACATGGTTGGCTTGCTAACCTATCTTCCTGAAAAAATAGGAGTTGATGTGGACACCCTTCATGACCTGTAATCCATTTGGAGCTTGGATGCTTGATGTTTAAAAACTTCAAAAAAGTAGAAAAACAGAGTTTTTGATAGTTTCGTAGCAAAAAATAGAGTCTTCAACAGTTTCGTAGCAAACTTTAGTAGCAACTTCAAAAAACACCCTTCTGCTACCCCTTTTCTCTTTTTGCAAGTTCTAAGGTTTTCCTTGATGTTTTTAAGCTAAATACATACCTTCAGAACTTCCTTTGTTGTATTTTAAGTTTGCCTTCTCCTCCATGAAAAGCTACAGCAATTTCATAGCAAATTTTCGGCTTCATTATGGGGAGTTTCTACGAAATTTTAAAATTCTGAAATTTTTGAATTTTCATGGTTCCTAATGCCTCCTTATTACTTCTAATACCATGTTCACTATACATAAGTCTAAGTTTACTCATTTAAGTATATTAAAGAAAAAATTGAAATTTTTACCATTTTCAAGGAGTAGCATCTACTTTAGCAATAATCTTGAGGTTTCTCTTTTTGAGTTCAACCTTGATCATTTCTATTTGTTTTTCTAGTGCTATGAATTTTCCCTGTAATATTTTCATGTATGCTTGTAGTGAGTTATTCCTTTAATACATGTTCTTCAACATCCTGTGAAAAGGAAAAGTCCTCTTTATCATCCTTTTGGATTTATCTGCAGTTTCATCATAAAAATCTATCTGCTTTGACACTTCTTTTTTCCATTCTTCAAACTCAAGTTTGGATTTGATAACTTCTTGTCTAGCTTCTCTTAATTGTTCCTGCAGAACCTCTATTTCACTTTTTCCTTGTACAACCTCCTTGCCTCTCTTTTTCTTTGATGGTTCCTTTGATGGTTCTTTTGATGGCTCTGTTTTATCCAAAGGTACTTCTGGCATCTTTTCAGCTTGCTGCATTGACCTTGTGACAGGTTTCCTTGGCCTGAAAATGAAACCATGTTCTTCTTGTGTAAATTCTAACTTCTTAGCCCTTTTGTTTTTCTTCTTGGTTTTAGTTTTGGTCACTTCTTTAGGTTGCTCAATTGGGCTTTCTTCAATCTCAATAGCCTCTAGGATATCAGTTAGCTTGCCCTTCTTTGTACTCTATTCTCTACTCTGTCTTCTGGTCATCCTCCTTTTTGTGCTTGTGGAAGCCTCTACTACAGGTTTCTCTGCCACTGGTTGCTGCTCTTTTCTAGGGGTTGTGGATTTAGATTTTGGAGTTCTCCTAGAGGGGGTGGAAACATCTAATTCATATCCACTTAAGAATAGGAAGGTAAGCCAATCTTTGTTTAACCTATTTAGCTCTTCTACAACCAATAGTTTAATAAGGCCGTGATGAAAAACAGAGGTGTCACTTGCATCAGGTTTGGCTTGAACCTTGTCTGCCATTTTTCCCAAACTTATAAACAAATAAAATGGAATGTCTAGAGGTTGCTTACCAGAGAATGAAGTAACAACCTGAAATGATACTGATACACCATGTTGAATCTACATTCACATGCGAAGTACTTATGAATGACCATCAAGAGCTTGGAGAAATGTTCTTTAAGGCATGTTTTGGGAATTTCTGTAGTCATATAAATCCCTGTGTTCTTCTTTGAGAAATTCATCACAATTTTTCAACTTGATATTCTATACTTTAAACCATACTTCGCCTAACCTATGGATTTCTGTAGCATGGGAAATTGTATTAGTTGACACTGCAAAGTTTAGAAGACCATTTTTTTTTTTTTTTTTTTTTTTTTTTTTTTTTTTTTTTTTTTTTTTTTTTTCTGTTCCATTGAAATTCACAGCAAAATATTTAGCAATTTACGCATGGAAACCATGTAGCTTTTAAAAAAAACATAGGCATCCCACGTTGGAAAACGCTTGAACAAAGGTAGGGTCTTCCTCCAACATGTTCATGTCCAGTGGCTCATAACGTACCACTGATCCTCCTTTATATTATTTCCTACGTGCCATGGATGCAACACATAAGCTTCCTCCTTGTCACCTGCAAAACAAACTAGAGACAGCTAGACAGCAATGAACCCTAACCTAGAGACAACAAGACATGTATGAAAGCTAGGTTGGTGTGAGAGACAACAAGAAGATTCTTTGAAAGCGTGAAGCTTATGGCTGCAAAGTAAAATACGAAAGGTAGAGTTAGCAGCAAGAAGCTATGTGGTGTTAATATATATGGAAAATAGAAAAAATGTGATAAAGTGTAATCATGACCCATCACAAGAATGAAAAATCATGGCCTTTAAACCTAAAGAATAGTTGCTTCACCGTTAAGACTAGCTATGCAGTTTATCATAATTTCGTAGTGAGACAGGAGTTCAAAAAGATGGATTCATTGCGGAAGTGTCAGGAACTTTCATAGCAAATATCTGGAATACATAACTAGAGTTGCTACAGATTTCTATAAAATTGAAAAAAATTCAATTATGAACAAATAGACCCGACACATATGAAAGATTGGAACTTTGAACTTTTATGATTGACGCTATCTGAACTTAGATGGACCTTGCATCATGTCATGATGACCAAAAACCCTATGATCATGAACTTTATGTGAGAAAAATTAAAAAACACCCTAATTAACTTGACCAACAGACTTGACAAACTATTCCTAGGTTATCATGGATAACAATGGCTCCAATGGGGATGTTGCGCCCCTGAGGTGCAACAAAGAACCAGCAGACTAGTTGCCTTATTGAAAACTGAAAATGATGATATCATTTCCAAGTTCTTATGGCCTTCACTTCGGACTCACACATGTTGCATAAATCATCCACACCTGCAATTTTTAATGATGAAAAATGGAATATATACAATGATATTCCTTCTAGACGACTGAATTAAAAGGAATAATTCTTGAGAAACCTGCCATTGACAGGTCCTCCCTTGCATAGTTGACCATCCATCTCTTATAGTATAAAAGAGTTATTTTCATGGTAGGCTAAGATCTTATATGGCCCTTTCCGGAGGTTCTCAAACTTTCAATGCTTTCCTTTGTCATTGATCAAAGCCTCCCACTTCAGAACCACATCATGAATATTGAAATTCTCTTCTTTCATCTTTCTGTCAAATGTCTTCTTAACTCTGTTTTGATATTTATGATAATTAATGTACACTTCTTCTATTTTTTCCTAGAAATCAATCAATTGATTGATCCTCCTTTGAATAGAATTTGGTTCTTCCTCCAATCCTTGTAACAATTTCATCATTGGAACTCCAAGAGAGCTAGGAAACACAACTTCAATTCCATAAACCAATTCATAAGGAGAAACCCCTATGGATCTTTTAGTACAAATTATGTCAGCCCATAAAGCAAATTTAAGTTTTAAGTGCCATGATATTTTGTTTTCCTGCAAAATTCTCTTGATAATTCTGACTAGACTCTTGTTTGATGACTCAGCTAGGCCATTACCTTGAGGGTAATAAGTTGTAGAGTGACCAAGGGTGATATTATATTGGTTGCAAAAACTTACCATATTCTTTGTTTTGAAGGCCTAATCATTATTAGTGATAATCTTCATTGGGAAACCAAATCTAGATAAGATGTTATTTTCCAGAAATGGTATGATCATTGAGTCTATAGCTTATCTTGTAGGATTCACTTCAATCCACTTTGAAAAATAATCAGTGGTTGTAAGGATCCACCGATGTTGGCCTGAAGATGAAAGATGTATCTCACTAGTAAAATCTAACCCCCATTGTTGGAAAGGAGCTTCTACAAATATGGGTTTCAAAGGCAATGAGAGCAGCTTTCTCTTTCCATCAAATATTTAACACTCATGACAGGCATCAATCTTTTAATATACATCTTGGAACATTGAAGGCCAATAAAAACCTGGTCTGAGTATTTTATTCATTGTTTATTTCTAATAACGATGACCCCCACAGTCACCCTTATGAAACTCTTCAATTATTTTCTCAACTTCATCTTCTAATAGACAGTTAAGAAGTATTCCACCTATGTCTTTCAAATACAAACATTTGTTCAAGATACAATACCTCATAGATTTCATCTTGACAAAACTGGCTTTTGATCTTGATATTTCAGGAGGATCTCTATGATGTTGCAAAACAAAAATGACATCTTTATAAAAATCTGACATAATGAATTTTTCTTCAACGGAGATCAACTCTTTATCTGCAATCACATGTGAAATTTTTGCTATAAAATCAACGTCTAGACAATCAAAATTTGATTGAGTCATAAACTTTGCTAACCCTTGTCCTTTCACCAACTTTGTAGGTCTGATCTCCAAATCATATTATAGAAAAGTGGCAATCCACGTACTTCTCTTACCATCTGGATCAGCTTGGGTTAATATGTCTTTTACTACAACATTAGGTACAAAAGCAACAATGTGTGACTAGATGACATATACCCTGAAATATTTGAGTGATTTCACCAATTTAAGCATAAGCTTTTTTTCCCATAATGTTGTACTTCAATTCAGAAGTCCAAGTGTCCTACTACAAAAGGAAATAGGTTGTTCATTACCTTGTTGTTTTCTCTGCAAAAATACTCTTGCAATTGTATGTTCTGAAGCAAAAGTAAAAAATAGAAATTCTTTTGAAAATTCAGGATTTATGAGTATTGGAGCTTGAGTAAGAGATTTCTTGATCTCTTCAAAAGAATGTTTAGCCTTTTTTGTCCAATAAATATTATAATCCTTTTTAAGCATCTTGGTGATATGCTTCACAATTTCTGCAAAGTTAGGAATAAATCTTCTAACAAAATTCACCTTGCCTAAAAATGATTGAATTTATTTTCTATTTCTCGGCAGGTCTATCTTCTGAATAGTAGCAAATCTACTTGGATCAATCTTAATCCCTTATTTTGATATTATATGACCCAATAATTTTCCATATGTCAAAGCAAAAACACTTTTTGTGGGGTTCAGAGAAATACCAAATTTTCTGCATTTTTGAAGAATCATTTCCAAGTGCTTGAGATGTTCCTCTTCCTTCTTTGAAAACACAGTGATGTCATCCATATATACAACCACATATTTGTCCTTTTCTTCTGCAAATGCAATATCTACGACCCTCTGAAAATTTTATCCTACATTCATGAGTCCAAAATGCATCTTGGCATACATAAATGTTTCCCAGGGTGTGGTAAAGGTTGTCTTCTCTTGGTCATCAGGATGTACCAATATCTGATTATAGCTTGAGAAACCATCTAGCATTGACATCCTTTGTGATCCTACAATGTTCTGCAGTATGTGATCCATCTTGGGAAGAGGATAATTATCCTTTAGTGAGGCTTTATTCAAGTTTATGAAATCAATACATATCCTGATCTCTCCATTTTTCTTCCTTACAAGAACCAAATTAGCCAACCAAATAGGAAACCTTAATGGAACTACGATCTTTTCTTCAAACAATTTTTTAATCTCCTTTTCAATCAATGGCAGAAGTAGTGGATTAATCCTCCTTAGATTTTGTTTGAAATGATTTTCATTTTTCTTTATTGGTATTGTATGGTGTATGATACTAGGATCATAATTTTTCAAATCTACATAACTCCATGCAAAGACATCTATGTATTTTTTCATCAAATCAACATATTTCTGTTTTACCTAAGAAGAAAGGTACTTGGACAACTTGACACACTTAGGATTATTTTCAGTTCCAAGATTATAGGTTTCGACCTCTTCATCATTAGATTTTATCTTAGAATTCTTGGCTACATCATTCTGGTCAAACAATTTTTCAAGAGGAATTAGTCCCTTAGGAATACAGTTGTTTTTTAGCTGAATGACTTTTGTACTGGCTTTGGTTTCAGCAAACATATTTTGTTGGTCAACTTGAGTAGTTTCAAACTCTTCTTTCAATTCTATAAAGTTTTTGACTTGTTGATCATTGTCAAATACTTGTTAGTTTTTTATGTTATCATGAATGGTTGGCCTATGTCTGATTTCAATATCATATTTATTTCTAGAATGAGTTGGAATTGTAAATTGGTTGGTTGAAACAAATAAGGAATTTTCAATATTGTTCTATTCTCTAGGCCTGATTGTGAAATTGTGTTCTTCAAAAATTTCTAGTAACTCAAGAAGTAAATTTTTGTATGCTCTCATTCTAACATCTTTGGTTTGATAGGTATCACTTACTTGTTTGATGACTGACTAAGAATAACCAAAAACTGAAATCTTTTTAGCACCTAAATTCTTTAAAGTTTCCAAACCCAAAACCAAAGCTTCATATTCTACCATGTTATTGTTGCAATCAAAATTTAGCTTGTAATAGAAAAAATTACTTCCATCTCTTGGGCTAATTACCCAAATGCCAACACCAACTCCATCTCTTCTATCATAACCATCAAAGCGCATGTGCTACCAACCTTCTCTGTCAATTTCTTCAACTTGTTGATTTTTTGTTTGCTGATTTTCTGCTTCATCAATGATCCCATTGAAAAGAATAGAGGATCCTAACTTTTTTTTGCATAAACTGGGAAATTTTGAGGTTTGTCTTTGTTCCTGACCATATATTCCATTCTATATCCTCAATATAATCTTCTCTTCTCACCAAAAACAGGGATAGTGGCATAGGACATGTCCATTTGCATGGTTCCCTTGATTTTAGCAGCCCATGATCTAGACAATAACATACCAGATTTTGGTGGAATATCTGCTACAATTATGTCCATTAGTACAATTTTAGCAGGGATTTGAGTTAAACCAACCACCACATCTTTGATTAAGCCTATACATTGAACCCTCTTAGAATCAAATGAGAATAAATCTTTGTAAGGTCTCGTAATGTCCAAGCCCAATCTTTCCATGATGACCTTTGGCATTAAATTGTGAGATGCCCTTGAATCTAACATAGCATTGTGTAATGTCATGTCATGAATATTTAAACTTACATAGAAAGGTGGTACTTCTTTGTTTTTTTCATCGTCCACTCTTGGCCCTAAGAAAATGGTAGGATGATCTTCTTGCAAATTTAGAATATCAAAAGATCCAACTTGAGTATCAAGCATTTTCACAATTTGATTCCTATATTCTGTAACTCAATATTTCTCCAAAAGGGACAACAATTTTTATCTTTGACTTTTCATTTTCAAGGCTAATAACTGGTTGATTTTTTTCAATTTCTTTCCCAGGAACAACTTTCTTTTGATTTTTTCCAATTTATTTCCCATAAGAATCCTTCTTTTGTTAAGCCACTTTTGGACAATCTGCTTTCTTAGGATAATTTTTATTAGGAACTATAGGGACATTATTATTCCTCAAGTTATATTGCTTTTTCATCTCAAAAATGGCATGTTGATATCCTTTCAGGTAATTTGATTGTGCTTCAATTTCAACATTACACATGTCATTTCTTGGTTCATGTTGTGGGGAAAAATGCCTATTTAGGACGATCCTATCCACCTAAGGTGTGACAGTGCCTTAGCAACAAACGAATACAGTTATTATGATTCCTTCCTTTATGAAATGTGAAAGAGGAGAGATTGGCAGACTTACCGTTGTCTTTCGGTTGTCCCTCGATCTAGATCCTCTTCTCTTTGTGTGTCCACAGCTACTTGCCTCCTCGCTTGATCAAGAGAACAGCTACTTGAATCCCACGAGATCACAAGAGAACAGCTACCTGTGACAAGAGAACAGCTACTTGCAACAAGAGAAGAACACAATACAAAGGCAAATATACATATTCATAAATGATTCAGGATTAGAAGTAAATCAAATATACTAATGCAATCATACAAAATACACCAGCATATAGGGAAGAATCAAGATAGCTTTATTGAAAGTAACAGGGTTCAGGAAGAGATACAACCCATAGGGCTCCAACCTAGCATCTCCTTCCCAGTAGAATGGAATTCCTTCTTCAACTCCTTTCAAAGCATAACACACCCAATGTTTCTAGCCACAAACCAACAACAATTCTTTGCAAATACTAAATTCCAGCCTCCTTTGACCTCATGAGAGAGATCTATATATAGGAGTTTTGGAGAAAGGATGAGTCAACTTGAGGCTGGCATGAAGCTGACTAGTGTCCTCTCCCACTTCAGTTCTTGAGTCCACTTGGAGGTTCTTGCTTCCACTTGGAGATTTGGAACCTCTTACTCATCACCAGTCGAATTCTCTGATCCAAGTGTCATTTTGGAAGCTTCCTGGGCATTGACACCTTGAGAAATGACTCTGCCACTTGTCCAAACTCACTCAGCGCAGGTAGCCTTCTTTGCAATTGACATTCAACGCAGGTAGACAGTGGAGCAGTTGACATTCAGCGCAGATGCTCAGTGGAGCAGTTGACATGATCCAGAATTGCCTTGTTTTTGAGTGTTTTCAGGTGGAGAACTTTTGTGAATTGCTGTGGTTTGCTGGCCTTGTTCCTCTAGGGGTAAGAACAACATGTTTAGGGACTTTGGATCCCTTGATTATTGACATTTCATGCTCAGTGATGCAAGGCACAAAAATGTCTATAACAGTTGCCCCCTAAAGTATGAGGCCGTTTATCGGGTGAAATGCTTTATCCAGGAGGGTCCAAAGTTCATCCATCTGCTGGGAGGAGACCTGTAATAAAATACAATACAATACATTATGATTCATACTGCTTTCATGATCTAGCTAAGGCAGGCATTCCCATGCTCAGCTTTATAAATTCATTTTTGTACATAGAACAAACGATCGTCTGATGGTAGACTGATAATTTTGGTGAAATTAACATCCTTTGAATAGGATGATCATCTGTTGCAATGATGTACATGTCAAATGTCTTTATTTTTCCTGAATATATATCGCAGCCCGGATGGATGAAACTAGATCCGGGGTCTTCAAACTCGTTCGATCTTCACTCTAAGTACAAGTCGATCCATGTGAGAATTGCGCTGAAGTCGAACATGGAAAGACATCGCTTGATTACCGGTCAATGGTGTAAACCGTTAACAAGCGCGAGAGGAATCACCGATAATGATAATGACCCTCAAGGTACTGCAGTACAATTCACGTGGTGTGAATAAAGGACTTGGCGTCGAACACCACGCAAAATCTTCTGGTCGAATGTCATTGATGTATACCTGTCGCCGGAAGTGAGAAACTTTCCATTGAGGCATGCAAGCTTCAAAGTACTGAAAGGGGGTGTTCCTAGATCAACTCCTTGGATAATGAGCTGATGTCGACAACGAGCGATCCGTCAAAGGAGGGCCTTAATGAATCCCACATCAGTGACACGGAATGGAGCTAATGATTTTAATGGAGGTGAAAACAATCTGTGACATATGATTCAGGGTGGCGGTCATGAATGGATGAAGGATAATGTGTGGCAGTGGATGGAACCCGGTTGACTCTTTCTGAATGACTTCTCTTGAACATATGGCGACACTGATGTGATGGATCGGTAGAATTACCCCAAATATGGATGGTATGGCGAGACCATGGTGATGTGACCGGTGAATGAAACAACCCAACCCGAATGTGGTACGGAAGAAAAGTGTCATGTTCAAGAGCGACCTGCTACCATCAAAATTTTCTTGATTTTTCCCAATTTTTCCCCAGTCATTGCTGACCAGTACCTCTTTATTTTTGTCAAGCTTGAGGAGGATAACATATGCTTGTTCTATAACCTGCCCTTCGGGCAAGCCCATCGCTATGTTTTAACGAGCCTAGCGATAGGGAAACTCGTTCTCGTCTAAAGACAAGTTTGTCGCTATTTAATCATTTTAACGAGTCTAACGACAAGGATAACTCGGTCCTTTTCATTTTTAGAGAGTCTGAAAAGGTACATAAAGTCAACTCCAAAATTCCTTTTTCGTCATCTAATCCCTTAAGTCCGAAAAAGTATAAAACAATACAGAAGGGATGAGTTTTCGATAACTTTAACGAGCCGAATAAAACAAGCGCTCGACCTTTTTGTGTAATAATCCCTCAAGTCCAAAAAGATTAAAAATCTATAGGAGGGATAGCTCTTCCTGTCCTTTTAGCGAGCTGGAAGGCCAAAACTCGGCAATCTTTTCATATTTTACGAGTCAGTTGAAAAGAGCTTAAAGAAGACTCGTCTTTTGAGGAATGAGTGATAAACAAGGATAGCAACTGATTCCAGGTACAGGTTGGAATTTTCCAATCACGGCAGTGTCACAAGGATGGCTAGGTGAAATCACTCTTCGCAGCTGTTCCTCAAAATGGGTAAACAATCATATGGAGGTGAACGATTGGCCAAATGAAAAGTGGAGGTGGCAGGTGCAAACATGACCAAGGTTTTTATGGCTGATAAATTTACGATCACAGTGGTTATTTACCGGGATAGGTTCATTTTTTAGTTAAAAATGAGCTTAAACACTGGAGGAAACTCTGCTCACTGCTTATATTTATTTTTTAACGAGCATGAAGACTGCGTTAAAACTGCTCGGATCTTGTGTTTTTTTTTTAACGAGCATGAACTTTATGCTAAAACTGCTCGATTACCCAGTCATAAAATAAGAGTGTCTCATGAAAGATCCCATTTTTTATAGAGCTTGCGCCTTACCAAAGCTATGCTCACTCATCCTTTCTTTATGCAAGTTTGGAAACGGCTAATCCTACGAGTTTAAAGGGTTAGACCTACAGGTTTAAAGGGAGGACCTAAAAATTTAAAAAATAAATAGTCGCCCCTTGCTTGCACTCCAAAAGGTTTGCATGCCCCCAGGTATAAAACAGAGTTTCAAGGTTACCTCTAATTACCCTCCGCCAAAACATTTTTTTTAATCGAGAGAGGCTTACCTCTTTCAGGTCACCCAAAGATTGTCTCGTTAATCTTTCAAACAAAACACTTCCTCGACAATGTCTACCGAAATAGACAAGGGTGAATGACTGGTTCCAAACACGTAACTTTGACAAAAGAATCTTATTCTAGAACAACCCCTCTTCCATCCACGGATGGGGTACGGACTAGTCATATTCTCCCACGAAAACCTACCCTATACCCAAAGTTTCCCTGCCGAAGCAGGCCAGGATGCATGCCCCCTGGGTTCCAGTCATATCCTCCCGAATTACTCGCGCTCATCAGGAGGACGGACCGTGGGTTGAGACACTTCTTGCATGAATAGACCATTTAGGGATGGTACATGACTATTTGCGATGTGTGATCCGGGAAACGAAAGTTGGTCCATGAGCTTGACCATTCTTCCTTCATGCAGAAAACACATTACTCTAAAGAGTGAGGAGACTACAGCTCCCATGCAATATATATAGTCTCGTCCAAGGAGTAGGTTATAATCCAAGGGTCCTTGAACGACCATCACGTTCATTTGAACGGTCTTCCCTTTCAATGTTATAGGCACATTGGGGAGGATCCCTAAAGGTCGACTGGTTCCTTTATCAAAACCTGATAGATTTCTCATCTCAGGTAAAAGCGCCGGTGAACCAATCACTTTCCAAGCAATAGAGGAAAGGATACTCACAGATGCCCCCTCATCAATGATAGTGCCAGCCATTACCATTCTGTATATTTGACAAATAATTCTGAATGGCACACTGGCTGGCAACCGGGGTCTGCCTAGTTGGTTCCAATCAAAGGACACAACCAGGTTGCTTGGTGGTGGGACCGAATATACGGCCGGATAGCGCTCTGATGAACTTCCTTCCTGCGATAAAGGAATGGTGGCATTGCCCCCTTGATCATCAGAGTCAGTGCTGACGAAGAGAATCTGGACGGTGTCGTCTTGATTCTCCTCTGTGACAGTGTCATTCGAAGATGGAGCCTCTGAAGGCAAAACCGGGTCAACTGTCGTATCAACCTTTTGACTTTCGTCAGGCATGGATCCAGACGGTTCATCTTCAATGACAAATGCTTCGGCTGACCATCTCGGTGGATCAGCCGGATTCTCAACCAGTGAGGGACTTGGCAGGAGTCTTTGATATCCAGGAGGGAGATTCGCTCGTAAAATCGGGCGATCTTCCAGGACTCTTTTTGCCTCGTCTAAGAAGGGACAGTGGTGGATGGCGTGATCGCCTTCACACAGTCTGCAGGGAAATTTAGCTTTCCCGCTCTGTCCTGGAGCTTCACTCCCACTAGTTGACGGCGAGCAGTCGACATGACTATCAGAGGTCGATGCTCCCGAATTGTGCAAACGGGGGGACCAGTCTCTTAGTATCCGTGGGATACAGGGACAATCTCTATGGAAGTGGTCTCCCCTGCATATGACGCATGGCGATTTAAGCCTTACGAGTGCGGTGTGTGGATTTTTGTTAGATGACAGTTGTTTGCCCCCAGTCGCCTTAGGCTCCTTCTTCTTATTTTCTTTCTTCTTCTTCTCCTTCTTCTCCTTAGGAACCCGATTTTTTGATCGACCAGTTCCGTCAAGCGAAGAGGAAGGAGGGGAGGAAGATGAAGTGGAAGGCTGGGAGGCAACTCTTGTCTGATCTAACTGTTGACTCGACTGTTCAGGAGTGGTGGTATTCTGAACGACATTGGTCGAAAAGAGCCAAACTGGTAGGCCAATTGTCAGTCCTGGAAGCGACAATGTGGCCATGTGGGGCGCACCAACATCTCCCCAAGAGGAGAAGGGACTAGGATTTCCACCCAAGGGAACTCCTTGGTTGGTGTGCTCCATCTTTTCAACCTAAAGATCAACGCGGGATTAAAGGGTGATTGTTCCGTTTAAAATAAATTGTTAACGACGCTTTTAGACACAACTTGCTTTTTCAGTTTTAAAGAGTCGAGAAAAAGCTAAAGATGACTCTAGTCTCCTTCGATGTTTTAACGAGCCCGAAGTGACAAATGCTCGGATGGACTTTTTCTGTTATAGAGTCTGAAAAAGGCCAAAAGAAACTGCTCTGGAGATCTAGGCAGAGGGTGTGCCAAACTTTTCGCAAAACCACAGAACACGTTTTACGGTACGGGTGGTCGATCTTCGTGAATGTTGTGTTCACTGCATTGCGATCAGTAGGGCGGCCGACACGGCTTCCTAAGGATAAAATATATATGCCTATAGGGGTCTCCCAATATATACGCGACGGTACGTGGGAGCACAATCCGTATTAGTGCCACCGACTCTCAGGAGGAATCACCCACCTTCTTCGAGATCGACAGTCACTATGTTTAACGACGCCGGAACACGTCTCGAGCCTAGACCTCTATGTTGTGCGTTATGTTACAAAGCGTTGTTAGGTTCATTCAGTTTATTTTAGGTTGATCTTTTTAAATTTTGCCTTTCAAGGTTCACCACGAGATGTATGATACAAATTCCTAAATGCAGTCTAAGATGATAAGCAAGCTTTACAATCTTTCAACTTTGAAAATCCTAGCTACTAAGGGAAAAGAGAGAGACTATCTTTTCTCAAAGAGCAATCAGCACACTCTAATGCACTCTTCCTAAACCAAGCATGCAAACTTATCAAATGCAAAATGCACAATGCAGGTGTTTGTTTTCACTTTCTTAGTATAAATGCCTACCAAGAAAGCTTTTTGCACAACTTTGAATTTGCTTTTACAATGATCAAAATAAACAAGTTCTCTTTCTTCGAAATCAATAAGGGTAGAAGAGATTACAATCACTTTGCGATTTTCTAAATAAAGACTCGTTTTTGATACTTTGAAAAGAACAAACTCAAACCGATAAGCAAAAGTAAAACTATGATCAATCTGAACAAACAGCCAATGAACTCTCTTCTAAGATCAATCTCAATCAGATCTGAATCAAAGGCTACAGAAAGAATGCTTTACTCATGCAAAGGAATACTGTAAATGACGCCACAAACACATAAAAACATTCACAATCTTTTTGTACAAAAATGGGGCGGAATTCAGGCAAAGAAAAAGTTTATCAAACTAGCACCTATGCTTGTTAAAGGCTGCAAAAAACAGAGATCAAAACAGGGCAACAAAGGACAAAGAACCCCAGCTGCACAAGGCCACACTGGTTCAGCGCAGGTCCAACACTGTCAGTTTGACATTCAGCGCAGGTAGCCCCTTCGGGACCTGCGTTGAAATGCAGACTGCCTTCACAGTGCCTGCGCTGAAGAGAGAAAATCTCGTTTCTCTTGGTTTCTGGGTCACAAAATGCTCAAAAATCAACTGTTTCAGGCCAAATCAGAAACACAAGCAAGGTATAAACAGAGGGATGCTTTGATAAGGTACTAAAGACTATCACAAGGATCAATCAAATCGTTTGTGTATCTAGTTTAGATCATAGACAAGTCCAACATACTGGATCAAAGCAGCAACTTTTACTTTGCATCCGGGAAAGATGCAGTTCAAGAATTGCTGTCAAGTCTATGAAGTAAACAAATGACGGAAACACAAATGAAATGAATAAACAAGTTCCTCCCCAGTGGAGTCGCCAATTTGTTGTGGGGAAAAATTCCTATTTAGGACGATCCTATCCACCTAAGGTGTGACAGCGCCTTAGCAACAAACGAATACAGCTATTATGATTCCTTCCTTTATGAAATGTGAAAGAGGAGAGATTGGCAGACTTACCATTGTCTTCCGGTTGTCCCTCGATCTAGATCCTCTTCTCTTTGTGTGTCCACAGCTACTTGCCTCCTCGCTTGATCAAGAGAACAGCTACTTGAATCCCACGAGATCACAAGAGAACAGCTACCTGTGACAAGAGAACAACTACTTGCAACAAGAGAAGAACACAATACAAAGGAAAATATACATATTCATAAATGATTCAGGATTAGAAGTAAATCAAATATACTAATGCAATCATACAAAATACACCAGCATATAGGGAAGAATCAAGATAGCTTTATTGAAAGTAACAGGGTTCAGGAAGAGATACAACCCATAGGGCTCCAACCCAGCATCTCCTTCCCAGCAGAATGGAATTCCTTCTTCAGCTCCTTTCAAAGCATAACACACCCAATGTTTCTAGCCACAAACCAACAGCAATTCTTTGCAAATACCAGCCTCCTTTGACCTCATGAGAGAGATCTATATATAGGAGTTTTGGAGAAAGGATGAGTCAGCTTGAGGCTAGCATGAAGCTGACTAGTGTCCTCTCCCACTTTAGTTCTTGAGTCCACTTGGAGGTTCTTGCTTCCACTTGGAGATTTGGAACCTCTTACTCATCACCAGTCGAATTCTCTGATCCAAGTGTCATTTTGGAAGCTTCCTGGGCATTGACACCTTGAGAAATGACTCTGCCACTTGTCCAAACTCGCTCAGCGTAGGTAGCCTTCTTTGCAGTTGAAATTCAACGCAGGTAGACAGTGGAGCAGTTGACATTCAGCGCAGATGCTCAGTGGAGCAGTTGACATGATCCAGAATTGCCTTGTTTTTGAGTGTTTTCAGGTGGAGAACTTTTGTGAATTGCTGTGGTTTTCTGGCCTTGTTCCTCTAGGGGTAAGAACAACATGTTTAGGGACTTTGGATCCCTTGATTATTGACATTTCATGCTCAGTGATGCAAGGCACAAAAATGTCTATAACAGTTCATCATGCTCTTATTTTGTTAAAAACATCCTTGTCTCATCATCATCTAAACGATGTATGATGTCTTCCTGATTTTCTGGTTGCATTTCTTCTTCATCAACTAGATTGCGCTGAAAAGGAGGACTAACTTGTTGATCGGGCTGGTTTCTTTGTTCTCTAGTTCGTTGTTGAATTTGAACTATCCTAAAATTAGGGTTTCTTATCTGTGGTTCTCGTTGTGCAATAGGAGGATTATTTCCAAGTGTTGTTATGTCCATACGTTTCTCCATGGTTTTCATCATGCTATCAAATTTTACATATGAAGATGAAGAAGGTTGATCTTCCTCCTTTACTCTTTCTTTCCCAATCTTTGTCCTTTTTGTTGCAGCCATGTTAACCTCTACTTTAACAACATCATTTTGCATGTCACCCAAAGTGGCAGATTCTCTCTCTCTCTTAGCAAAATGGAAAAATCATAATCAAAAGCTTCAGCATAATGCAACTACGCAGCTCCTGGGGGAGGTTTAATATGAGCAGGAATGGAATTATACACTTTGTTAAACCTTTTTGTAAAGTCTTGAACTGATTCATTACTTTCTTTCTTCAAGTTATTATTTTTAGTCAATGCTTTAACATGATTCACCTTACTCCCCCATTTCCTTAATAAAGTGTCTTCTAATTGATCCTGATCATGTATATTTCTTGAGGTTAAAGCTTTAAACCATTTTCTGACTTCACCAATGAAACTTTGTACAAATAAAATTATTTTAACATCTTCATCATATACTTCCTCCAAGTCTATGAAATCATTAAATTGGTTAACATGTTGTTTTGCAGTAATTCCCTCCTCACCTCCAAAAGTTTTTATTCTAGTGGAATCTCCTTGTGGTAGGTCATGACGCTGATAGGTAAGATAAGAGGAGCATATCTAACAGGGCCTACATGAGGTGGAGGAGGAGGAACTCCTGCCATTGTAGAAGTAACAACAAAATATGTACTAGTAGAAACTACAATTGGTGGGGCAATTATCAAACTAGTATGAGTGGTAGTAAAAGCAGATGCGATTGTAGGAAAATGAGTTATAGGGATCTTCAACAGAAATAAAAGAACTCCACTCAGGTAAAGGGATGCCATCTCTTCTTTTCAAAAATAATTCAAAAGGATCAAGCTCTTTTAATTTTTCTAAAGACTCTTGTTCTAATAACAATTCTGATGTGATAGTTTCCCAAAACCTTTCTTTTTCTACCCCTAATATTTTTAGATCCAGGACAATTTTTGTTAATTCATTTTCTGATTTAGACCTAAAGAGTGTTTTCTCAAACTTATGTCTTCAGAACTTTGAACACCTCCAAGGTGTAAAGAGGAAGACCTAAAAAGATGAGGAGTACCTGATTTTTATGAGCTACCAATTCCTTTGAGAATTTTCTCTAGATCATCAACTATCTTTGCTAGATTTGGATCTGGATTTCTGATTTGTATTTGTATGATTAGTTTTTTTGTGCTAATAACAATTACATATTAATAAACATGTGCTTGCATCTTGCTTTTTGAGCTGAGATTTTCTTAGTTGTTGGTGCTTACAAACAAGTAAATTTCCTTAAGTTAAACAAGACATTCATGAGAAAAATAGCCTCATAAACAAATAATGAACAAAAAACATGTACAGTAAAACGAACCATCAAAGAGATACATTAATACAGTGTTTTTATGAAGGAGGTCACCCCTGCTAGGCTACATATCCTTGGTCCAGCTTCCATGGCTTGGGCCTCTGTATTATCTCAATGTGAAAAAATGTTGTTTACAAAGATCTATGGCTCTTGATACCTACACCAATGTGTTCAGAAGGTCCAAATTATCTAAGAACCCTTCTTTCTAATTTCAATTTGATCGACAATTGTGTAAGTTATGCCTCTTTCAAATTTTTCCTAGAAAACCTCTACTAAATCTGGAGAGATTCCAGCTAAGTCTGCCAAGTTTGGTGGTGGTTCCGGATTTGGTGGCTCTACCATAATTTCTGATAACTTAATCAATGCGTTAATTAAAGCTTAAATGTGGATTATTGTTGCACTAATTGCGCTTCCGTTGGCCCTTGGTCATGTGGTTTGTGGTCGCATGGAGAGGGGATTGGCCCCACAAGGTTGGCTCCCTCCTCTCTGCTGTCAGTCAACAAAATTTAGCATATAATTATTGCTATGTGCCCTCCTTTCAACTTCGTCGTTGGTGGTATATTGGTATAGCATAGGAATGGGAGGGGGAGGTCACGGGTTCAAACCCTCCCCTCCCCCATCATAGATTTTTAATACCATATTACATGTAGGAATTGACAAGGTAACTTCCTCAGATAGAACACCAAAGGACACCGCTCACAAACAGATCACAGATCAATACACTAGTATTCTTAACGTGGTTGAAACCCTCAAAGAGGGAAATAGTCCATGGCCTAAGCCAATGCGGCCACTTCAAGTAATTTATTAATAAAAGAAAGAAAATTTACATAAGCTTCTCTCATGAACAGACACCCTACAAATGACCCTCCATGCTCTTTAAATAGAGATCATGGACCAAACGGGTGTTAAGCCATGGATCAAGCGTCAATAATACCGAGGAGAGAATGAACCATCGAATCACTTCATGTCTAGAACATATCGTGACCGTCAGATTATCAGTTACAAAAGTACATAGTAAAGAAACACACCTTACCTAACTCTACACTAGACCAAGTTATACTTAACTATTTCCTATGTGTTGGAATATCTGTTATAGACATTTTTGTGCCTCGCGACATGGAGCATGAAATGTCAATAATCACAGGGATCCTCAGTCCCTAAACATGTTGTTCTTACCCCTAAAAGAACAAGGTCATCAAACAATAACACTTCCAATCAGTTCTCCACCTGAAAACACTTCAAAACAGGCTAATTTTGGATCATGTCAGCTGCTCCACTGAGCATCTGCGCTGGAATGCAACTGCTCCTCCTTGTACCTGCGCTGGAAGTCAAATCTAATGAAGGCTACCTGCGCTGGGCGAGATTGGCCAAGTGGCACAGTCATTCTGCAAGGTGTCAACTGCCCAGGAAGCTTCCAAACTGACACTTGGTTCATGAGATTCGCCCTGTGATGAGTAAGAGGTACTTGATCACCATGTGTAAGCAAGGATCTCCAAGTGGACTCAAGAACTGAAGATTAACTGAAGAGGGAGAGGACACAAGGCAGCTTCATGTCAGTCTCAAGCTGACTCATCCTTTCTTCTTCTCTCCTATATATAGAGCTCTTCTATGAGGTCTAAGGAGGCTGGAATTTTGTGTAAAGCAAGGAGGTGCTGTTGGATTACAGTTAGAGCTATTGGGTGATTGTTTTACTAGAGGTGAAGAGGAGAGTTCTTGCTGCTGGGGAGGTGTTGCTGGATTGGAGCCATCATTGGTTGTAACCTTCTCAGAACCCTGTTACTTCTATCAATAAAGTTTTGCATGTTCTCCTATATACTTGTATTGCATTGATGTATTGTATTTACATGTATATTTGATTCACTCTAATCCATGCATCAGTTATGAGTACTTGTATCTTGTAGTTTCCTCTCTCGTTTTGTGCAGGGCTTGTGTGTAGCTGGACCGGCAAAGAGAGCAAGGAGCTGGGAACAAGAGACAAAGAGAGAGGATCAAGATCGACTAAGCGAAGGATACCAGGTTGGTTGATCATTTCTTCCCCCTCTCTGTACTTTCATAAAGGAAAACATCAAAGCTTTACTTTCAGTTGTTGCTAAAGACTGTCACCTTTAGAGTAGGGATAGGGTCATCCGCATCGGATACTTTTCCCCACAACAAACTGGCGACTCCGCTGGGGAGCCTAGTATCTTGTTGGTGTTTGTAGTATTTTTCTATTCATTTCTTGAAGAAAAGAGTACCAAATCGAAAAGCTTTTGACTATATCAAAAGCGAAGTAGAGGGACTGCTACTCTTGCTCATTTACTGAGCAAATTCAAGATTTAAAGAGCTTATCTACAAAAGACTCTTTACTCTTTGTGATAGATCTTCATCCTCTTGATCATCCCTTAGCCTGTACTTGACCTATAGCTTTTTATTTCAGCAAAAACAGTGCATTTTTGAGCTTTTTATGACCCGGAAAACTTTGTAGACGTAACTCTCGTGTCCCAGAGCAGGCTGTCCACAAGCAGTCTGCATTACAGCGCAGGTACTCCCTTCGGGAACTGCGCTGAGAGTCAAACTGACAGACCAGAGCCTGCGCTGGTCCAGTTAGCCTTTGTCTTGCTCAGTTTTCCCATTGTGTCTCAGCCCTGTTTTCACTGATTTTTTGCTGATTGCTTGCTGGTCATTGTACTTGCTGTAAACCACTTCTCCTTGACATTATTCCGCCTCAGTTGTGTGATGAAACTGTGAATGTTCTTTTTGTATTTCTTGCTTCAGTTACAGTTTCCCATTGTGAAAAGCGAACCAGTATAGCTGTGACCTCTTAGATCCTGAACTGTAAAAGTGTCTTTGTGATCTTAAGAGCTAGTTTTATTACTGTTCATGGCTGTTTGAGTTTGTTTGTTTTTCATCTTATGGTTTGAATTCGTATATTTTTAGTGTTAAAACAAGTACCTGTAAGGTGTCTTTTCATGTTAGACGAAACTTGTTTGTTTACACTTCAAATTGAATTCGAAAATTATACAACAATTTCCTTTTGTCTACATCAACATTAAGGGAAAAGAAAAGAAATACATGCATCTTGCATTTGCATTTTTGATAAGTTTGTGTGTCTGATCTAGGAGAAAGTGCATTAGTTTGTGCTTTGTGCTCTGTGTGGAAAGATATTGTTTTTCTCTCCCCTCAGTAGTTAGGATTTTCAAAGCTAAAAAGATTGTAAAAGCTTGCTTATCATTTTAGCTGCATTTAGGAATTTGTACCAATACATCTCGTGGTGATCCTGAAAGACAAACTGATAAACAAGATCAACTTAAAATATATTGAATGAATCTAAAAACGCATTGTAACATAACGCTCACAATAGAGGTCTAGGTAGAGACGTGTTCCGGCGTCGTTAAACGTAGTGACTGTCGATCTCTACGAAGGTGGGTGATTCCTCCTGAGGGACGATAGCACTAATACGGACTTGTGCTCCCGCGTACCGTCGCGTATATTGGGAGACCCCTATAGGCAATTATCCTTTATCCTTAGGAAGCCGTGTCGACCGCCCTACTGATCGCGATGCAGTGAACACAGCATTCACGAAGATCGACCACCCGTACCGTAAAACGTATTCTGTGGTTTCGCGAAAGGTTTGGCACACCCTCTGCCTAGATCTCCAGAGCAGTTTCTTTTGGCCCTTTTCAAACTCTATAACTGAAAAGGTCCAACCGAGCATTTGTCACTTCGGGCTCGTTAATACATCGAAGGCGACTAGAGTCATCTTTAGCTTTTTCTCGACTCTTAAAACATGAAAAAGCAAAGTTGTGTCTAAAAGCGTCTAATAAAATTCATTCAATACGGAAACATAATTCCCATTTTTGTATTTTAGTTGATTAAGTAATCCGCAACCGTGGAGGAAAGTCAATTAAAACTCCGTCGTTCGGGGAGACTTGCGAGTCAACCACCTTTGTCTCCGGAACCGAGAGTAGTACGGACAAAGCGAACTCGCTGGACCAGGTCAAAATCTCCTTTTAAAGTTAGAACGGAAGTTCCAACAACATCTGAGATTCTGGTCACTCCCAATATTTCTGGAATCCCTGCCTCTATTGAAGAAGTTCAACAGCAACAGAAGGACAGTGGTACTGATCCTAGTCTGAAGACAAGTACTTGCATAACTGAACCAGTTCCATCTGAAACCGATCCACAGAGTCTTGTTGTTCAAACGACTGTCGCTGTCGAAGCAACCCCTTCTTCGGCACCAGAAATCTTTTACGGACCTGACGGTCTTCCTCTTCCTCCTGGTCTGATTGCAATAGAGGAAATCGTAGAGGACCAGCAAGCAAATACTCCAATTCATTTTGGAGTAGGTACCCCTCTTTTTCCTTCTGCATCAGAAGTTTGTCTATCGCCACCAGAAGTTCCTGAAGAATCGTTAGGAAGTTTATTGGATAGACTTAAAATGTCTGAACAACCGTCGACATCTAGGACTGTGCCAAATGACACAGCGATAGCAGAAGCTCCTGCTGTCACTCCAACGATGTTTGCCGGCATACCATCTGTCCCAACTAGTTCTCATCAACTAGAAGGAGTCCACCCAGGGACTATTATGACAACTTGGTCTGTTCCAGTTTGTTCTTCCGGTATAATACCCGGTAATTCTTATGTTGAAACTAGACAAATTGATCCCTTTGGGAATCAGTTTGGGCCATCCAATCCTCAAAGGCCATCTATACCCTTGAGCTCCGGATTATTACCGTATGGGGGGCAATATGCCCTTTCACTTCCCCTTCCGGGGGTATACCCATACGGTAGTTTTCAACAACATTCAGGTTTGACTGAAGTAACGACGAGTGGTTGGGTACCTATGTTACCCCAACAACCAAGAGTTGTATATTCCATGCAACAGTGTGTACCTATGTCTAGTATCCCAACGACGCCAGCAATTGTAACCGTGTCGCAAGTTCAATCGATGCCTGTTGTATGTCAACCCCAAGTTGTAATGCAACAACCTATTGACCCTGCAACACAACCACAATCGCCAACTGCCGGGACGACACAGATACAAACGGGAACTATAACCCCGCATCTTGGTCCGTCGGTTAGTGTCGCACAACAAAACATGGCTTCACAACCATGGATGGTGCAATACCAACAACCTCAGTTTCAACAGGTGTACCAGGGATCTGAACAACAAATCTTTGCGAATAGTGGGCAACCCTGTATTCAGAACGGGTTAAATCAACCACTTTACAGTGGCCAAGCCCACCAGCCGTATCAGTCATATCAACATCAGTTGCATTATGCTGGTATGCAAAGACCTACTGCTCAGGCGATTCCATCGTACCCTGGGTACGCCTCGCCAAACCTGAATCAGCAGTTGCCATTCGTGGCGACCCTAGAATTACCAGATTTACATCGATTAACGAACGATCCAATCACCTATGCCCATTGGTGGCCAGCGATTCCTCACAAACTTCCTTCGGACATTCCTAAATTCAATGGAAATCCTGGCGAACACCCGTCGAATCATGTGATGACATTCCATCTGTGGTGTTCATCGAATACCTTGAATGATGATTCGATAAGGCTTCGTCTTTTCCAGAGGACATTGACTGGTCCGGCGGCCAAATGGTATATTGAATTACCTAGAGCCTCGTTCGACAATTTTAGTTCCCTAGCCACGACTTTCTTAACACACTTTCAGTTACCTATAAGGTACGAAACTGGAACGAAGATCTTGACCAATTTCAAGCAGACAACGGCCACACATATATCAGATCATATACATGAGTGGCGTCGTCGTCGCAGAATGGTAAAGACCTATGTTCCAGATCAGCTATTGGCTGAGTGGTTTATAAAGTCGCTTCTGCCTGCTATAACAGAAGATGTGGCCAAGGGAGGCGTCGTAACAGAGGAGCAGGTTATTGCTCGTGCTCAATATTTGGACTTAGTATATACTCAGTCGGGCACGCTCTATGATAAGATACCTGACGCCCCCAGACCGGAATTTTCAATCCCTCCTCCTCCCGGATCAAATAGTGACTCTCATGCCGATGATGGTGTGATTGGAACTGCAAATGCTAAGTCGACAAGGGATTCAGATAAGAAAGCCTGTAAGACTTCGAATCAAAAAGCAAATCAAGAGATTCTTGATTCGGAGGTAAATGCTATATCTACGGATAAAGGCAAAAACTCCAATCAACCAGGAAGCAAGAAGAATCAAAACAAAGGGAAGAAGAAGAAACAAGGAGAGTCATCTCCTCGAAAAACTTCTTCAAGCCCTCCTCGAGATAGGAAACCACCTTATGGGTGTCAGATATGTGATGAGGATCACTGGACGAGAGAATGTCCATACAAAGCTGATCTAAAAAGATTCTTAAAGAGTTCGCAAACTCCAGCTGTGTTAACTGATCCGTTTCCCGATCGGGGAAAAAATCTGGTTGGTAGTGGAAATGCTTCACCGTCGCAAGTGCTTATGTTATCGATATCGAAGCAACAGGATGATGCTTTAATTTCGACAAGGAACAAAGATTACGGGAATCCACAGGTGTCGAACGATAAAGGTAAAGATCAACCTAGCAGTTCGACAACAACTTCGGCAGAAGTTGTACCCCCCATCACACATGAATTAACAATAAAACCGCCAAAGGGAGTAGTACACAAGTCGACATTTAATCCTCGTGCCAGAGCGGCACAACATTATAATATAGTGGAAGATTTGGCGCAATCGCCATCTGCTATGTCGACTCTTGAAGTACTACAACATTGCCCATCCCAAAGGCAGGCATTGTTATCAGCAATTGGTGGGGTGGATCCTAAAGATTCCAATCTTGTATCCTTTGATCACAAAGGATATGATCCTCAGTTACCAGCTCAACTAGCTTTCCTCATCCAAGTGAAAGCCCTCAACAAAATTGTTCATCGAACAATTATTGATGAGGGGGCATCGACATGTATTATGTCAATGAGTTGCTGGAAAACTTTAGGATCTCCAACCTTGACGCGATCATCAACAACATTAAAAGCATTCGACGGAAGGACATATACCCCTTACGGTATCCTTAGTAACTTGAGAGTTGAACTAGGGGGCAAAACAGTAGAAATAGATGTTGAAGTCATCGATGGCAATCTTGACTATAACATCCTACTGGGAAGACCATGGATTTATGCCATGGAAGCTGTTGTGTCGACCTATTTTAGGAAAATCGCACTCCCCTTTCAAGGAGAGATTACGATCATTGACCAACAAAATTTCCTCCCTAATGGTTCACAAGTTACAGGAAGCGTTCCTCTGATCCATGGAAGCGACCATTCGTTTCAAAATATCGGAGTAGGTCTCCTAAAAGACCCTGCCTTAATGGGTACTTTCGCCCTACCGCCTCCAATTAATCTGGCGGGAGTGGCCACGGTGGAAACCTACAAAATGAAATCTAATCCAATCTTCTGGTTGGATTCGGAAGATTCCTAGATATTTGGTCGGCTTCGAGGATAGTTCCTATCTCAGATCAACCTCGTTAAAAAATGAAAAACCATGAGGATAGTTCTTTTACTATGTCAACCTCATTAAAAATGAAACAATCCCCTTTCCAGATCTCAATGGTAAACCTTCATTCCAATCAACAAAGTTGAATGCAATGAAGCTTGGGGGCCATGCACCTCGGTTGCATTATTATGCTGGGGGCATAACGAGCAGTTTTAGCACATAGTTCATGCTCGTTAAAAAATAAACGCAAGATCCGAGCAGTTTTAGCGCATAGTTCATGCTCGTTAAAAAATAAACATAAGTTGTGAGCAATCTTCCCTTAGAGTTCAAGCTCACCCAGAAAAAATGAACCGGTAAATAACCTTGGTAAATGTAACCTTTGACAGCCATATTAAAGCCCTTGGTCGTGTTCTTGCAGTCTCACCTCCATCCGTTCATTTGGCCAATCGTTCATCTCCATATGTTTGTTTACCCATTTTGAGGAACAGCTGCGAAGAGTGATGCCACTAAGCCATCCTTGTGACACTGCCGTGATTGGAATATTCCAACCTGTACCTGGAATCTGCTGCTGCCCTGTTAATCACTCGTTCCTCAAAAGACGAGTCGTCTTTAAGCTCTTTTCACTGACTCGTAAAATATGAAAAGATTGCTGAGTTTTGGCCTTCCAGCTCATTAAAGCGATCGGAAAGCTATCCCTCCTCTAGATTTTAATCTTTTTGGACTTGAGGGATTATTGCACAAAAAGATCGAGCGTTTGTCTTGTTCGGCTCGTTAAAAGTACTGAACACTCATCCCTTCTGTATTGTTTTATACTTTTTCGGACTTAAGGGATTAGATGACGAAAAAGGAATTTTGGAGTTAACTTTCTGTACCTTTTCAGACTCTCTAAAAATGAAAAGGACCGAGTTTTCCTTGTCGTTAGACTCGTTAAAATGATTAAATAGCGACAAACTTGTCTTTAGACGAGAACGAGTTTCCCTATCGCTAAGCTCGTTAAATCATAGCGATGGGCTTGCCCGAAGGGCAGGTTATAGAACAAGCATATGTTATCCTCCTCAAGCTTGACAAAAATAAAGAGGTACTGGTCAGAAATGACTGGGGAAAAATTGGGAGAACATCAAAGTTTAATGGTAGCAAGTCACTCTTGAACATGACACTTTTCCTCCGTACCACATCGGGTTGGGTTGTTTCATTCACTGGTCTCATCACCATGGTCCTCGCCAAACCATCCACATTTGGGGTAATGCTACCGATCCATCGCATCAGTGTCGTTATATGTTCAAGAGGGGTCATTCTGAAAGTGTCAACTGTGTCCCATCCACTGCCATACATTATCCTTCATCCATTCATGATCGCCACCCTGAATCATATGTCACAGTTTGTTTTCACCTCCACTAAAATCATTAGCTCCGTTCCGTGTCATTGATGTGGGATTCATTAAGGCCCTCCTTTGACGGATCGCTTCTTGTCGACTTCAGCTCATTATCCAAGAAGTTGATCTAGGAACAACCCCCATCAGTACTTTGAAGCTTGCATGCCTCAATGGCAAGTTTCTCACTTCCGGCGACAGGTATACATCAATGACCTTCGACCAGAAGATTTTGCGTGGCGTTCGACGCCAAGTCCTTTATTCACGCCACGTGAATTGTACTGCAGTACCTTGAGGGTCATCGTCATTATTGGTGATTCCTCTCGCGCTTGTTAACGGTTTTCATTATTGACCGGTAATCAAGCGATGTCTTTCCATGTTCGACTTCAGCAAAATTCTCACATGGATCGACTTGTACTTAGAGTGAAGATCGAACGAGTTTGAAGACCCCGGATCTAGTTCCATCCATCCGGGCTGCGATATGTATTCAGGAAATATGAAAGCATTTGCCATGTACATCATTGCAGCAGATGATCATCCTATTCAAAGGATGATAATTTCAGCAGAAAATTATCAGTCTACCTTCAGACGATCGTCTGTCATATGTACCAAAATGTATTTATAAAAGCTGAGCATGGGAATGCCCGCCTCAGCTAGATCATGAAAATAGAATGAAAAATAATGTATTGTATTGTATTGTATTACAGGGCACCTCCTCAGCACTGGAATGAACTTCGGACCCTCTAGATAAAGCATTTCACCTGATAAACGGCCTCATACTTTAGGGGGCAACTGTTATAGACATTTTTGTGCCTCGCGACATGGAGCATGAAATGTCAATAATCACAGGGATCCTCAGTCCCTAAACATGTTGTTCTTACCCCTAAAAGAATAAGGTCATCAAACAACAGCACTTCCAATCAGTTCTCCACCTGAAAACACTTCAAAACAGGCTAATTTTGGATCATGTCAGCTGCTCCACTGAGCATCTGCGCTGGAATGCAACTGCTCCTCCTTGTACCTGCGCTGGAAGTCAAATCTAATGAAGGCTACCTGCGCTGGGCGAGATTGGCCAAGTGGCACAGTCATTCTGCAAGGTGTCAACTGCCCAGGAAGCTTCCAAACTGACACTTGGTTCATGAGATTCGCCCTGTGATGAGTAAGAGGTACTTGATCACCATGTGTAAGCAAGGATCTCCAAGTGGACTCAAGAACTGAAGATTAACTGAAGAGGGAGAGGACACAAGGCAGCTTCATGTCAGTCTCAAGCTGACTCATCCTTTCTTCTTCTCTCCTATATATAGAGCTCTTCTATGAGGTCTAAGGAGGCTGGAATTTTGTGTAAAGCAAGGAGGTGCTGTTGGATTACAGTTAGAGCTATTGGGTGATTGTTTTACTAGAGGTGAAGAGGAGAGTTCTTGCTGCTGGGGAGGTGCTGCTGGATTGGAGCCATCATTGGTTGTAACCTTCTCAGAACCCTGTTACTTCTATCAATAAAGTTTTGCATGTTCTCCTATATACTTGTATTGCATTGATGTATTGTATTTACATGTATATTTGATTCACTCTAATCCATGCATCAGTTATGAGTACTTGTATCTTGTAGTTTCCTCTCTCGTTTTGTGCAGGGCTTGTGTGTAGCTGGACCGGCAAAGAGAGCAAGGAGCTGGGAACAAGAGACAAAGAGAGAGGATCAAGATCGACTAAGCGAAGGATACCAGGTTGGTTGATCATTTCTTCCCCCTCTCTGTACTTTCATAAAGGAAAACATCAAAGCTTTACTTTCAGTTGTTGCTAAAGACTGTCACCTTTAGAGTAGGGATAGGGTCATCCGCATCGGATACTTTTCCCCACAACAATATCCTAACATCCCCCCTTAAGAACAACTTGGGATAAGATTCAAGGATATAAAAATATGACACAATAGGAGAAAGAAGGAGGAATTAGAGCCTATCCCCCCTTAGTGACAACTACTTGAAATCCAACCATAAATCGAAGTTTAGTAAACTTCGCCTCTGTGAGAGCCTTTGTAAAGATGTTTTCAACTTGATCATCGGTTGAACAATAATGCACTTCAAGAACATGGTCATGAATGAGCTTTCTAATGAAGTGCATGTGTATTTCAATATGTTTTCTACGATGATGTTGGACTAGATCTTTGCATAGTTGAATGGAACTTTGATTATCACACCAAAGCGTAGTCGTATGTTGCTGCTGAAAGCCAAACTCTGACAAGATCTGACGAAGCCACAGGGCTTCCTTACTAGCTTCTACGGCGCCACGATACTCTGCTTCTACTGAAGAAAGAGAAATGGCACTTTGTTTCTTGAAAGCCCATGTAATAGGTCCAGAACCAAGAGTGAACACATAACCTGCAGTAGACTTCTGATCATCAGGGTCACCAGCCCAATCGGAATTAGTGAAACCAACCAATAGAGGAGATGCTTCTACATTGTAATGAATCCCAATCTGAATTGTACCTTGAACATAACGAAGTATTCTTTCAGCTACTTTCTAATGACTTTCATGTGGGTTTTGCATAAAGCAAGCAATAAGGCCAACAACAAAGGAAAGGTTAGGACGGGTATGGTTCAGATACAAACGTTTTCCTACAAGCTGACGGTATAAGGTAGCATAAACTTCAAGGGAAGTACAAGTGACTGAAAGTTTTGCTTTAGACTGAAAAGGAGAAGGGGCTAGCTTACAGTCTTCTATGTGAAAGTGGCATAGAAGATCATAGGAATACTTGGACTGGGAAACAGAAATACCTTCTTTGGATTGAAAGACTTGAAGACCAAGAAAATAATGCAAGTATCCTAAGTCTGTCATTTCAAACTTCTTTTTAAGGTTGGACTTCACATGGTTTATAAGGTTGGGATCACTACCAGTAAGGATAAGATCATCAACATAAAGAACAATAATGATAAGAGACTTACCCACTTTCTTGATGTAGACAGTATTATCAGAATGACACCTAGAAAAGCTAGTATCTAAAAGAAATCTATCCATTTTGGCATACCAAGCCCGACGGGCTTGCTTGAGACCATAAAGGGGTTTCTTAAGCTGACATACAAGGCTGGAGTCTATTTGTATAAAGCCGAGAGGTTTTTCCATATAGATTTCTTCATGCAAGTCCCCATGCAAGAAGGCAGATTTAACATCCATCTGATGGACTTCCCATTTGAAAGAGGTAGCAAGGGGAAGAACAAGGCAGATAGATTTCATTTTTGCATTAGGGGAGAAGGTTTCAGTATAGTCAATGCCTTCAACTTGTGAAAATCCCTTAGCAACAAGACAAGCTTTATGTTTATCAAATTTTCTATCTGGTCCAAACTTGGTTCTGTAAACCCATTTACATCTAACAAGTTTTCTTCCCTTTGGAAGAGGAACAAGATCCCATGTATCATTTGCCAATAATGAACGATATTCTGATATCATGTAGGAATTTATAGGGTAACTTCCTCAAATATAACACCAAAGGACACCGCTCATAAATAGATCACAGATCAATACACCAGTATTCTTGACATGGTTAAAACCCTCAAAGAGGGAAACAGGCCATGGCCTGAGGCCACGCGGCCACTTCAGGCCATTTATTAATAAAAGAAAGAAAATTTGCATAAGCTTCTCTCATGAACGATCATCCTACAAATGACCCTCCATGCTCTTTAAATAGAGATCATGGACCAATCAGGTGTTAAGCCACAGATCAAGTGTCGATAATACCGAGGAGAGAATGAACCGTCAGATCACTTCATGTCTAGAACATATCGTGACCCTCGGATTGTAAGTTACAAAAGTACATAGTAAAGAAACACACTTTACCTAACTCAACACTAGACCAAGTTGTACTTAACTATTTCCTATGTGTCGGAATATCCTAACATTACATGCAACCGAATTTGATTTATGCCATTTGAAATATAACATGCCAAACACTGAAACTTTAATGTAATACATGCCTTCAGACTTTGTTAAATGTGAATATGGATTTAAATTCAGACTTTGGTTTAATATTTAATATTTAAATTAATATATATATATATATATATATATATATATAATTATATTATAATATATAAAATTAAAAACATATATTATAACATAATAATTATATATAAAGTATATATATATATATATAATGATATTTAAATAAATAAATAAAAATCAAATTCCACCTTAAAGGCCAATTAGGCAATTTCACCTTCCCTGAGACAAAATGGCAAATCTGGAGGTGACACTTGTCATAGTCCCACTTGGAAAAAATTGAAGAAGATTCCCCTTGCTGACTAGACTGCTGACTGGATTGCCATGTCATCATTCTATCCCATTCTGCAATATTTTTAGATGTTTAGGAAAATGAACATCAGACATTTTCTCCTTAATCCGGACTCCATTTTCGATGAAACGAATAGCGTTGCAATCGTCTTGATGAGACGGACGTAGCCATATAGTTTTCAAGCCAATCTGAGAACTTTAAATTTGGAGCTAAATAATGAGCACATGATCATTCCTCCCCATTAGAAACCTTTTGGACCCCAAAGGATACTATTATTTGACAAGTAGATGAGGGTATAGCCCCCTCACCTTTCCAAGCTCAATCCAATTGGCTTTTGATGAATTTGTTTCCTTTAGCTCCTCTTTAAGGAAATCAACATTCACTTGCCTTGAGGACCATGTTCTTCTATCACAGATGGTGTCTTGTTGAAACTGATTCAGAAATTTTGTAGGAATGCATTCAAGAAATCTGAACATTCTCTCTTTTTTCAACCTGAAGCCTCTTTTTGCAAAACTGACACCAGCTTGCACCATCGACTTGGAACCTGTGATTGACATAATACATGTACTTGTTTTTTCCCCTTTCAAGTTGATCTTGCACTGTTTGTTGCACCATTTTCAGTCATTCATTGAAACTCATGGTTTTTTCCATGTCGCCATCAAAAGCAACATCCTTCTTACCAAGATGATATAACAAAATATAATGCAAATGGATGACAAATTTCACTACTTGGTTTACATGAATCAAGCTTGATTGTACATCTTGAAAGTATGAAATTTTCTAAACATAATTTTCATGTAAAACATAATGACGCTTGAATACAAAAGTTGCATAACTAATAGGCCTAAAATGCATAACAATGAACTTGTTGCTTATTCCTCTTTTTTACTTCAAACCAAGTGAAATTTTTGACAAGTATCCATCCAATGAAAGTGCATGGATCGTTGCAACTTAATCTTTACAACATGGAAATCTTCTGAATGAAATAAGATGGTGAAGTTTCTTGCACAAACTTGAAACTCAAATGAACCTTTCAAGTTTGAAAGAGCATAAAAAATAATTGAACTGATCTTTTCGTTTGAAGAAACACATACCTCTTGATGTTTTTCTCCCCACTGAAAGACTTTTCACACACATGACAATGCATGCCAAGGAGTTTCGAAAGAAGAAATGTCAACAACAACGCTCCTCCATAGACCAATCAACAATGGCATCCAACTTGGAGAGGCTTGCCTTCAACTTAACTCCTCCAATATCATGGCCCAAATGCATCAAACTGAAACCCAACTTGTACTTTGATATCTTCAAAATATCAAACAATTTTCCTTCATAGATGACATGTGCATAAGAAAACTTTCTAAACATGTTTATGTCACCCAAGTGGACAATTTCTTCAAGAAATGACTCTTTTTTGCCATAATTCAAATACATGTTTGTAGTAGAAGTGCTACAAATAACATTCAACATTAAAATCCATACAAATCATTCTTGTTTGGTGTTATGCATATTCTTTCACTGACCTCTTTTCACAACTTTGCTTCGGCGAAAACTACTCCTTTTGTCCTCTTTCTTGAAATACTTACCATTCCTCTTTAGCACCATAATCATCAGTGCACAAAATGGCGTAAGAGATGATTGAATGAGCCCATTGTTCAAAAAACTTTTTCATTGCATTGGTGTCTATACACTTTACAATTTTTTCAACCCTTGAATGCTAACATCACAAACAGAAACCTCTTGTTGCAAAGATATTCCATGTGAGATTTCTTTCTCCTTGAAGGCTGATTCTTTTACAACCTGAAATACTTCATCACTCTGATGAAATGAACCAACCAAATCAAAATTGAAACTTGCATTACATGCAACAACATTTTCACAAACAATATCATCATTTGGCTTGAACATGAGAAGTACTAAACTTTTACTTGAATTCACTAGTCTTTTTTCCTCCCTTGCATTAACCAAAGAAATGTTCAGTTTTTGTGATGGGCTCTCACTATGTACTCCACACCATCCTTGAACAAGTGATACTTGTTTTCATGGCAGTAAAAGACTGCTTTCCAGTCATACAAATATGGACTACCCAACACCACACCTGAAATATCAAGTGGTACCACATCTAACTCTACTTCGTCAACAAAAATTGCAGTGATTGCAAACTTAAGCAAACATTTTCTTGTAACCTCTAAACTTGTGTCTCTTGTTATCCATCCCAAAGGGTATGGTTTATGGTGAGGTACAGTTTCAAGATTCAAGATGTTGACTAAGTCTTTAGAGATTAGATTCGTTTGTGACCCACTATCAAAGAGTGTGTCAATCTTAGTGTGTTTAGATATGACCCTAACATCAAATAACTCAATTCGTCTCTTTTCATCTGGAGTAGTAGTAGTGTTACAATTTTATGAACTAGTGCTTGCAATATCTTGTTTTCCTTTGATTCCCGTGACAATGATTTTTTTTTCATCACATGATTTAGAACCTAAATCTTCTTGAGTGATAGCAGTGGTTTTCTGTTTCCCTTTATTGTTAAACTTATTTGGTCTCATTTCTGGATGCAATTTCCAATAGTGGGCTTCATCATGCACCTCTTTGGAACAATGTTTGCATGTGATTTTCTCCCCTTATTTCTTCACATTTGCATTCTTCTTTCCCTTCCATTTTCCTCCTTTCTCTTTCTCCTTACCCGTATGTGGCCTATTATTACTACTCTCTTCATAAGTGTTCTTTCCTTTAGATTCAAAATGTGTGGCTTGCACACATACTTCATCTAAATTAGTTGGATTGAACAAAAGAATAGTATTTTTCATATAGGAATGTAAACCCCCAATATATTTCAATGGTGTATCTTGGGAATTCAAATTCACTCCTAATAACAAAGCCCTTTTTCTAAACTCTCGTGTATAATCTTGGACTGTTTGACCTTTAAGCTGCCTAAAATTCTACCAACTCATAATGGATTTTTGCATAAAGGCTAAAGGATAAAACTGTCTTTTAATTGCAGAAACAAATTCAACCCAAGTAATGGATATCTTACCATGGATTCTCATTTCCTCTTGAGTCTTTTCTTCCCACCAAACGAGTGCAGCTCCTTCTAGCCTCAGTGAAGCCAACTGGATCTTTATGTCGTCTTCTTGAAGGTTCTGAAATCTGTAGTATACCTCCAATTGTCGAATCCAATTGTATAAATTTTCTTCATTCACTTCTCCATTGTACATGGGAAGTTCGAATTTTATGTCCAATTTCAGTAATGGAGTTTTTCCTTTCGGGGTTTTGGAATGAGTATGTGCAGTGATGGTAGTGGAAGATGATGTTGTGTGAGATGGTGAAGATGAATCATGAAGAAGACGATGAGGATGGTGGATATGGGGGTGGCTTTCCAACATTCCCTTTGGAATCCTTCTTCTCATATTTTTTTGTCCTCTGAGCTTCCTTCTCCATGTGGAAGTTTAGAACTCTCTCCAACCATTCTGGTGTTCCTCTCTTCATAGAGGACTTTAACCATCTCAGTCAAAGTATAGAAAGCTTTCTTGAATTATTCCTCTTCCGAAGAGGGACCTTCAGTCTCTCTTTCTCCAGACATAATGGCTATGGATTCAGGCTCAGAAATTTGTATTGATTGTACCTCTTCAATTTCAATTGAAGACAAAACTTGAGGAGCTTCAAGTGCAGCTAGAATTGGAACTTTAGGTGTTGGAGATTGCGGCCTTGTGGCTCTCCTTCTTCTAGGCATTACCTCAAGAGTTGAAACCAATAGCTTCCCTTCTCCTTTCTGCAACTTTAACCTTGTAAGCATCACAATTTTGCAACCATTAAAACCCTAATTGCACAAACCCAAGCAAACAAGCAATTCAACCTTATGCTCTGATACCAACTTTATCTGTATTTGTATGATTAGTTTTGTTGTGATAATAACAATTACAGATTAATAAACATGTGCTTGCATCTTGCTTTTTGAGCTGATGTTCTCTTAGTTGTCGGTGCTTACAAACAGGTAAATATCCTTAAGTTAAACAAGACATCATGAGAAAAATAGTTTCAGAAATTAATAATGAACAGAAAACATGTACAGTATATCAAAACATCAAAGAGACACATTAACATAGTGTTTTGATGAAGGAGTTCACCACTCTTGGGCTACATCTCCTTGGTCCAGTTTCTATGGCTTAGGCCTCTATATTAGCTCAAAATGAAAAAAAATGTTGTTTACAAAGCTCAATCACTCCTAATACCTACACCAATGTGTTTAGAAGGTCTAAATTAGCTAAGAACACTTCTTTCTTATCTCAATTTGGTCGAAAACTGAGTAGTTTATGCCTCTTTCAAGTTTTTCCTAGAAAACCTCCGCTAAATCTAGAGAGACTACAGTTAAGTCTGCCAAGTTTGGTGGCGGTTCCGAATTTGGTGGCTCCACCATAATTTTTGCTAACTTAATCAATGGTTTAATTAAGGCTTAAATGTGGATTAATAGCACACTAATCACGCTTCCATTGGCCCTAGGTCATGTGGTTTATGGTCGCATGGAGAGGGGGATGGCCCTGCGGGGCTCCCTCCCTCCTCTCCATCGTCGGTCAACAAACTATAGCATATAATTATTTTTGTGTACCCTCCTTTCAATTGTGCAATTGGTGGTCTATTGGTAGAGCATAGGAATAGGAGGGGGAGGTCACAGGTACAAAACCCGCCCTCCCCCCATCATATATTTTTAATACCATTTTACATGCAACCGACTTTGATTTATGCCATTTGAAATATAAAATGCCAAACACCGAAACTTTAAAGTAATACATGCCTTTGAACTTTATTAAACGCGAATATGGATTTAAATTCGGACTTTGGTTTAATATTTAATATTTAAATTAATATAATATATATATATATATATATATATATATATATATATATATATATATATTAATTATATTATAATATTAAATTTAAAAAATCATATAATATAACATAATAATAATAATATATATAATGATATTTAAATAAATAAAAATCAAATTCCACCTTAAAGGCCAATTAGGAAATTTCACCTTCCCTGAGACAAATTGGCGAATTCGGAGGTGACACTTGTCACAACCCCATTGGGAAAAACTGAAGAATATTCCCCTTTCTGACTAGATTGCCATGTCATCATTCTATCCCATTTTGCAAATTTTTTAGTTGTGTAGGAAAACGAACAACGTCCCTTTTCTCCTTCATCCAGACTCTATTTTCAATTAAACGAATTGTGTTGCTATCTTCTTGACGAGATGGATGCAGCCATATAGTTTTTAGCCAATATGAGAACTTTGAATTTTGAGCTAAATACTGAGCACCTGATCAATTGCTCCTCGTATAAATATTCTTGGGAGCCACATTTAAGTTGAAAAAGTCAATGAAGTCGCCAAGGTAGAAGTGTAGCCTTGAAATATTTGATCTCTTGCTACCTTCAAGAGCTCAGGTACTTTTGAAAATAATCACCCAAGATAACAAAACTTTCTAACTCACAGCAGACGCACCAAAATGTTATCACTGAGCTAATAGAGTTGGGTTGTGTCAACCTTCAACCCAGCATAACTATTTCAGACCACTTGGACTAGAAGTTAGCCCTTCCAATCTGAGAGGGCTCTCTCAAATACTTATCAAATTCACTTGAAACAACTCAAACTACAAATGACTAACTCTGATTTCATTTTATGTGGTTTTATAGGTGAAGGAAAATGTGATGACTGCCACCATTGGGCATGGAGTCAAATTAAAAAAAATTATGGCCAACAACAATGTTTAATGGAAGCTAAGGCATCTCTGGCTTTAAAACTAATATCAAATTAACATTCACAGTCATACATAGTAAGTGAAGGAAATTGGAGCAGTTTGACAAGATTTCCAAGTAATCAAAATATTATGTAAAACAGAAACAACGTGGTAAGAAACACATGAAAGTCATGACATGAATATTAGGTACAAAAACAGAGTAGCTGCAAATTTTATATTAACGGGATCAAAAGATTACATAAGGCCAGTTCTTCACATTATCGATCAACCCTTTTAGAGTCAAGGATCTACAAAAATATAGAATAAGACCACCATCGTATCATTAATTACAAAAATTTGCCACTTGGGCTAGATTCGATCAAACATTTTTGAAACCTTCTCCTAATTGACACCTATTGAAAAATCTTAGGAACTTTTGTATTACATAATTTGAATACAAGTAGGACTCTTCCACCATAAATGAACTCAACCGAATTCTATTTGATGAAGCTTCTCGAACCAAACTGATTTTATGAATGTGGTGGAGTTGATGATGTGACTCATTTCCACATGGATGTTGACCCAGTTGGCTTGCTGACATGTCTTCCTGAAAAATAAGAGTTGATGTGGAAACCCTTCATGACTTATAATCCATTTGGAGCTTAGATGCTTTATGTTCAAAAACTTCAAAAAAGGCAAAAAAAAAAAGTTTTTGACAGTTTCGTAGCAAAACACAGTCTTTAGCAGTTTCTTTGCAAACTTTAGTTGCAGCTTCAAAAAACACCCTTCTTCTACCCCTTTGCTCATTTTGCAAGTTCTGAGTTTTTCCTTGATGCTTTAAGCTAAATACATACCTTCATAACTTCCTTTGTTGTATTTTAAGTTTGCCTTCTCCTCCATGAAAAGCTACAGCAGTTTCACAACAAATTTTCGACTTCATTTTGGGGAGTTGCTACTAAATTTTAAAATTATGATTTTTTTTAATTTTCATGGTTCCTAATGCCTCCTTATTGCTCCTAATACCATTTTCACTATACATAAGGCTAAGTTTACTCATTTAAGTACAGTAAAGACAAAATTGAAAGTTTTACCATTTTCAAGGAGTAACATCTACTTCAGCAATAATCTTGGGATTTCTCTTTTTGAGTTCAACCTTGATCATTTCAATATGTGTTTCTAGTGCTATGACTTGTCCCTATAAGTTTTTCCTATCTTCTTGTAGCCAGTTATTCCTTCTATACATGTGCTTCAACATCATGTGCAAAGGCAAATTTCTCTTTATCATCCTTTTAGATTTATCTGCAAATTCATCATAAAAAATTATCTACTTTGACATTTCTTTTTGTCATTCTTCAAACTCAAGTTTGGATTTGATAACTTCTTGTCTAGATTCTCTTTATTATTGTTGTAGAACCTCTATTTCACTTTTTCCTTGTACATGTTGACATAGATTGTCATTGATGTCAATATGGCAATATTCTAAGATCCATAGGAAGCCAAGCAGAGCTATCAGAGCTACAGGGGGATCAATATATATATGTCATACATATATGCCTAAGAAGAACCTATCGAAGGAGCAAAACAGAGCTATCGAAGCTCAGGAGGAGCCAGATCGAGAGCAAGGTATGCCAAAGAATACACTATCGGGAGAAATATATGCCACAAAAGAGTTAAAGGAGGCGGAAGAGTTAAAATAGACCGAAAACACACATATATATATATATGCAATATCACTATCAGAGGCAGAAAAGAGTGTATATTTCGGAATACACTATCGGAGGCAGAAAAACATATATATATATATATATATATATATATATATATATATATATATATATATATATATATATATATATATATATATATGCAATATCACTATCGGAGGTGGAAAAGAGTGCATATTTCGGAATACACTATCGGAGGTGGCAAATACATATATATCAGCGGATTGGTGTCGGCAATGCCACGAGGCAAGGGAAAGACCCCTGGGGCCATGTGACATGTGATTGCGATGATCGGCGATCGCAATATCGCATCGTCGCGATGCAAAGGAGTGGGGCCAATAACACATGCTACTGCCAATTGTGATTACACAGGCAGACCCAATGGGTTTTATAAACCCGACTTTATAAATTTTAAGTTCCGTGCATAAAGGGTTTTTCTGTGTATTGGCGAGTTTCGGTGTAAAAACCGAAATACAAAGGAAAATCCCCGAAGCGATAAAGACCGGACCCGAAAGGATTTTTAGAAGCGGCCCTATAGTACTTAAGTTCCGTAAGCGGGATTTCAGGTGGGCCTTAGGCGGTAAATGGTATTGGGTTGGCTCCGCCCGATCCCATACAATGGGCGACACGTGGCTAGCAGAGGAAAGAGAGAAACCACTTTCTTCAGGCAGCTAACCTTCGTACTTCAAGACCACCCGAAAATGAATATCAACCGCTGGATTGAGGATCCCACAGATCGACGGTGGGCTTGCGATAGCGACCAAAGGCAAACCCGAAGAAGTTATAGATGCGGGTGTAAATTTCTTTGAAGTCCACCCTTAAGCATTTTGGTTGGGATTTTCATATATTTCCTGTGTATTTCAGTAGTTGTGTTGCCTAGTGTTTTTAGGCCAAAAAGCTTATAATTGGGGTTCCGATAGTTCAGTAGACCTAAACAAAGCCGATTTCGATTGTGATGATGACGTGGCAAGTGGGGCCTCCTCATTGGTATTATCCCTCCAATAAAATCTCTTCATAAACAATAAAGTCCGTTGGATGCACATTATTATTAAAAAGGGCCTCTGTTACAGTTTTTAATGTGCAACAGTCTTCTCTGAGTATTTTCGGTCCTCGTTGTTGAATCAACGTGTCCCTGAAGTGTTGGTGAACACGAAGAGATAAAGGAACCCAAAAAGTCAGGAAGCCAAAGGACAAGTCAATGCAGAGGAAACCGAAAATTCAGGAAGTCGAAGGACCAACTAGCGCAGAGGAAGCCAAAGCGATGAAGAAGAGGGAAGCCAAAGGACAAACCAGCACAGAGGAAGCTCAAGTGAGCATTGAGGAAGCCAAAGACCTAGCGGAACGCGGAAACCAACAGTCAAAGGCATCAATAACATATCAAACAAGAAAAAGAAGGAAAGGGTTTAAGTGTGCGAATAATCAGAGCGAGAGGAAGTCGAAGTTCAAGCAGAGGTAGGAGAGGCAGGAGAAGCAGGAGAACAGGAGTGAAACAGAAGCTCAACAGGCTTGGGAGCAAAGAACTATAGCAAAATAGTTTATACTAGGTTAGGTTTGGAGCCCACGGGGTTGAAGCCTCAGAACTAAAAGGATTGGAATCCTTGGGAGTTGGTGCTCCTAAGTGCAGAACTATTGCCTTGGAAAAACAGAGTTGGTGCTCTGGAGGTTGGAGCCTCACAAAAGTCCAAGTTGGTGCTTGGCAACTGATTGAAACCATTTACATATTGTATCTATTTCTTTACACTATTTGAGTTAATAAAAGCATTTATTCCAACTATCTGTTTCTTTTTTCCATATATAAATGTCTTGGTGATAAAAAGAACAATTAAAAAGAAATACGGATTCACCCCCCCCCCCCTCAATTTTTCCAAAAATTGGTATCAGAGCGGGCTTCTTCATATTAGCCTAACAGCTTGTAGAAGGATTCGTAGTCATGATGAGAAATCATGAAGCGTCAAGAAAACCTCCTCTATTTGACAGCACCAATTTTGGTTTCTGGAAAAGGAGAATGACCTACTACTTAATTTCCCTTGGACCTGAAGTCTCGCATTTCGTTCTAAATGAGTACCTAATTCATTCCACTCTTCCAATAGATTAAGACGAGAGGAAAGCCTACATTGCAAATGCAAAATCTTTGAACTCCATCACTAGTGTAATCACTGATTCCGAGTTTACAAAAGTCATGAATTGTAACTTTGCCAAAGAAACGTTGGATAAGCTAATTAGCTTATACGATGGGGACTCAAAATTCAAGAAGGCAAAGCTTCAAATGCATAGAAGGAAATTTGAAATTCTGAAAATGGAAGATTGAAGAAGATATTGCATCATACTTTCTCCGAGTAGCTCAAGTGGTCAACTCTCTTAAAGGATTGAAAGAAAAGATTGAAGAAAGTACCATTGTTCAAAAGGTCTTAAGATCTCTTCCAAACATATTTGACTCCAAAACAAGCGCCATAGAATAAATAAAGGATCTAGATACTCTCAAGATGGATGAACCTCATGGAATCATCACTGCCTATGAGATGAGAAAAGGTGGCCCAAGCTCCAAAGACGCAACATTCAAGGCTTCAAAATCAAAGAAGGGGAAAGAAAGGAATGACTGTAGTGATGACTCCGATGTGGAATCTGAATTGGCACAATTTGTACAAAAGCTAAAGAAAGGATCTAAGCTAAAAGGTAAGTACCCTCTTATCTGCTTCAAATGTGGAAAAATGGTCATTATGCTGCAAAATGTCCTCATAAGCATGATAGTGATGATGAAGAAAATTATAAAAGAATGGTATACAAAAAGAAAGGGATCAATAAGAAGAACTTCTTCTCTAAGCAAGATGAGTCTGACGAGGGTGAATTTGCAGTCATCAAAAAGAAATCAGATAGGGAAAGTGACCATGCTGAAAGCCAAGAAACATTATTCATGGCATTCATAAATGATGATGACTCAGGGCTAGAAGGAAATGTAGATGAACTATTAATATGTGTCATTGAAGAAAATGAGAAATTACATAATAAAATCATTTCTCTCAAGGTAGAAAATGAGGAAACAAGAAGAAGAGAAGATCTCTTGGAAACAAAGCTAAAAGAAAAAGAAGAGACTTGCGAAGAATATGAAGCCGAAATAGTATCTCTAAGGAAGGAATTGGAGCAAGTTAAAAAGGGTTGGAAAAGCTCTCAAATACTTGAGACTATCCTAAAAAGTCAAAAACCTCAACATGACAAGTCTAGAATAGGTTTTAAAGGAGAATCATCAAGCACTAAGAATAGTGCAAAAAGCTATGTCGATGCACTTTCCAGCAACCCAAAAGAAGAAAAAGTATGTCATCAAAGGCGCATCCCAGATCCAAAGAATGAAGAGAGAATAACTCCAAAGAAGAATGTGGATTCGAATCATGGATATTACAGCAGATACAAACCAGTATTCCATCAAAGGCCCATCTCAAATCCAAAGAATGAAGTGGGAGTAATTCCAAGGAAGGAAGTTGACTCAAATCATGGCTACTACAATAGGTACAAAACTATCTTTCTTGGACATTGTTTTCATTGTAAAAACTTTGGTCATCAAGCCAAACATTGCATGGCTCACAAGAGTGAAACACCAAAGCTAAGGGATCAAATAATCAAACCATATGGCCCCAAAAGGCAGGGACAAATCAAAACCTTCAATTTGTTTGATCCCTTGACCAAATTTGATCTTATTTGCTCATTATGCTAATACAATGGACACTATGAACAAAATTACCCACTCAAAAGAGGAAAATCAAGTAGTGAGAATCCCAACCTGGATAAATGTGGTCTGGCTATATATGCTCAAAATAATGAAAATCATTAGTTTGTGGATAGTGGGTGTTCCAAACACATGATAGGGGACAAAAAAAAGTTTATCTCATTGAGAAAAAAGAAAGGAAATGTATCCTTTGGAAGTGGATCTGCCAGAATTGCTGGAAAGGGAACTGTTACTCTTATCAATGGAAAAGGAAAAGCCCAAAATGCTCTGCTAGTAAACGGGCTCAAACACAACCTCCTGAGTGTTAGCCAGATCTGTGATCAAGGACATAATGTTGTCTTTAGCACCAAAGACTATGAAATAAGGAACTCTTCCTCAAGGGAACTTGTGGAAAAAGGGGTTACAACACCATACAACATTTACATTCTGAACAAGATTCAAGAAGATAAATGCTACTTAAGTCAAACATATGAAAGTTGGTTGTGGCACAAGCGACTTGGACATACAAGCTTCGAGAACTTGATCAATATCAACAAGATTAAAGTTGTACGAGACATCCCAAAGCTATTCAAACCAAATCAAGGAGTATGTGGTCCATGTCAACATGGAAAGCAAACCAGAACCAGCCACAATACCAAGGAGTTCTCTACATCAAAGCCTTTGGAGATCATCCATGCTGATTTATGTGGACCAACTAGAAATCAGGCACTCCAAGGAGAAAGGCACTTTATTTTATTTGTTGATGACTATACTAGAATGATGTGGATAATTTTTATAAAATATAAATCTGAAGCATTTGAGTGTTTTAAGAATCTTAAATCTCTTGCAGAAAATGAAAAGGACACAAAGATTAAGTGCCTCAGAACAGATAGAGGGGGAGAATTCACATCAAAAAATTTAATGAGTTTTGTAAACTACATGGAATTAAAAGAGAATTCTCTGTTGCCAGAACACCCCAGCAGAATGGGGTAGTTGAAAGAAGAAACCGAATAGTTCAAGAAATATCAAGAATAATGTTATTAGCAGCAGATTTGCAACCAAAATTCTGGAGAGAATCAGTCAAGACAGCTATCTATACCTTGAATCAAACTCAATTAAGACCAAATTATGAAAAAACTCCTTATCAACTATGGAAAGGAAGACTTGCTTCAGTAAAGTACTTCAAGATATTTGGAAGCAAGTGGTTCATAAAAATCAATGATGGATCACCAAGAAAGTTTGACTCTCGGGTTGATGAACAGATCTTCCTTGGATACTCTACACGAAGCAAAGCCTACAAGTGCTATAATAATCGACTAAGGAAAATAGTGGAAAGCATTGATGTAAAGATTGATGAAGATCTTCCAGAAGAAGAAATTGAAGAACACGAAGTTGATCCTTTCATTGAAGAAGAAGAACCTCAAAAACAAGAATTAGATCAAGAAGAAGCCAAGGAAAAAAAACCACCTCATACCCCTTCAAAGATGAAGTTTCTCCAGAAATATCATCTAGAAGAGCATATTATTGGCAATAGAGATGAAGGGATGCAAATCCAAAGAAGGATGATAAGTACACCAAAGAAAAATGATATTGTTCTTCTATCCATGATAGAACCATAAACATATACTCAAGCAAGTAAGGATCCTCATTGGGTAAAAGCCATGGAAGAAGAAATGCCCCAAATTGAGAAGAATGAAACATGGGAGCTAGTACCTCATCCAAAGGACAAAAACATTGTAGGAACCAAGTGGGTATTCAAAAACAAAATGAATGAAGATGGAAAAATCATCAGAAACAAGGCAAGTCTTGTTTGTAAAGGCTATTCACAAATTGAAGTAATTGACTTTGAAGAAATATTTGCACCAATAGTTCATATGGAAGCTATCAAGATGTTCTTGGCATTTTCTTGCTCGAAAGGATTCAAAATCTATCAAATGGATGTAAAATCAGCATTCCTGAATGGGGAACTCAAGGAAGAAGTCTACATGGAGCAACCAGAAGGGTTTGATCTAACAGAAGGAAAAGACTTAGTCTATAAGTTGAAAAAGGCATTATATGGGTTGAAACAAGCTCCCAAAGCTTGGTATGCAAGATTGAATCACTATCTACAAGAACAAGGCTTCAAGAAGGGAGTGGCATGATGTAATCTCTACATAAAGACGGACGAAGGTAAGTTACTAGTCACACTTGTTTATGTCGATGATCTGATTTTTTCTAGCAATAATGATGAGATGAGCCATGAATTTTCTCAAAACATGTCAAAAGAGTTCGAGATGTCGATGATAGGAGAGTTATCTCACTTCCTTGGACTACAAGTATCTTAAACCAGAGCAGGATTGTTTATATCTCAAGCCAAATATCTTAAAGACATGCTTAAAAGATATGGAATGGAAGATTGTGCAACCATGAGCACACCTATGACCACAAATTGCAAATTGAGCAAAAATGATGACTCCCCTCCAGTAGATGCAACTCATTACAGGTCAATAATTGGAGCCCTTCTGTACTTAACTACTACAAGACCCGACATAATGTAGGCAGTAGGAATGGTGGGAAGATTTCAATCTGCTCCTAAACAATCCCATTTGTTAGGTCTAAAAAAAATTCTCAGATATCTGAAAGGAACTCCTGCTTTCGGTCTTTGGTACCCTAAGAGCTCAACACCAATCAAAGACTAAACATATACCAATCAAGTATCATTTCCTTCGTGAACAAGTAGCTGAACAAAACATCATCTTGGAATATATCAATACCAAGGAACAGGTAGTTGATATTTTCACAAAACCTCTTCCTCGAGAAGCATTTGAACACATTCGTCAAAAGATGGGGGTTATCTCTTTAAAATCACTTAAGTTCATTCATAAAAATCTTGCAGGACAGGGGGAGGAGTTCTACACGAGGAGCAATTCGGCAGGGGGAGTCCGTATGCATTCCTTTGCCATTGATGTCAAAGGTGGAGAGAAGAAGAATATTGCCATCAATAAAAAAGGGGGATATTATTGACATAGATTGTCATTGATGTCAATATGGCAATATTCTAGGAGCCAGAGGAAGCCAAGCAGAGATATCAGAGCTATAGGAGGAGCAATATATATATGTCATACATATATGCCTAAGAAGAACCTATTAGAGGAGAAACAGAGTTATCGGAGCTTAGGAGGATCCATATCGAGAGCAAGGTATGCCAAAGAATACACTATCGGGAGCAATATATGCCACAAAAGAGTTAGAGGATGCGACAGAGTTAAAAGAGGCTAAAAACACATATATATGCAATATCACTATCGGAAGCAGAAAAGAGTGTATATTTCGGAATACTCAATCGGAGGCAAAAAAGAGTGCATATTTCGAAATACGCTATCGGAGGTGGAAAATACATATATATCGGCAGATCAGCACTGATGATGCCATGAGGCAAGGGAAAGACCCCCGGGGCCATGCAACATGTGATTGCGATGATCAACGATCACAATATCGCATCGCCACGATGCAAAGGAGCGGGGCCAATAACACATGCTACTACCGATTGCGATTACACAGGCGGACCCGATGGGTTTTATAAACCTGACTTTATAAATTTTAAGTTCCGTGCATAAAGGGTTTTTCTATGTATTGGCGGGTTTCGATGTAAAAACCGAAATACAAAGGAAAAGCCCCAAAGCGATAAAGACCGAACCCGAAAGGATTTTTAGAAGCGGCCCTATAGTACTTAAGTTCCGTAAGTGGGATTTCGGGTGGGCCTTAGGCAGTAAATGGTATTGGGCTGGCTCTGCCCGATCCCATACAATGGACAATGCATGGCTGGCGGAGGAAAGAGAGAAACCGCTTTCTCCGGGTAGGTAACCTCCATACTTCTGGGCACCCGAAATTGAATATCGACCGTTGGATTGAGGATCCCCCAAATCGACGATGGGCTCGTGATAGCGACCAAAGGCGAACTCGAAGCAGTTATAGATGCAGGTGTAAAGTTCTTTGAAGTATTGCCCTAAGCGTTTTGGTCGGGATTTTCATATATTTCATGTGTATTTCAATATTTGTGTTGCTCGTGATTGTTAGGCCAAAAAGCTTATAATTGGGGTTCTGATAGTTCAGTAGACCTGAACAAAGTTGATTGCGATTGCGATGGTTCCATGGCAGGTGGGGCCTCCTCGTTGGTACTATCCCTCCAATAAAATCTATTTGTAAACAATAAAGTCCGTTGGATGTGCATTATTATTAAAAGGGCCTCTGTTACATTTTTTTGATGTGCAACAGTCTTCTCTGAGTATTTTCGGTCCTTGTTGTTGAATCAACGTGTCCCTGAAGTGTTGGTGAACATGAAGAGACAGAGAAATCCGGAAAGCTAGGAAGTTGAAGGACAAGCCAATGCAGAGGAAACTGAAAAGCTGGGAAGCCGAAGGACCAGCCAAGGCAGAGGAAGCCAAAGTGATGAAGAAGAGGGAAGCCAAAGGAAAAGCCAGCATAGAGGAAGCTGAAGCGAGCATTGAGGAAGCCAAAGAGCCAGTGGAACACAGAAACCAACAATCAGAGGCATATGAACATATATAATAGGAAAAAGAAGGAAAGGGTTTGTGTGTGCGAATAATCAAAGCGAGAGGAAGCCTAAGTTCAAGCAAAGGCAGGAGAAGCAAGAGAACAGGAGTGAAGCAGAATCCCAGCAGGCTTGGGAGGAGAGAACTACATCAAAACAGTTTATACCAGGTTAGGGTTGGAGCCTCAAAACTGAAAGGATTGGAATCGTTGGGAGTTGGTGCTCCTAAGTGCAGAACTATTGCCTTGGCAAAATAGAGTTGGTGCTCTAGAGGTTGGAGCCTCACAAAAGTCCAAGTTGGTGCTTGGCAACTGATTGCAACCATTTACATATTGTATCTATTTTTTTGCATTGTTTGTGTTAATAAAAGCATTTATTCCAACTATCTATTTCTTTGTTCCATATATAAATGTCTTGGTGATAAAAAGAACAATTAGAAAGAAATATTTATTCACCTCCCCCCCCAGTTTTTCCAACAGTACAACCTCCTTACCTCTCTTTTTCTTTGATGGTTCCTTTGATGGTTCTTTTGATGGCTCTGTTTTATCCAAAGGTGCTTCTGGCATCTTTTCAGCTTGCTTCATTGACCTTGTGACAGGTTTCCTTGGCCTGAAAATGAAACCATGTTCTTCTTGTGTAATGTCTAACTTCTTAGCCCTTTTGCTTTTCTTCTTGGTTTCAATTCTGGTCACTTCTTTAGGTTGCTCAATTTGGCTTTCTTCCATCTCAATAGCCTCTAGGATATCAAATAGCTTGCCCTTCTTTGTACTATGTTCTCTACTTTGTCTTTTGGTCATCCTCCTTTTTGTGATTGTGGAATCCTCTACTATAGGTTGCTCTGCCACTAGTTGTTTCTCTGTTCTAGCGGTTGTGGATTTAGATTTTGGAGTTCTCCTAGATGGGGTGGAAGCATCTAATTCATATCCACTTAATAATAGGAAGGTAAGCCAATCTCTATTTAACCTATTTAGCTATTCCAAACCAATATTTTAATAAGGTTGTGATGAAAAATAGAGGTGTCACTTGCATCAGGTTTGGCTTGAACCTTGTTTGCCATTTTTCCCAAACTTCTAAACAAATAAAATGGAATGTCTAGAGGTTGCTTACTAGTGAAATGAAGTAACAACTTGAAATGATACTGATACACCATGTTGAATCTACCTTCACATGTGAAGTACTTTTGAATGACCATCAAGAGCTTGGAGAAATGTTCTTTAAGGAAAGTTCTGGGAATGTCTTCAATCGTATAAATACCTTTGTGTTCTTCTTTGAGAAATTCATCACAATTTTGCAGCTTGACCTTATGGACTTTAAATGATACTTTTCCTGACCTAGGGATTTCTGTAGCATGGAAAATTGTATCAGGTGACACTGCAAAGTTTAGAAGACCGAATTTTTTTTATGTTCCAATGAAATTCACAGCAAAATATTTAATAATTTGCGCATGGAAACCCTATAGCTTTTGAAAAAAACGTAGGCATCCCACGTTGGAAAACATTTGAACAAGGGTAGGGTATTCCTCCAGCATTTTCATGTTCATGAGCTAATAATGTACCACTGATCCTCCTTTATATTGTTTCTTAGGTGCCATGGATGTAACACGTAAGCTTCCTCCTTGTCACCTGCAAAACAAAATAGAGACAACTAGACAGCGGTGAACCCTAACCTAGAGATAGAAAGACATGTATGAAAGCTAGGCTAGTGTGAGAGACAGCAAGACAATTATTTACAACATGAAGCTTATGGCTGCAAAGTAAAATACGAAAGGGAGAGTTAGCAGCAAGAAGCTATGTGGAGTTAATATATAGGGAAAATGGACAAAAAGTGATAAAGTGTAATCATGACCCATCACAAGACTGACCAATCACAACCTTTAAACCTAAAGAATAGTTACTGCACCGATACGCCCATATGTGCAATTTATTTCAATTTTGTAGCAAGACAGGTGTTCAAAATGATAGATTCGCTATGGAAGTGTCACGAACTTTTGTAGAAATATCTAGTATACATAACTGGAGTTTCTATGGATTTCTATAAAACTGACAAATTTCAATTATGAACAAATAGACCTGACACATATGAAATATTGGAACTTGACCAATAGAGTTGACAAACTATTCCTAGGTTATCATGGATAACATCTCTAGTGGAGGAAACACAACATTTTTTCTATTTAATGAAGGTGGCCATGAGTTAGGATATGAATTCTGGGAAAGCGTATATCGTCGGGGTGACTAAGTGATACAGTCCTGACTCAATGAATCAGAAGGGGTCTTCCTTTTCAATGTAGCGGCCATAGAAGTCAAAGAAAAGGTCAAATACGTTTAGAGGGCAGAAGGAATCGTGAATTTCCCCATCAGTGTCCATGAATGGTTTGGTGTGGCCCAAGGATTTAGGTTTTTTTCAGGGATTTTTGATGAGCCCTTTTTTAATTTAAGCATGGTGACAATTGTGAAAGGACAAGGAGATTGTGAATTACCTAGTAAGAAGAGGAAACTAGATTTGAGGGTGCATGGAGGTCCTTGCGCTTGCTGGCAGTCAGGTGAAGGTAACTACAAATAGATTGAGTGGATTAAACACATAAAAATAAAATAAAATAGGCAAGTTTAAATTACAACATTTGGCGCACACAGGTGCAACAATTGATTCGTGGGGGTTTCTAGCTGAGAAAAGGAAGCGATGGCATTGGGCGGAGACACGTGTGGGAATTGGATTGGGTGGAGGGCAAGGGAGGAGGGTGATGTATCAAATGGCCTCGTGCTCACTTGCCATGCTTTCCTAATATTGGTCCTGACCGCTGATGTGGCCGTTGCATTAGCCTAATGAACGACGGGCCCAATTTCCCTCCTCTAGCAAGGTGACTGGGAAGACTTGGAGGTAAGGCACAACCCCCCATAATTCATCACAACCATTGATTTGCGTTGTTTGCTTTATTGACTCTAACTTTTTGGGGGTAAGCGTCGACTTAATTGTCGTGCTTCTTTACCCATCAGAGCTTCTCCCAAGTGAATCTGTTGCAAGATGGATGGGGGATATGCCCCATAGGTGGTTGTTACATAGTAATTTATATTCGGAAAGTGGGGGAAGTCCCACTACCACTTGGCAGATCTTGTGTGCTTCAAAATGATGTTGCCTAGGACTTCCTCACTATTGAGCTAGAACCTAAATGCCCTGGTGCTCTGGGTCCCTGGTCCCTAGAAGCCCGACTCATTTTGAAATGAAATTGGAAATTTTTATGCGGTTCTGACACTCTAGGGTATGCTATTGGGATGACATCATGCTAAATATCATTCGAGCCACATGTCGACCCATGATTGGTACACCTGTCATCCATATATGGGCCATTTGGGTACCCGAAAAATACAAAACTAGTTGCTACGTGTCCATCTCCCAGTGGACGGTTGTTAATGTTACCTTTTCCCAATGGCATGTTGCTACTTGTCCAATTGGGGGAGAGAAAAAAAGGGTCACTGATCCTTTGTTTTGATTTTGATTTCTTTGTAAATGGTTCAATCCCAACACCTTCAAAAATTCACCTAACCAAAGGTTATGGGGCTCCGATGTCATTGATTTTAGCCTTCAATTTATGTTATGGGGTTTCGTCAGTAGACGACCCCGACTTCCAGAAATTGATGGATTCCTGGTCCCCTGGTCCCCAAAGCTTTTGAAATTGATTTTCTAATGACTTATGGGATTTCAGGGTTGTGTGGTCTTTAGTATTTTGACTTTTATGGGACCAACTTTGATTGTCCTTATCTCTTCACTCAGGAGGCAATTTGCATACTTCTTTATACCATTGGAAATCTATTTCAATGCACTTTTTGATTGAGTGGGTCCGATGTGGTATTTAAGCTCATTTGTTGCTCTAAAAATGGCTCCAAACTCTGTTATCCTTTGCATCTTAACCCCTTTATTATATGAAGAATAAATGAAAGAAGAGGAGGGTACAACATGCCAAATGGTAGAGGATAGGGCCAATTTATAGTTTCTTCCACATATGAAAAGTTGTGACCTTTGGGTCTAGCTAACTTGTAATTTATGGCATCAACTAAACTTGGAGGGAAACATAAATTTGAATTTTCTTTCAATTATATTTTCTAAATGCCTTGATTATGGTTTGCCCAAATAAATTTGCCACATAAAATAAAATAGGAGTGCAAAACTTATCAATAATAATAATTCTTTTATCCAATTTGAATTCTTCTTTTTGGGCAAGATGGTTTCCCCTTGGGAGTACTTGAGTTTTTCTTGGGAAATTCATCCCATAGCTACCCTAATTTTCAATAACATCATCAACAAGGAGTCCACATCATTAATTATTCCATATATCATCATCAAGAAAAACCACATCATGAAGAAATCCACATCATCTTATTGACCTTGAGAACATCAACATCATTGTTGACCACATCATTAGTAATGATATACATGAAGATAAAAGAAATTCAAGATACTTATCTTTTGAGAATATGACAACTCACTCTTAATCTTCAACCTTTTTTTTGCATTTAGCTTGCAAATCGTACTCATCATCAAAATATCAGATCTTCTAGTGTATAGACAAAATTTTCTACATTATTAACAAGTAAGGGTTTCTTCTTCTTTCAGCAGAAGAAATTGTCCCTATGGTTTAGTCCATAAACCCTTATACTTCTCCTTTAGGCGGGAAATAACTTCATCATAGTATCAACATCAGTCCCGTGGTTTTACATATCAAGCCCTTGCTATGATTTTAGTCCCAAATCCTAGACTTACATTCTTTCATTCACATGAGATCAACAATAGATCTGGGGTATTGTTTATGAACCTCAAACCCTAGACCATGGTTGGATTTCCATCAGTACTCAAATATTTGTATCAGGAATATCGATTTTTCCATACGTATGGCATCAAGTCTTTAGAAGGCTTAGATCTTGGCAACTGTAAGATTGTTTAGACCAATATTCTTGTCCTTGTCCTTTTTAGCCTTCATATCATTTTATATGTGTAACACAAAAACTTGCACCACAACCAAATTCTTCCTTTTTACCTTTTTTGTTCTTATTTCCAAATGTGAGTCAGAACTTTGAAACAATGAAGGCTTGAAGCATTCTTTAAGACATAAATATACACATGACATGTTTAGTCAAACTTCAAGCCTTATTTCTCACTTTCACGACCAATTCAATTTCTCGTATCCTATATAATGCTTTCACAATAAAGTGACTCTTTGCCAATTTTTCTTTTTGATTGATGTTGTCATTTATCCTTGGAGAATCAAAATATACTACTCATTTAAATCATGAAATTTGCATGTTGAATCAACATAATCTAATGGCCTTCGATGTAGGTCTTCCTTTCTACAGTGCTTATCCTATCCCTTGAAAAGACTTGGTCAAATTTAGGTATAAGATGGAGTTCTAACTGAGATAAGACAATTCATACCATGCATGGAGGAAGAAACAAGTCAGCACCTTAATAATCTTTTAAAGACTTATTTGGAAGATAATGTTGGAAGATAATGTTGGCCAACTTTCATACAACAGATGTGTGTGTGTGTGTGTGTGTGTGTGTGTGTGTGTGTGTGTGTGTGTGTGTGTGTATATATATATATCCCCTTGGAAAAATCATAATTTTCATTATGTGAAAAAAAATTACATGTTGTATATGCAAAATGTATATGATGTATGTGGGCAGAGTGCTTGTCGTAAATAGGAAGTGTCCAATTTAACAAAAATTAGTGCCTTGTATCCATGCAGGGAGGCACTGTTCTATGAAGAAGAACAACAAAAAAACAAAATAGTTGTACATAGAGAGTGCATGTCTGTTATATATACATCTGATAATTTAAAAGCATGAATGAATATTTACAAATGGTAACAAAAGTAAAAAAACCAAGCTCCAACTGAGCCATCTAGTCTATGATGTCCATAAATGGTCGATGGTAAAACTGGTAATGAGTGCCATCCCTCAATTCCTGAATCAGCCAAGTGCCGAAAGCCCTGACCACAGATTTTTGGATAGTAGATCAACATCTGTGTTTCGTTCCATGTAAATATGACAGCATACAAATGAGTAAAAATGTGTAGTAAGTTGGTGTGCCTAATCTAAGATATGTCTAAGAGAATATGTAGATCAGTTTGATGTTTTGTTTATCCATTTTTAGACAATTTTTTAGTCACCAAACAATTGTAGGTTTCTACAGTGTTTTTCCAATGCAAATTGTATGAGGTATTTTGCTGTGATTATCTCAGCGAACTTGTTTGTGACTCTCCCCAGTCCCATTTGAATATGAAAGTGGTGGGATTCATATAAGTACAAAATGGCACCTCCCCCACATCCAGCTTCATGTGTTGAACTGTCAAAAAAATCTCATGGTTGTAAGTGATTTATGGCTTCAGGGACAATGGTTCTGGGCCGAGGGGTTTCCTCATCATCGGGGATGATGTTGTAGTTAGTCAGGATACGATCTGAGATGGAGGGCCAGTGGGGAGAAATATTCTGAAAAATGAATCTATTGAGTACTATCCAAATTTCCCAACAAATAAGGAGGGGTAGGTTCCTAGCCTTTCACGGGTCTACATTGGTACACCATGAAGACCAAGCATCTTTTATTGTCAATCCTTGCAATCTGTTTTGTAAGGAAAAGTTAAATAGGATAGAGCTCCAGAGATCCTTTGCAGCCTAGCAATCGAGGAAAAGGTGCTCTACCTCTTCATTGTTTTTCTTACACAAGCAACACCAAAATGATCCATGTTGAGCACATTTAAGGAGGTTATCGCTAGTGGGGATCTTATTTTTTAGAATTGTCCACATGAGAAGTCGAGTCTTGGGAGGCGCCTTGAGCTTCCACAAGTGCTTCCACTAGAGCTCGATAGATTGAGGTCGATGAGTCTTGGCTAAAACAAGATAGCCCTCCTTGGGGGATTATTTCCCTGATTTTGCAAGCGGCTAGATTATCTCGTCCTCCCCTTCAACAATTCTACTGTGAGATTCAATTAAGGTTGCAGTGTATTCAGCCCATTGTTGATCCCATTGTTGTGGAATGTGCAGGATGCAGGCGGATTTACAAGCTTATTGAAACAAAGTGGTATGATCGGGGTCTGTAATATGACAGAAATGGGTGATGCCTGGAATGCTAAGAAGGTTTTTAATCTCTATAGATAGCCTGTGGGCGTTCCCACAGCCAATTCAAGGATCTTCCCCTATATGCACAGATGTGCCAAATTGTATTCTCCAAGTAAGCCTGCTCAGATGATGGCCAATGATTTCAGCACTGCCTTCCATATTATTGATATCCCTGTGTTACTTCGATCTGGCTGTCTTCGCGAGTCCATTAGATTTAGAGGTGCAATATATTTTGAGATGGCCACCATACTCCACAAGTTGTTCGGGGTGATTAGTTGCCAACCAAGTTTTGTTGCCAGTGTTGAGGAGAAGTCCTCCAACTTCTTTATGCCCCATCCTCCCCATTTCTTTGGTAGGGTAAGCAGCTCCCATTTGACCTAGGAAAAGATTATCCCTGCCTGTTTACCCTCCCAAAGAAACCTGTAACATAGGTTTTGTATTCTAGAGAGGTAATTACATCCAATATACTGGAGTGGCCTCTAGAACTGCTTTTATGAGTACTAATCTACCTGCCCTGGATAGGTACTTGTGGTACCAGACGTTGAGCCTCCTTTCCAATTTGGAGATAAGCCATGTCCAATCTGCTATTTTATATCCCAGGGGATTTAGCTTGTATCCCAGGTATCTAAGACCATCCTCCATTCACAACAGGGTAAAGTGGAATCTTTGGGCAGAAAATTGTATCTCATGGGGAGAGCATTCAGATGTTGTCATCGTGGACTTGTTGTAGTTGACTACCATGCCAGTGGAAGTTTGAAATAAAGAGAAGGTATTCTTCATTATAGTTAGGTCCCCTATGCCTCCATTGATGAATATCAACACATCATCCACAAATAATAAGTGAGTCAGGATGCATCTATCAGTGGTTTTGATTCCTTAGAGCCTTCCCCTGTTATGTTATTATTTGATGAGTCTGCTAAGCCCTTCCATGATGAGAAGGAAAAGCAGGGGAGACAAAGGGCATCCCTGTCTGAGACCTCTTTCTGAGTGAAAGAAAGGTGATGCCGCTCCATTTACAAGAACATTGAAGGATATATTAGTTATACAAAACATGATCCATTTAGAATCTGCACCCGGATATTCCACAATTTCCATTTTTTGCTTTGTCGACATTTCGAGTCTAGACCCAGACTCACATAATGACAAGGATTCGACCCTTGATGGATTTGTAGTGCCCCGCTCTAGTTGACTGACAGTGATACGAGATTAACATTTATTTAGCCCTAGGGCCCACATTTTCCATTTTTTGCTTTGTCGGCTGTCACACTTGACATCTCAACCCTAACCCTATTTATCTCTACTGTCTCTCTCCTTTGTAAATCAAGTCCTGATGATGAGTCTGGGTCTAGACTCAAAACGTCGACAAAGCAAAAAATGGAAACTGTGGAATATCCGAGTGCAGATTCTAAAAAACATAACCACATAAATCTACAATCCATGATCCATTTAATAAACTCATATGGGAAGCCAAGGTGAGTTAGGAGCATTCTTATATACAGCCAATTTACTCTGTCAATATATTTTGAAAGATCTTCCTTCAAGATCATACCTTTCATTTTCTTGGACTATAGAGAGTGAAGTACCTCTTGTGTAGTCCCAACCACCTCATGGATCTTTCGATCTTGCAAGAAAGCAAATTGCTCTGGAGAGATATGGGTGGATAGGATGGGACGGAGGCAATTAGATATGATTTTGGCAATGCTTTTATAAATACAGTTGCACAGGGATATGGGCCGGAAATCATCATAGGAGGTCGGGTTATCAGATTTGGGAATGAGGGCTAGGAAAGTGGTATTGAAAGCATCATACATCTTGCCATTGATCCTGCAATCTTCAATGACTTTGAGGAGATCTGCTCCAAGAGTCTCAAACAAAGCCAAATAGAACTCCACCGACCATCCATATAGCCCTGGGATTTTGTCTCGCTTGAACCATTTTAGTGTGGCTTCAATTTCCCCGAGAGTGACTTCCTTGTTCAATTTCATGGCAGTCTCCTGATCCACAAATCGGGGAAATAGTTGTGCCACTCGAATGATTTTAGCAAGGGTGGCACTTGGAGGAGCCCTGTATATCTTCTTAAAATGAGATGTGGCCAAGGTTGCTAGGTGTGGAAAGGTGTTTACTATATTCCCTTGCTCATTCGTGAGCTGCCATATGGAATTGATTTCTTTTCAACCATTTGCAAATTTGTGATAAAATTTTGTGTTATTGTCTCCCTCTAGCAGCCATATTTCCCTGCATTGCAATCTCCAGGACTCTTCTCTATCCTTTAGGATTTTGCATCTCTTATAATATAAGGATGTGAGTTTTTCCTTTTGTCCATTCGAGGTGAACACCCCTCCCTAATTGGTTTTGAAATCAGCAATCTTAGCTTTGGTATCCCATAGGGTTTGATCATCCTGCACTATCTTATTGTGAGCCCAAATTTTAGAGAGTCTCTTCAGTGATTTTAGGTTATGTGAAAAACCTTCTGTTATATGCCCTCCAGCATCAGGGGAGTGGTACTTCCAAAAATCAGTAACCATGCAGGCATAAGATGCATCATGTAACTAGGAAGAGTTGAATTTGAAAGGGTCGTTGGGCTTATTAAACCCCCCTCTTATTTCTAGATACATTGGCAAATGATCTGAGATACCTCCTGATCCCACCCATTGTCGATACTTAAGACCCATGTTCAGTAGGCGCCCCTTGATAAGAAAACGGTCAAGTCTTATGGCGAGGCTGTCTTCACCAACTCTGTTGTTCCTCCAAGTGGGCTACAGTTTTTCTAATGGGATGTCCATAAGACTGTGGATTTCTAGGATTTTCTCAAAGTATGTTGTTAGGGGGTCAATCTGGGGATGATGTCCCCAAGATTCAGAGAGACCTATGGAAAAATTTAGATCCCCTCCAAGGATTAAGTAATCCCTTTGCAGGATATCAAGGCTCAGTAATTGGTCATATATATATATATATATATGTGTGTGTGTGTGTGTGTGTGTGTGTGTGTGTGTGTATATATGTATGTATATATATATATATATATGTATGTATATATATATATATATATGTATATATATATATATATATATATATATATATATACACACACACACACACACACACACACACACACATATATATATATATATAATGAGGTTTCTATAGGCAAAGGTCTTCAGATCTCATACTCTTGTATTACAAAGATGAGAAAGGGTTGTAATCCTTTGTTTTGTAGAGACATTCAACGTGCACTTCAAGTGACCTGAAGCAACCTTGGATTAGTCACTGTAACACTGATCACACAGTATAAGATCACAAATATTTCACAAAGAAATTGGATCATTTACATCAAAAGGTTCAAATTGGATTCCATACGGAGCTTGGAGACTTGCTTCATTATAATTTGTAGATCATACTTTATAGATCCAACATATGGTCAATCCTTAGAGTACCATCCTTCACGTGAATTTAGAACAAGAAGTTCGCAAACCGTACATCATCAATTCCATAAAGAGACTCGCACATATAAGCTTACAAATAATACGTCTATCAAGAGAATAGTGCATGAACCACATAGATTACATGAGACATAACTTCAAAAGTTGCCACACAGTTTTTGCTAGAGAAGCTTAGGCTTTGATTTGTCATAGATCTCCTTCTAAAATTCCATAATAGGTAGATAGTTACAACAGAATTCGAGTCATAGAATAAGCTATAGGAAATTTTGATCGAGTTTTAGCCATACCTTAGGTCCAAAAAAGTTTCCTTAACGCCACAAGATTTGGTTTAGATTGCAGCCTCCATAAGAATCAACACAAATTATTTGATCTGCTTCTAAGTATGATGGTATGCCACAAGAGCACTTTCATAATAGCAACCGCACATATGAGAATATTGCTCGAATTTTCATCTTTGAATAGACAATTTTATCAAACTCCAAATTATGGATCCTTCCACAAAGATTAGAATACTAGCATAGGATAGAGGATTCAATCCTCCACGTAGATAAAGACCTCTATATATACATAAACAAGTTCCTATAGCATAAGATTGATTCTTATCAGTAGCATGAATTTGATTTTCTACACACATAGATTTAGATCTACACACATAATTTCGGATCTTCCACAATGACAAGGATTCGACCCTTGATGGATTTGTAGTGCCCCACTCTAGTTGACTAACAGTGATATGAGATTAACATTTATTTAGCCCTAAGGCCCACATTTATTACTTGAGGAACTCAAGTTGAGGATCCAGACACATGACTCTATTATTATTGGTTGCGATATTAGTGGTTGTGATGTTTATGTATGATCTCCATTGATATTATGATGAAGATAACATTAATGGTTATGCATGTTCCCTATTGATATTATGATAAGTGTGGCATAAATGGTTATGTTTGTTATCTATTTGATGTTATGATGTTGATAGCTTTTATGGATATGTATGCTTCCATTGATGTTATGATGATGATAGCCATGATGGATGTGTCCCCTATGTTACCTACTTGCATTAGTTCTTGTTCACAATGAACAATGATGTGAATGACCAAGTGATGGTAATGATGCTATTATGACGATGACTAATACTGAGAAACCTTGTTATTGATTATTATTGAGTATGGAAGAAAACCACCAAAGGCGCTCTCACATGACGAGTTGACGACATTGGGTTTGATGAGAATTTATATTATTTTATCTTTAAAATTGTAAGTCGATTTTGAAACCTGCTATATATGTCTACCTATATTCTGATAATATATTAGTGGTTGCAGGCATAGATTAGTTGCTTGGCCGAATGACTCACATATGGGTAATGGGCTTGTACAAGTGGATGGAACTACATGGGAGGGGTGGGACAGTGTCCTTGATCTCACCCACTAGCACTCCCGCCGTGACTTGGGCTGGAAAGATTGAAACACCTTCGCCTTGAAGATCACGATGCCATGAGGGCAAGTCCCAAAGTTGGGTCGCCCATGAGGATTTTACCGAGGGGCGCGCATCAAGGCATATTCCTTGATCCCCGACACCATTAGTCTCACTATAGCAGGTAACATAAGAGATGATAGTGGTCTATGACGTTGCACCTATACTTTCCCCTTGTAGTGACTGAATGCTTGAAGGGCAAGAGGTGTGGCACCCTTGGAACTTCAAGGGAATTTCTTGAAAGGCACGACCAACTTTGCACCCTTGGCATCACAAATAAAATATTAGGCGTGGCACCCTTGGAACTTCAAGGGAATTTCTTGAAGGGCATGACCAAACTTGGCACCCTTGGAATCATTAAAAATAAATTAATTGATAAATATAATCAAGAAATGAAAACTAGGTAAATTTACATCAAGGGTAAATGAGGTTAGAAACTGAGGTAATTAAATCAAAAATAAAACTTGAGTTAAGAGGATCATAGGAAGAAATAAAATAGGTTACCTTAAAAACTCTACCCTTCCCATGTTGGAAAATATTAGGTAGATTATGTAGTTTACTTAGGAAAAACGGGAAAGAGGGACATAATTGTAGGGATAAAGATTAATCCTAAAATAGTTAAACCTAATTAAGAGAAGAGGATGTTGAATTAAAATAAGATTAATAAATTAAATTCTAGAGAAATGTATAGAACCTCCATGTGGCAACAACCAACATAAGAATATCCATCTAAGAGCTAACTTGAGTTAAATTAGGGAGTAGATAAGGGATCAAATCTTGACTCATTAATTGACTTTAGTAATGAACACAAATTAAGGAGTAAAAAGGGGGATCAAGAGGCAAATAGGAGAATAAATAGGAATCTTGATTTAGATGAGAAAAATATTAGTTTTAAAATAAAATTGAAGTAAATAATTTTGGAGACCCTTGATGAGAGAGTGACACATGGGTGGGTAAATAATCAAACTATTGAATTATATAAAAATAATTAATTATGCATGACATGCCAAGTGTCACCTATGATAATTCCTATAAAAGAAGGGGTAAGCCATAGGAGAAAGGACTTTTGGGGAACCCTATTGTTGGATGGATGAGACAATGTCAAAGCAGTGATTACGAAACTATAGTGAGTTTGGTGAGGTAGAGGGTTTTAGAGAGGGGACTCTTGAGCTAAGGAGTGCTCTCGTCTACCAGCTAGTGCATTCCTCCATTGTACAACCCCATTGTAGCTCAGGGGTCCGCGAGCAAGAAGATTACCCAAGGAGTAGGCTGGGAGGTTAACCGGTGGGTCATCGCATTCGGATCAAGTACGTCGTCATTCACTCTCGGAGGTGACCAACAACAAGGGAATACAAGTAACAGCAAAGCAAGTGGAGTCTCGTCTTCTGGTGAATGGTACATATGTGTTGCAATATTATTTTGTATGATTGCTTTATGGTCTTAGTTAAATGTATGTAAATTTTATGATATGTTTCCTAAAATGAATTTCAGGAATGTGTTAGACAGTGCTGAATAAATTTGAATTCCCAATGTTTTTCTCTTCTGGTTTTATTTTATTGTGATTTATTTATAAAAATATATATATATATATATATATATATAATATAGCATAGAATTGGTCCTTACACTTGATATAGCAATGGTCCTTACATTTGGTATCAGAGCTATGTTGAACCCTTGAGGCCTATCGGCCCATGCATGCATGGTAAGTTTTGTTAAATAATATGATGAAAATCTCTAACTAATGTGACGAACTCTGACCTCCTCCTTCATTTATCCTTGCAATTTCGTCTAGCAGGGATTTTAAAGAATCTCTGCTCACGAATTCATTAATTCTAGTTGTTTCCCTGTTTCTTCCCTTGAAATTTTATTCGCTGGGGAAATCTAAAGCATCTATGTTTAAATTTCACGAATTCTGGCCTTTTTCTTCTTCAATAGCCTAAAATTCCATGGCATTTTTAAGAAACGTTGTTTAATTTCATAAATTTTGTTTTGCTTTGTTTTTATCCCCTGAAATTTCGAACGTTGTGGATACGTTGATTAAACTGTTGCCTTTGATTTCTCCATGGATTAGAATCTGTGCTATTCATTTCATACATCTTGAAACCTCCGCACGGGATTTCTTTTGCCTTTAATCCAACGAGTTTTCGAAAATGAATTCTTCCAAGTCAGAACTTGATCTAGACCAGCCTAATGTCGAAGAGTATCTAACAGAGGCACATTTAGACGGCACTCTGCAACCCGGCATCCAAAGCACATATGAGAACTGATTTTGAAAGGGCATCTGTCCATGCACAATCGCTCATGTGTAACTACAGATTTGACTGTGCATGCTAACGAGAAGCTTAATTGACCGCATTAATGTCAAAGGAATTTTTGACGATACTAAATAAAGACATGCTTTCTTTATAATGAAAAACTACAAACTCCAGGCTCATGAACCTAGCATAAATGAGATCTTGACAAGAAACTAAATCAATAGACATTTTTAACAATGACCACAAATTCTAGGCTACGGAACCTGGCATCGACATACTTTCATTCGAAGATTTTTTGAAATTTGTAAGAAATCGTATGAACCTGAGTTGAAACGCAAAGTGTGTGAGCCAATTGAGCTTTTTCTGTTCTGTAACGATTGAGATTTTACTCTGTTAAATTTGGAAAATGATCGGGAAATTGCATTATTCTATCAAACAATCCATCAATTTGAAGAACACATTTAATCACCTAAATTCCCCAAAAGCTTCTGCGATTGCTAGCATTTCGATCTCGCCTTTGCCTTTGCCTTTGAATAAGAGGTACATTTGGGTGGTTTTTTTTTTTTTTTACCGATCACTGGCTGGATTCGCAGGGTTTTTTTTTTTGTTTTTTTTTTGGGTTATAAATTTTACATGATATTGGTTACTCTAAAAAAAAATTATAATCAATTTTTCACTTAAATGTACTTCAGATTTGCATTCCTCAATATTTGTACATTTATGAAATATTGGGTCATTGCCAATAGGTTTACGCAGTTTTTTTTTTTATATATTTTTCTGTTCTTTTTTCAATGATTGGGTTTTCGAGGGCTTGTTTCAGAGGTATATTGGCCAGACAAAGGTTTTTAATTTATTTTATTTCGAAATGACTTAATTTTGCTTTTTAATTTCTTCTATTAATATTTTGGTCGGGAGGGACATGCTTTGGAAGAGTGTTACGAGTGTCAGTTCAAACCTGTTCAATTATACTTGAATTTAAAAGTCCCTAAATATGCTTACAAAAATAAGCTCAATACCCAACTAAAGCCACCAGAGCAAAACATTTAAAATTTGAAGCCGCAAATCCTTCTGAAAACACTTAAACACTACGTAGATGCATTTCATAGTTTTAAATAAATTGCTATCAATTGCATGCCAAAAAAATAGAAGTATATTACTCAAAACCAACCAAAATCTAAATAAGGTTGAGAATGACAAGTAACCAAAAACCATTACTGAAAATATTTATCCTCGATTAAAATGAGTTTCTAATTTTCACAATGGAGGCACATGTATATAAACAAATCCCCAAAACTGGATGACACAATCCAATAATATTCGAATTTCAGAGGGAAGTTTTGCTAGATTAGAGAATTTTGGTCATGACTTCAAATTGAATAAAATAAACCTACTTCTGTCAAACCTGAACCAAAACTCATATAAATCAATTCCAAAATCGAAATCAGTGGAAGCATGAGTCAATTATCCATCCAAGTATTAAGTCAATATGATTGAACAAACCAAGTCTACACATTCTTTTCTAAAATATAGATATGTGCATGCATTTTTGGAGTTCGTGGTCCAAGCTATTTATGCATGGCCAACCTAAGGCCTAATTCAATGTCCAATAAACAGTCAAGACTTAAAACAATTTATAGTTTAAACTCAATAACCATAGAAACATAGACAACACAAGTTGGATAGGATAACCCAATTTTGAGACAAACATAAATCAACTGCCAAAATCAAAATATGAAGCCTACGAGCATCATTTTAACTTTCTCATGTAGCGTGAATTATTCGACAAACAATTTTGTACATTTCCTAATCTATTCCCAGGGTTTCGGTTTTCTAAGCACACGATTTGCAGCTTCTTGTGGGTTGTAATGCACTTGTTTTGAATTGGTTTTGCGACATTTGTATGGACGTTGTGTTACCCAATTCGGTTTTCTATATGTAATTGCCTCAATTTGGTTTTCTTTGTTAAATTGAAGGGTCTTCAATTATTATCCTAGGTTAGCCTCGAACCTGTTTTAATGGCAGCTGCATGTTATTTTAAATTGGATTTCGTATAGTTCCAGAGGGTTACTACTCCACTCTTCATGGAGAACTCAAATCTCTGTACTCTAGTAGGAATATGTACTATTTGACCAGTTGGATCCTCTCAGACCTAACCCAATACAATGTACATTTTCTCTATTGATGCTTTTAGCACCTTAAACCATGGTGGTGTATTATTCACCAGGGCCAGATTCCAAGACCTTGATCCTGACTTCAGTTTGAATAAATTTTTGTCTCTTTTATAAGAATCAATGTATTGATCTGTTGTTTTTGTGTGGCCTTTAGGAGTTGGTTGCTACCAAGTATGATTGCCATGGAATGCCACTACTTCACACAGGTTTATACCTAGTTATATACACAATGTTGCACATTAGTACTCTAGTTTTAGGCAAGGTTATCATACTCACCGATTCAGCGTGCTTGACATGCAGGTCGGCTGACCTGCATACGTTTGTGCCAAGTCCACTGGCCTGGTGAATTGAACCATGGCTCATTTGACTACCAAGTCTGGTGGTTAGTTTTCCTTGTTGCCAGGTGATTTCTTGCCAGGGCATCCCTGAGTCCAAGTTTGACAAGCTTGGATTGAGAATAATGACTTCTTGTGTTATCATCAGAACATCAGATCTTTGAATTCTTAGAGACCAGAGGCTAAAGTTCTCTTGCCTCAATTAGCAGTTGAAATTTGATAGTTAACAGGCTAAATTCGGTATGTAGTAGGCAGTTTCTCCACATGAGTTGTGTTTCAACATGACTTGGTAATATCTTCGATTCACTACTCGACTGTATTTTCATCTGTATTTATGATGTAGGGATATATATTTATTGGAGGGGTTTGCATAGAAAATTATGCACTTTTAGCTATTATTTGATGTTTGTTTTTGAAAAAGGATGAATCTGAATTTACTATATATTTTTGTGCAAACCCCTTCCAATAAAATATGATACTATATTAGAAACTCCTTGTTCGAAAGATTTGAACCTCTCAGCTCAATCTTCAACAAGAAATATATTATTTAGCAACTTGGTTGCAACTACGCATGTGGCATCAACTATTGGCAGAAGTTTTGCATTAGACTGGGTATTGTTCTTTCAACACTTAGCCATGATGATAAAGACTCCCTTCATCTCCAAAATTCTTTCAACCGCATTGCATGGCTTGGATTTTTGGGCAGATCCTCAACCTAACTTGATTGCCATCTTGATCTGTGCTTTCCTCCTCTTTATAATTGTAGAGACTGAAAATACTGAAAATAGGATATATATATATATATATATATATATATATATATATATATATATATATATATATATACATATAATTCTTTGGAAGATCCAAACAACAAATCATTAGCATTGTTTCCCAGTTTTCATAAATATACCATCACCATATCACTGATTGGAGTCTAATTATTCTCTCTTATTCATGTTAGCTCCACCCTTGTAAGCTTCATCATGGAGGTACCTACGTAAGCTATCTAGCGCAGAAAGGATTTTATTTTTATGAAGCAGTTTTAATTTTCTAAAGATACCATGAGGAAAATTTTCATATGTGAAGTGCATGTTGAAGGTATTGGAGGATGTTTTGGTGGAGTTAAAACCATAGTAACCAGGATCATAAGTCAAACATGTGATTCACTATGTTTGAATATGATTTGACCCTACATGATTTTGTTTTTATTTGTCTGAGTTAAAACTTGGTTTCACTGAGTTTGACTCTATCAAAGTGAGTTTGACGCATCTTTAGTCATGAACCTGACCTTGATTCGTGATTAGTCATGATTCAAACTTAGTTTGACCAAGTTAGGCTTGCCCAATTTAACCTATGTTGGGCACATGTCAAAATGCATGTAATTTTTGTTTGCTTGTTGTTCTTGTACTTATCGAGTTTTTCTTTATCTGAGTCAAACTCCTGGCTCTTTTGACTCTCTGAGTTTTTTGTTGATTCCAAGCTTGGTGACACTGGTTAAAACTTAAAACCATAATCACATTGGCTAAGCATGGGTAAAGAGATTGCTAATTACATGGACAAGTATCATATTTATCAAGTTGCCTAGGTTAAGCAACAGACATTTGTCTTTTTGTTAAAGTGAACATCTGGACGTGATGTTTGCCATTAAAAGGGAGATGCTTGCTCTAGGATAAAGCTTGCTATGTTTGAAGAGACGGCTCTGGATATTGGAGAGGAAATAAAAGCTGCCAAACAAAAATTTGATGAGGCAATTAAAAGCATGCTCTCACCTTGATAATTATCTTCAGCATATTCACGATTTGAACTCCCACTTGGATGAGAACAACTTGCGGTTCTCTTCTCTGTACAATCAGCTTTCTAATCTTCATTAGTTTCCGGACTCAACACTAGAGGCACCAAAATGGTTGGAGGAAATGTTGATGGTTAATGGCAGAGCTCCCACATTTGAAGAGGTGACATGGATAGTGATAGTGGAAACACTCCATCTAAATACAATGGCTCAAGTGACAGTGAAGAATGAGGATCCATTCAAAGTGTTGATGTCATTGACATTGACTAGATTTCTGGTCAATTTTCTATTTGCATTGTCTCTATTATTATGAATCTTGTGCCAAAGTTTTAGGTGTCTTGAAAGAGGGTGACCATGTCTGGGAATTTTGTCTTATTGTAGAAATTAATGAAGGAATCATTTAGGAAGTGTTGACCCTGTCGCCTACACCTACTTACAAGTTAGTGAGAAAAGCCTTCAACCCCACAAGGTGTGGTTGGTGGTAGAGAATAGTGGTGGACACATTGACCAAGAGCCCCCATTTCACACCAGTTAAGACTACATATAAGGCGCCAGAAATAACCAGAGTTTTTATTGATGAGATTATGAGATTACATGGATTTCCTAGGAAGATCATATCTAATAGGGGAGCAGTGTTTATAGGAAGGTTTTGGACCAATTTCCAAGAAGCCTTGGGAAACCAGTTGAACTTCAGCCCTACTTTTCACCCTTAGACAGATGGGCAGACAAAGAAAGGACTAATCAAATCCTCGGAGACATGCTTCAGAGGTATGTGATGGACCAACAAAAGAAATGGGAGGAGCTTTTACCCCTTGTGGAATTTGCTTACAATAATAGTTATCAGAGTTCCATCAAGATGGCGCCATTTGAGTTCTTATACGGAAGACCTTGCAGAACATCTCTCAGTTGGGACCAACTAGAGGATTGAGTATTAATAGGACCAGAAGTGGTGCAAGAGATGGAAGAACAAATGACTATGATTAGAGGAAGGCTAAAAGAAGCACACGACCGACAAAAAAGCTATGTTGATGCTCATCTGGTAGATTGAAGTTATGAAGTGGGAGATAGGATATTCCTAAGAGTAAGGCCCCAAAAAAGCTCTATAAGATTCGAAAAGGGAGAAAAATTGTCTCCACGGTTTGTGGGACCTTTTGAAATCTTAGAAAAGAAAGGGGCTAGTGGCATATAGGCTTGCCTAAACTCCATCTTTAGCCTATATGCATGATGTGTTTCATATTTATGTTTTACAACATTATAATTCTAATCCTTTGCATGTTATTGACTTTGGTCATTTGCAGGTTTTGGTCGAGGGAACAGTAATGGCCGAACCAGTTCGCATACTGGACCAGCGAACTTTGCAGATTAGATGATGGTTAGTGGACCAAGTTAAGGTCTAGTGGGATAATTATATTCCTAGTTCATCTACTTGGGAGGACGTCGAGGTGATGCGTCATCATTTTCCTTACCTATTACAAGGACTTCAAGCCGAAGTCTATTATTAAGAGGGGGTGTATGTAGTGCCCTGCTCTAGTTGACTAACAGTGATATGAGATTAACATTTATTTAGCCCTAAGGCCCACACTTTATTACTTGAGGACCTCAGGCTGAGGATCCAGACACATGACTCTATTATTATTGGTTGCGATATTAGTGGTTGTGATGTTTATGTATGATCTCCATTGATATTATGATGAAGATAACATTAATGGTTATGCATGTTCCCTATTGATATTATGATGTGTGTGGCATAAATGGTTATGTCTGTTATCTATTTGATGTTATGATGTTGATAGCTTTTATGGATATGTATGCTTCCATTGATGTTATGATGATGATAGCCATGATGGATGTGTCCCCTATGTTACCTACTTGCATTAGTTCTTGTTCACAATGAACAATGATGTGAATGACCAAGTGATGGTAATGATGTTATTATAACGATGACTAACACTAAGAAAGTTTGTTATTGATTATTATTGAGTATGGAAGAAAACCACCAGAGGCACTCACACATGACGAGTTGACGACACCGGGTTTGATGAAAATTTATATTATTTTATCTTTGAAATTGTAAGTCGATTTTGAAACCTGTTATATATGTCTACCTATATTCTGATGATATGTTAGTGGTTGCAGACACAGATTAGTTGCTTGGCTGAATGACTCACATATGGGTGATGGGGTTGTACAAGTGGATAGAACTACATGGGATGGGTGAGACAGTGTCCCTAATCTCACCCACTAGCACTCCCGCCATGACTTGGGCTAGAAAGGTTGAAACACATTCGCCTTGAAGGTCACGATGCCAAGAGGGTAGGTCCAAAAGTTGGGTCGCTCATGAGTATTTTACAAGGGGCACACATCAAGGTGGATTCCTTGATCCCCGACACCATTAATCTCACTATAGCAGGCAACATAAGAGATGATAGTGTTGGCATTATGACACAGATTTGGCACTATGACATAGGTGTTATCCTTGATGGTAACTCTCACAGATGACAGATCACAGTTCAGGCTCACAGAATGAAGAAAGAGAGGTATACGCAGGTTCCCATTGACCAAGACGCGTGTACACACAGGTTCGTAGACCAAAATGCATGTATGGCATACACACGCACTTTCACGATAGGAAATGCGCGTACATTTTGGAAAACTTGGTTTTGGTCCATGTTATTTAGTCCATGGTATTGTGATCCATGGTATTGGTCCAAGTTATCTTGTCCGACGTGTTGACTCGAGGTATTTGGTCCAAGGTATTGATTCTAAGTGGTTTTGGACCATGGTATTGAGCAAGGCCTAAGACTATAAAAGGAGGAGAAGATCATTAGGCGAAGGCACTCATGAATTGAATATCTAATGAAGAGCAAGATCTAGATTGCAGGTTCTTGGGTTATGGTGCACAGCTGGATCTGAATCAAGGATGAACCTGAGCGCTTGATGAAGAATATGTTCTATTAATGGGTCAAGATCTTAAGGCTTGAGGAGAAGTATCTTTGTGTGGTTTTGATCTTTTATCTTAATAATTGGCGCATGTCGTAATCCGTAAATATGATGATTTGGGTATAACTAATGTCTAAATAATTTTAAAGGTTAAATGATCATTTACAAATCTTTACACAGGTTCATTATAGAAAAGGTGTGTATACACGTTGGTTCCGCATTTCAAAAGTGCGTATACGCATGTTTTCCTTGATACAAGTGCGTATGCATGTAGGTTCGTCACGTTGAAATAGCATACACCTCATAAAATATGCTTTAGATACTTCTGATTGTTTGTTGTTGCAGTGTTCTAGGTTCTGGCTTGGGTTCTGGTTACTGTTACTGTATTCTAGTTGGAGCATTCATAGAAGTGGTTGTTTGATTCAGTTTTGGTTGGTGCAAAGGAGATTGGTTGATGCAGATATATTTGACATTTAATTGATGTTATTGATGGATCCAGTCTGAAAATTTATGAAACGTGGTCCCTGGAAGAAAAGAGAAGGTTGTAGCCTTCTATAGGTCAGCACCTATGTACTAGTACATCAGCTAGTACAAGAGCTAGGGGGTTGTAGCTCCCTTCTAGGAGAAGCTGGAGAATGAGAGAAGGTTGTAGCCTTCTACAGGAAGAAGCCTACGTACTGGTATAAGACTGCACCAATACAAAATATTGTAAAAAGAAGTTTCTTAGTAAAAGGAAGATAGAGACGAATGCAGCAGGTGGTTTTCACCCACATTGGATTTCCACCTTATATCTTGTATTCATGAGTGTGACTCTCTGTTCTGTTTTTACTACTCATGGTTACTGTTTATATGGTTATGATGCACAGATTAAAGATCAACATAAGACAAATTAACTAAATCATTAGTTTGTTGGATATATGGTTGTTTCCTTAAACACAGTTGCGTACACACGCGGGTTGTCTTCATTGAAGTAGCGTATATAGTAAGAATTTGTGAAAATATTATTGACTTGACTAATACTGATTCACCCCCCCCAGATTAAAGATCAACATAAGAAGAATTAACTAAATCATTAGTTTGTTGGATATATGGTTGTTTCCTTAAACACAGTTGCGTACACACAAGGGTTGTCTTTATTGAAGTAGCGTATATAGTAAGAAATTGTAAGAAGATTATTGAATTGACTAACACTGATTCACCCCACCCCCCCTCCTCTCAATATTATTTTCAACAATTGGTATCAAAGCAGGTCCTTCAGAAGAAGCTTTATCACTTGAAGGAAGATCTATCATCATGAGTAACTACAAAAGAGAGGGATCCATTAGACCACCAATCTTTGATGGGAGAAACTTCGTCTATTGGAAGGTAAGAACCACAGCCTATCTTCAATATCTTGGAACAGATGTTTGGGAAATCGTGGAAGGAGGATATACATTTCCATCAGCAATTCCTATAGATACGGAAGGTAAAAATCAATATGAAACCAATGCCAAGGCCGTCAATACATTATTGGGGAGTCTGTCACAATTAGAATTTGTCAAGGTTATGCAGCTCAAAACTTCCAAAGAAATATGGGACAAGATCATTCTAAGCTATGAAGGAGACGATCAGGTAAAACGTGCAAAACTACAATCTCTCAGAATTCAATATGAAACTCTCAAAATGCACAATGATGAAAGTATAGCTAATTACTTCCTACGTATAGATGAAATTGTTAATCACATGAAAAACTTGGGTAAAGAGATAAAAGAAGTTACTTTAGTTGAAAAGGTTTTAATATCCATGTTTTCTAAGTTTGAATCAAAAGTTTCTGCCATAGAAGAAAAGCAAGATCTATAGAAATTTCACCTATAGAATAAACCGATATATGCAATGTCCTAAAGCATAATACGTGTTCTACTTCTACAAAACATTAAGCGGAAGCATAATCGAAATCATGACCAACATCAAGTAGAAACATGCATAACTGATCAAGAGAATTAATCACACATAACACAAGATATATCCAGGGGAATGCACCAACATAAAACCCCAACCATGTATTATCAATCAAGTGGAAATTCTCTTCACAATACAAAAAGAATTAGCTCTCAAGTTATTCAGTTCTCAATGAACTATGAAGATATGAAGATATATCTCATGAACCACCCAAGCCTTGTTTATATAGGCTTTCCCTATGGTCCTTACGTAGTTTGCTTAGGAAATAATAGCAAAAGAATATTCTATTAATTCCAACATACCAAAAACAACCAATGGTCCAACTACGTATTCCTTGAGAACAGTAGTTCCTCAACCATGCAAAAACTACTTACTAGAAATAGTTAAGCATCTGATAGTACACTGTCCCACATCTGATCTCAATTGGGTCTCTGACAGCACTAACATGCAAAATTTATCCATGAGTGAATCCTCAGTTATCTAAAATAATAGTTGTCACATGCATGCAAACATTAATAAACTATATTTTATTATTTTAACAACTTGTTAAAATAATCTAACTGGACTTGACTAGTAAGAACTAAGTCAACTGATTCTCTCATTATAGAACTCATGCTTATTCCCTCAATTAGTGGAGGAAACTCATGTGCATGCTCACAAAGACTTAATTCGAATTTCCTTAATTAATTAACTCAACTGAATTAATTAATTAATATTTCAAACTGCTGCTAAGACCAAAATTAATTTTACTTCTTATAGATAGACTAGGGATTGCTATAAATAGGAAGGGACCTAGAAATGCTATTTTTAGAAGTTTCACCTCTCACCCAATGTGGCCAATGACCTCACTGCCAAACTTCTATTTTTAGACATGTTATTTTTAGACGTGCTATTTTTAGCAAATCTATTTCTAGCACATTCTAAATTTAGCATTTCTTGTTGCACATTTTTCAACACTTCCTCTCAACAAGAAAGGCTTCCTCTCGAACCCAATCCTGTAACTCTGGAATGTTCTGCATGCAACACATCTACCTGGTCTACTTGCTCCAATAACACTTGGAACAAAAACACTCCCAACTGACCACTCTATTGGGCTAGGAACATACTCTGATGCTGAAGCTCTACCTACTGTTGACAAGTGCTCCCTCTCTGACATCTGCGCTACTGCAACATCTACATGCATCTCGCACCATTGCACACCTCTTTGTGCCACCTAGCACTGTGCAAAACACTTGTGTCTCTCGCATTCTTGCAGCCTGCTAGCTATGCGTTGTCTTGGGATTCCTTGCATTGTCCCTCTCTTTGCTACTCCATCCACATCTATCTCTACCCAATCAGTCAGTTCTTGCTACTCCACATCAGAGCTCCGTAGCATGGTCTCATCCAAGAGGTTGGGTACCTCAAGGATCCTGCCCCTCCTCCTTGGGATGATCACTCTATATCGCCCCACCTCCTACCTAGAGGTATGGCTTCATGTGATCCCTTAGCCCACCTGGCTCGAAGTTCCCCCTACTGGAGGTCTCTGCATGAGTAGATGTCTCTACTCGATCTCCTCTCAGCCTCCCCTGTTGTGGCTGCTCCACAACCTCCTGAAGTTGTTGCACCAATCATGGCTCCTCCACAATCGTCTGAGACTTCTTCTAGCTCTGCATGTTGAGAGGTAATATACCCTCCCTCTCAACCACCAAGTCTCCATCAATTGCCTTGTTGCTCAAGGCTTTGCATGCATCTTGAACCTCGAGAGCATACAGGTTCTTGACCCGTGAAACAATCTGCTTCACTTGTCTAGTGATGATGTGTCTAAGGAAAACCTTTCCCTTACTAAAGACTACATCAAAACCTCTGTCTTCCATCATCACGTCGACACTAAGTTTCTATTCATTCCTGGTACATACTTGACATCGGTCAAGGTAAGGTGAGATCCATGCTCCCTCTGAAAAATAACCGTGCCTACACCTGAGACACCATACTTCTCATCATTACCGGTTGCTATGAGTATCTGGAGACCTTTCTCCTCCAAAGTACTGAACAAACTCTTGCCGTCGATCATGTGGAAAGAAGCTCCACTGTCAAGAAACCAACCACTGCCCACCATGGATGAAACCATGCATGAAAAGAGTGTGAAATCCAACTCAAACTATGAAGCAAGTGCCTCACCTTTAGATCCTTCCATGGATCCCTTCTTGGATTTCCTCCGTGGACAATTTGTAGCATAATGGCCCACCTCACGACAACAAAAGCATCGCACTTTCGATTTGTCAACCTTCTTCCCATCATTGGAAGAACTAGATTCGGAAAGAGAAACCTTCTCCTTCCCCTTCTTCGCCTTACTCGCTAAGGCAAAGTTCTCCTCATCATGCATGGATGAAGAACTGTCTATGGTGCTCTGTCTGATCTCCTCCCGCATCAAATCCAACCATAGTCATTCCCAATCTGGCAGTTTCTCCCTTCCATTCACCAAGTTTTGGTAGCTATGCCAGCTCTTAGGAAGGCCAAAGAGTGCTAGACTCACCATATCCTCATCCGATGTCACGACCCCTACACTAGCAAGATCATCCCTGCATGTGATGAGCTTGGTCAAATACATAGAGATCGTCTCATCCCTTTCACACTTGATCTTTCGAAGTTTTCCCTTTAGTGCTAGCTTCCTCTGATCACTGCTATTCTGATATAAATCTTTCAATGTTTTCCACATTGCATGCGGAGTCTCCTTCCCATGGAGGCTCAAGACAATATGATCTCGCACTCCCTCCAAGAGAATTCTCCCAGCTCTAGCCACACACTTCCTCCATTCCACCTGCTCAGTCTTGTCAATAGGCTTAGGAATTTCTTAATCAATGAAATCCTTAAGGCCATTATCTTCCAAAACTGCCTCCATGCGATCCTTCTAAGCTATATATTTTGAGCTACCATCAACGGCATACTCAAGCCTCAAACCATAGAATGCCATCGATGAAATAGATGTGATAAGAACTTGAGATCTATATCCCAAATAATAAACTTCAAATTTCTCCTGCTAGTATATTGTTCTTCTTGATCACCTGTACTTTGATACCATGTAGAAATTTCACCTATAGAACAAACCGATATATGCAATGTCCTAAAGCATAATATTTGTTCTACTTCTACAAAACATTAAGTGGAAGCATAATCGAAATCATGACCAACATCATGTAGAAACATGCATAACTGATCAATAGAATTAATCACACATAACACAAGATATATCCAGGGGAAAGCACCAGCATAAAACCCCAACCATGTATTATCAATCAAGTGGAAATCCTCTTCACAATATAAAAAAAATTAGCTCTCAAGCTATTCAGTTCTCAATGAACTACGAAGATATGAAGATATATCTCATGAACCACCCAAGCCTTGTTTATATAGGCTTTCCCTATGGTCCTTACGTAGTTTTCTTAGGAAATAATAGCAAAAGCATATGTTATTAATTCCAACATACCAAAAACAACCAATGGTCCAACTATGTATTCCTTGAGAACACTAGTTCCTCAACCATGCAAAAACTACTTACTAGAAATAGTTAAGTATCTGATAGTACATTATCCCACATCTGATCTCAACTGGGTCTCTGACAGAACTGACATGTAACAGTTATCCATGAGTGAATCCTCAGTTATCTAAAATAATAGTTGTCACATGCATACAAGCATTAACAAACTATATTTTATTATTTTAACAACTTGTTAAAATAATCTAACTGGACTTGACTAGTAAGAACTAATTCAATTGATTCTCTCATTATAGAACTCATGCTTATTCCCTCAATCAGTGGAGGAAACGCATGTGCATGCTCACAAAGACTTCAAATTCGAATTTCCTTAATTAATTAAGTCAACTGAATTAATTAATTAATATTTCAAACTGATGTTAAGACCAAAATTAATTTTACTTCCTATAGATAGACTAGGGACTGCGATAAATAGGAAGGGACCCAAAAATGTTATTTTTAGAACTTTCTATTTTTAGTAGTTTCACCTCTCACCCAATGTGGCCAATGACCTCACTGGCCAAACTTCTATTTTTAGACATGCTATTTTTAGCAGGTCTATTTTTAGCACATTCTAAATTTAGCATTTCTTGTTGCACATTTTTCAACAGGATCTTCAGAGTATTACTATGACACAGCTACACGGAATCCTAACTACTTTCGAAATGAGAAAAGGATTTCCATCAGATATGAGGGAAGCAGCATTCAAAGCTTCAGGAAGAGAGGAACTCAATGAATCAGGACATATTTCAGAAGGAGAGGAAGAAGCAAACTTTGTCAAGAACCTTCAACGAGGTTCTGGAAGATTCAGAGGTAAACTACCTTTCAAATGTTTTGCTTGTGGAAGAGTCGGTCATTATGATGCCAAATGTCCTCACAAAGATAAGCTTGATAAAGGTAAGGAACCAGCAAAATGGAATAGAAAACAAATTGTAAGTAAGAAGAGCTACTATACACATGAAGATAGCGATGGTTTATCAAATAGTGATGAAGATGAAAGTAGTAATGATTATAGACTTCTGATGGCTTTTAAAGATGATGATTTCTTGGATGCTTTAGATGAAGATGGTCTTTATGAAGAAATATCTAAACTTAAAATTTGTTTAGAAGAAAAGAATATGATTATAGATACTCTAACATTCCAACTTGCTGAAAGAGAAAAACACAATGAAAAATTAGAATGTGAAATTGTGGGTTTAAGAAAGGATATTGAGAAAACAAAAGCTCTCAATCTTAGATTTGCTAAAGGATCAAAGACCCTAAATGAAATTATCAAATTGCAGCGTTCTCCTCTGATAAAGACAAGTCTTGGATATACTGAAGAAGCACAGAAACCGTCCACCTCCACTAAAAGCTATCTTGATGCAGTAAAGAGTAGTGAATTGTTTGACAACCGTCAGTAAAGGCATAAAGCATATCACCAAGTAAATCGAGGGAAATCTACTTCAAGGATGAACAAAAGCTACAACCAAACTCATGTAAATCATACTCAATTTTCTTCAAGAATGAATGTCAATGGAAACCACAATCACTAGGTCAATAGGTTCGATAATTGCAGGAATTTCTTTAATGGCCAATGTTTTTCATGTCATAACTTTGGACACAAAGCTGCTCAATGTGTTTCTGACAAGACCATCATGACTAGAGAAGCACGAAATCAAAAGAATGTGACAGGGATAATGAAAAGGACCTACAATAACTTTTCACTTCTTGAAAATGAAATAGAATGCTCTATCTATGACAATTTCGGTCATGAAGATTCTAAATGCAAGAGTAAATTGCGGCAAACATCTCAGAAGGAGCAAACTTCATTGGGTCCCAAAACTTGGAGAAAGAAAGAACCGCAAACAGAAAGATGTGGTATAGCCTTGTATGCAGAAGGACAAGAAAATTAGTGGTACATCGACAGTGGATGCTCGAAACACATGATAGGTGATAAAGAAAAACTTCAGTCATATAATGCCTTAGAAAATGAAAAGAAGGTCTCATTTGGAAATGACACTCCTATTCTCATTAAAGGTAAAGGTTTTATTCTCTTAAAATAAAAGATTAAATCTGGAAATGTTATGTTGGTTGCTGGTCTAAAGCATAATCTATTGAGTGTCAGTCAAATGTGCGATCAAGGAAATGAAGTAGTATTTTGATCAAATGGATGTGTTGTTTTTTAGCTTGATACAGGAGAAACAATGATCAAAGGTATAAGAACTCCAAACAACCTTTACATACTCAAGGGAGGACAACAACAGTGTTAACTAAGCAAAAATGACGAACACTAGCTATGGCACAGAAGATTGGGGCATCTAAGCTTCTCTCAAATAAGAAAAGCATGCAAATTCTAGGTTGTTTGTGACATTCCTAATATCAGCATTCTAAAAATACAATATGCAAATCATGTCAATTTGGTAAGCAAACCAGAGCTCATTTCCCTGAGAATGAAGGATTAGCTAGTAAGCCTCTTGAACTTGTTCATACTGATTTATGTGGTCCATTAAGGAAAAAGTCACCTCATGAAGAAGAATACTTTATCTTTTTCATTGACGAATTTTCCAGAATGTGTTGAATAGGACTTCTAAAGCATAAAGATGAAGCATTTGAAAAGTTCAAAGCCTTCAAAGTGCTGGTTGAAAATGAATCAGATCGCAAAATCAAATGCCTCAGGTCTGATCGAGGAGGGGAATTTACCTTAGATGAATTCTTCGACTTTGTGAAGAACATGGAATAAAAAGGGAATTCTCTACCGCAAGGACTCCTCAGCAAAATGGAGTGGTAGAAAGGATGAACATAATTGTTCAACAAACGGCTCGTGCCATGCTAGATGAGTCTGGAACTCCTGCAACCTTCTGGGGTGAAGCTGCATTTTCTTCTGTCACTATTCTCAACAAAACAAACGTTTGAGTAAACAGCACTCAAACTCCACATGAACTTTGGTATGGTAAGACTCCTACTATAAAATACTTCAAAGTTTTTGGAAACAAATGTTACATCAAAAGGACTGATGAAAAACTTGGAAAGTTTGAACCTAGAGAAAATGAAGTCATTCCCCCTGGTTACTCTTCCAAAGTAAAGGATATAAGTGTTATAATAAAATACTAGGGAAAATTGTTGAAAGTATTGATGTTGTGGTTGATGAAGCAGGAAAAAATCCAAAGCTGGTAAAAACTGAAGATTATGAAGAAGATGAGGATTATCTTTCCACATCAAATCAGACTAATTCTGAATAAGAAACCAATGAAGCGCCAGAAGAACAGATAACGATAGAAGAAAAGACTCCATCCATCTATGTTCAAAAAAATCATCCAGAGACGCAAATTTTGGGACAGAAAGAGGCAGGTGTGCAGACAAGAAGAACTATTACAGAAGCTTCAAACTATCTAGCATTGCTTTCTACCATTGAACCTCAAATGTACATGAAACATGCAAAGATGAATTTTGGGTCAAGGCCATGAATGAAGAGCTTGAGCAAATTGAAAATAATAATACTTGGGAATTAGTTCCTAGACCTCATGATAAGAACACCATAGGAACCAAATGGATATCCAAAAACAAGTTGAATGAAAATGGAGAAGTTATTAGAAAAAAGGATAGAATTGTTTGTAAAGGATATGCTCAACAAGAAGGTATAGATTTTGAAGAAACTTTTGCACCTATTGCTAGACTTGAAGCCATAAGAATGTTCCTTGCTCTTTCTAGCTTCAGAACTTCAAAGTATACCAAATGGGTGTAAAATTTGTCTTTCTTAATGGAGACTTAGAAGAAAAAGTATATATTGAGCAACCAGATGGATTCATCCTTGGAAATGATCCAAAACTTGTATGCAGACTCATAAAGGCTCTCTATGGTCTAAAACAAGCTCCAAGGGCCTGGTATTACCATCTTGACAAATACCACCATCAACAAGGTTTTTCAAAAGGATCAGCTGATAGCAATCTATATACAAAGATTGACAATGATAACTTGCTAATACTTGTTGTGTATGTTGAAGATATCATTTTTGGTAGCAATGAAGAAGCCATGAGTCAAAACTTTTCTTTGGTAATGCAAAAAGAATTTGAAATGTCCCTGCTTGGTGAACTCACATATTTTCTTGGTTTACAAGTTCAACAAAATAAAAATGGTATTTTTCTATCATAAACCAAGTATCTCAAGCAGGTCTTGAAAAAAATATGGCATGGAAGATTCTAAACCGGTATGTACCCCTATGGTAACAGAATGCAGTCTCAGTTCAAATGATGAAACAGCAACAGTACATCAACCAACCTACAGATCCATGATTAGCAGTCTGCTTTATCTAACAGGTAACCGACCAGACATCATGCATGCAGTGGGAACAGTTGGAAGATTCCAAGAAAATCCAAAGGAATCACACCTTCAGGCAATCAAAAGGATTTTCAAATATCTTCAAGGAACACAGAACTTTGGTTTATGGTATCCTAGAGATACAGATCTTACACTTCATGCATATACAGATGCAGATTGGGCAGGAAGCGTGGATGACAAAAAAAGCACTAATGGTGGTGCATTTTATATGGGTTCCAGATTAGTATCTTGGTTCAACAAGAAACAAAGTTCAATTGCATTATCTACAGCTGAAGCAAAATATGTGGTTGTTGCATCTTGCTGCACACAACTCCTTTGGATGATGCAAACATTGCAAGACATTCAGATTACATGTACTCCACCCATTCCATTCTATGTGATAATACAAGTGCAATCAGTATTTGAAAAAATCCAGTCATGCATTCCAAGACCAAGCACATACCTATCAATATCATTTTCTCCGTGAACAAGTGCTTGAACAAAAGGTCAAATTGGAGTATGATCCCTCCAAAGAACAGGTTGCTAATATATTCACCAAAACACTGCCTAGAGAGACATTTGAATATCTCAGGTAGAAGTTGGGAGTAGTTGATGCATCAACTTGCTGTTGAAACTTATATGTTTCAAAGAAAAGTCGTTGTACGTGAATTTCATGAAGCGTATCCACGTACATACGCCGATTTTTGTAGATACAATCGCGTATATGTTGGTTTAAAGAAAAACAGTGGGCCAGACTCAGGATGAAAATATAGGTCTGACAGTGATCATCTAGCACAGGTTCAGGGGAAGCATATACTTCTAATAATGCATTGTTGTCATTATCTTAGAAGATCTTGGTACAAATTCACAGTTGTTTTTTATTCAGGTATAACAGGTGTAGAGGGAGATCATGGTTGTTGGTCTGATGGTGATTGACAGATGCTGCTGATGATAGTTGTTGATAACTATCATAGTCTTGTTTTAGATATTTTGTCTCTATGTCATGTATATCTTTTATTATCAAGGTCATGAAACGACCTATTTTGTTTTCCCAACTATGCATGGGATGGATGATGTAATGTTCTTGTTTTGTCATGTATAAACATTTGGTATATCCTCACTTGGTTGGGTGGATGAGTAAATATTGGTATATCCCCACTTGGTTGGAAGATGGATGTATGTATGAGTCTTTGGTGATAGGAAGGTCATTTATGATATATAGAGTCATGTTCTTCTTGTAGAACATCTTTTTGCAGACCTTGCTTACAGTCAAGGGGAGGATGGACAACACTTTTTAGCATATCATAGAATTCAGCATGTACTCAGGGAGAGCATAACCCTTTTCCCTTGACGACAAAGGGGGAGAGTGACTTGGGGTTGCCATCAAGTCCAAAGGAGGAGATTGTTGGCATTATGACACAGATTTGGCACTATGACACAGGTGTTGTCCTTGATGGCACCTCTCACAGATGACAGATCATAGTTCAGGCTCACAGAATGAAGAAAGAGAGGTATACGCAGGTTCCCATTGAACAAGTCGTGTGTACACATGAGTTCGCAAACCAAAAAGTGCGTATGGCGTACACACACACTTTCACGAAAGGAAAGGCGCATACATATTGGAAAACTTGGTTTTGGTCCATGGTATTTGGTCCATCGTATTGTGATCCATGGTATTGGTCCAAGGCATCTTGTCTGACGTGTTGACCGCAGGTATTTGGTCCAAGGTATTGATTCTAAGTGGTTTTGGACCATGGTATTGAGCAAGGCCTAAGACTATAAAAGGAGGAGAAGATCATTAGGCAAAGGCACTCATGAATTGAATATCTAATGAAGAGCAAGATCTAGAATACAGGTTATTGGGTTATGGTGCACAACTGGATCTGAATCAAGGATGAACCTGAGTGCTTGATGAAGGATAAGTTCTATTAATGGGTCAAGATCTTAAGGCTTGAAGAGAAGTATCTTTGTGTGGTTTTGATCTTTTATCTTAATAATTGGCGCATGTCGTAATTTGTAAATATGATGATCTGGGTATAATTGATGTCTGAATAATTATAAAGGTTAAATCATCATTTACATATCTTTACGCAGGTTCATTATAGAAAAGGCGCGTATACATGTTGGTTCGGCATTTCAAAAGTGCGTATACGCAGGTTTTCCTTGATACAAGAGCGTATGCATGCAGGTTCATCACATTGAAGTAGTGTACACCTCATAAAATATGCTTTAGCTACTTCTGATTGCTGTTGCAGTGTTCTGGGTTCTGGTTACTATTAATGTATTCTAGTTACATCATTCAGAGAAGTGATTGTTTGATTCAGTTTTGGTTGGTGCAAAGGAGATTGGTTGATGCAGATATATTTGACGTTTGATTGATTTTATTGATGGATCGAGTCTGAAAATTTATGAAACGTGGTCCCTGGAAGAAAAGAGAAGGTTGTAGGCTTCTGCAGGTAGAAGCCTACGTACTCGTATAAGACTACACCAGTACAAAATATTGTAAAAAGAAGTTTCTTATTAAAAAAAAGATAGAGATGATTGCAGCAGGTGGTTTTCACCCACAATGGGTTTCCACCTTATATCTTGTGTTCATGTGTATGACTATCTCTTCTACTTTTACTACTCCTGGTTACTATTTATATGGTTCTAATGCACAAATTAAATATCAACATATGAAGAATTAACTAAACCATTAGTTTGCTGGATATACGCTTGTTTCCTTAAACACAGTTGCGTACACACGCAGGTTGTATTTATTGAAGTAGTGTATATAGTAAGAAATTGTAAAAAGATTATTGACTGAATAATATTGATTCACCTCCCCCCCACCTCACCCCCTCTCGGTATTATTTCCAACAGATAGTGGTCTATGACATTGCACCTATACTTTCCCCTCGTAGTCACTGAATGCTTAAAGGGCAAGTGGTGTGGCACCCTTGGAACTTCAAGGGAATTTCTTGAAGGGGACGACCAATTTGGCAACCTTGGCATCACAAATAAACTATTAAGCGTAGCACCCTTGGAACTTCAAGGGAAGTTCTTGAAGGGCACGACCAAACTTGGCACCCTTGGAATCATTAAAAATAAATTAATTGATAAATATAATCAAGAAATGAAAACTAGGTAAATTTACATCAAGGGTAAATGAGATTAGAAACTGAGGTAATTAAATCAAAATTAAAACTTGGGTTAAGAGGATCATAGGAAGAAATAAAATAGGTTACCTTAAAAACTCTACCCTTCCCATGTTGGAAAATATTAGGTAGATTATGTAGTTTAATTAGGAAAAAGTGGAAAGAGGGACATAATTGTAAGGATAAAGATTAATCCTAAAATAGTTAAACCGAATTAAGAGAAGAGGATGGTGAATTAAAATAAGATTAATAAATTAAATTCTAGAGAAATGTAGAGAACCTCCATGTGGCAACAACCAACATAAGAATATCCATCTAAGAGATTACTTGAGTTAAATTAGGGAGTAGATAGGAGATCAAATCTTGACTCATTAATTGACTTTAGTAATGAACACAAATTAAGGAGTAAAAAGGGGGATCAAGAGGCAACTAGAAGAAGAAATAGGAATCTTGATTGAGGTGAGAAAAATATTAGTTTTAAAATAAAATTTAAGTAAATAATTTTGGAGACCCTTGATGAGAGAGTGACACATGGGTGGGTGAATAATCAAACTATTGAATTATAAAAAAAATAATTAATTATGCATGACATGCCAAGTGTCACCTATGAAGATGCCTATAAAAGAAGGGGCAAACCATGGGAGAAAGGACTTTTGGAGAACTCTATTGTTGGATGGATGAAACGATGTCGGAGCAGTGATTATGAAACTATAGTGAGTTTGGTGAGGTAGAGGATTTTAGAGAAGGGACTCTTGAGCTAAGGAGTGCTCTCCTCTAACAGCTAGTGCATTCCTCCATTGTACAACCCCATTTCAGCGTGGGGGTCCGCGAGGAAGAAGAGTACCCAAGGAGTAGGCTAGGAGTTTAACCGGTGGGTCATCGCATTCGGATCAAGTACGTTGTCATTCACTCTCGGAGGTGACCGACAACAAGGGAATACAAGTAACAACAAATCAAGTGGAGTCTCATCTTCTGGTGAACGGTACATATGTGTTGCAATATTATTTTGTATGATTGCTTTATGGTCTTAGTTAAATGTATGTAAATTTTATGATATGTTTCCTGAAATGAATTTCAGGAATGTGTTGGGCAGTGCTGAATAAATTTGAATTACCAATGTTTTTCTCTTATGATTGTATTTTATTGTGATTTATTGAAAAAATAAAATAAAATTTTATATATATATATAGCATAGAACTAGTCTTTACACTTGGTATAGAACTGGTCCTTACAGGATTCACTCCTTAATCACACAGTTAGATTCTCAACTAATAGCAAGAATTTGGTATTGTGGTTTTGATTCATTTAATGGCTTGACTTAAATTTAGATGCATCCATGGTCCGCATAGGTTACTCAAACCTCAGATATGAGTTTGCTAAAGGAGATTTAATATTAAAGATAACATACCAGTCTAGGCATTGAGGTGGCACATAATCCTTGTAGTACAAAAGTATATGTGGGCCTCTTCTAGGCCGAATTAAGGACTCAACTCCTCCATAGACTTTATGACATGGCCACAGAAAATTATTTTGAAAGAAGACTTATTTAACCCTTGCGATCTCCCATGCAGGCCTTTGCATAAGAGAAATCAAAAATCTCGCATGATTATGGATGCCATAGAGACTATGGCTATACTTTTTTGAACCTGAAGGCTTTTCAACCTTTGCATCTCAAGATTGCCAAGGGGTCTATGCCCTTTTCGACCAGAACCTGAGAGGGTTTCACACAAACGTATGCCCAGAACATCACTTCAATATTCGCATAGCCATAAGTAGATCGAACCACGGTTCAGGATTTCAGAAGTGTCTACCTCCAAATTTCTCTTTGATTCCCCCCTAGCTATGATACCATGTTAATTTTTCATAGGGAAATGCTAGAACAATTTTCTCATACATAATACTCAATCATTATTAACTCATGAAACAGTGATAAGAAAATCCATTCACAAGCATGAAAGAGAAGCAATAAATCACAATAGAGACATCAAGAAACCATGAGACAAGAGACACAAAAATTAGGCTAGAGGCCAAGGCAAAACCCACAAAGGGAAAACCCATAATTTTTTTCCTTATGAGAGACAAAGCGAGTTCAAAATACATCAGTACATTAAGATACCCATTGCAAGATAATAGACAAACCAGTAACCCAAAACATGTGATATGCCAAGTAAAATCCCAAGCCTTTCTCCCATCAGATTTTGACTTCCTTCTTTTGCTCACAACTCATAGGATTAGAGCTCAATGAGATAAAGATTGATGTCACAAATGACGAAGATACCTCTCGTTTATATAGATTTTAAAAGGGGTCAAATGGGTGCCTCTTGGGGGTCCAACCGACCTAAAATTATTTGAGGCCAACTTGTATAATTTTGGAGCGAAACCATAAATTTACATTTGCTAATTTATTTTATTTTCTTTCTTTTATTTTTCCTTGATGTAAATGTCAACCTTGGCTACAATTTTAAAAAACACTGGAAGAATTCTTCCCTCCCTCCTTGATTTTTCAACAATTCTTAATAAATTGTTCCCAATTGTATCATATAGACCCCAAAAAAATTCCACTAACCATCCATTTGAACCCAAGCTTTTGTCATTTTGAAAAAAATGGACAACTTTGAGTTCTTCTTTTGAGAGTTCCTCCATGATGTTCATGTTGTCCTCCTCAAAAAAAACTAGTGAAGGATTGAGCCACTCGATTGATTTCTACAATGGAAATCCCTTCTACGTCTTTTAAAAGGACTTGAATATCGTTCTTCCCTAAAGTTTCAAAATCTTTATCTCTCTCAAGAGTTCTCTTCCATCCATATCCATAAGATTCCAAATAGTATTACACATTTTGCGACCCTTGGCATATGCTTGAAAAAAATTTATGTTTTCATCCCCACATTCCAACCATGTATCCCTACTTTTAAGTCTCCAAGTTGCTTCCTTTGCTTCCAAGAGGGATTTTATTTTAGATTCAAAGAATATTAAGGCCTCCCTTGACTCGGCATCGACAAAACCTTCCCCTCCAACATTTGAGAAATGCATCATATCCCTCTCCACCTCCTTAAGTTCTTAATCCTTAACCTATCTACTCTTGAAGGCCCAATCCTTGATGATGCATTTATGCACTTAAGATTTGCCTCAAACTTACTAGTTGTAGAGACACCCACCCAAGGATCAAAATATTTCCAATGTTGCTTTACTATGGAAGAGAATTCTTCATCTTTTAACCAGGATGAATTCATTTTTTACGAGTTGGCGGGCTTATCTTCAGACCCTTTGACTTCCAAGAGAATCAGAGTGATCAAACTCCCCCCATTTTCAACCCATTGTCTGATTAGATTAAAACAATCAAAAAAAGCCTCAAAAATCAAGAAACAATCTAGCCCTTTTGTAATACGCTCCTCCAACACGACAATTCCTCTGTCACAATGAGCTTAACAAGTTCAATATCGATTACTTTAGAATTTACAAGCTTGTGGGTGAAGTATTCACCCAGCGGATTTGGCCTGGCCCTCGAGCCCCTCGCCTCTGAAGCCCTAAGGGAAAAATTTAAGTCTCCACCAATTATTAGCGAATTCGAGTTCACAATAGATTTTGCAAAAAAAATCCAAAATTCAATCCTATTTAGATATGGTCCATACAAATTGATGAGGGTCAAGGAAGTTCCAAGATCTTCAAAGAAAAAAATTGTGCCTTGTCCAGAATCAGTACTCCAAAAATTTGAGACTAACATTTCTGGAATGCCAGCCAACAGCCAGTCCCCCCCCCGAATGTCCCCTCACATCAAGGCCGGTAAAAATGCATCCATCTCCTAGTGTTTCGTGTAGAAAAGTAATGTTTGGTTTATTCAAGTCAACTAATCTTCTAAAAGCACGTTTTGTTTAGGGACATGCTAAACCCCTACAATTGAAGGAGAGAATTTTCATTGGGAAACTCCTCCAAGGGCTATCATTACTCTAAGTTCCCCATGAATGGATTGTCTTTTACCAACAATAAAGTCCTTTTGTGCTTTTTCTTTGGCTTTTGACAAATATGACTTCCCCTCCTTTTTCCCCCTTGAATTGAAATAAAGAGTTTCCACAACCCCCCACAATACCTTTTTTATAAGGGAAGACCATTCGAGCATGGAGATTATATGAGATGTCCTCTTCCATTGACTCGTCAAATAGATTCTTCGAAACATAGACCACAAGGGAAGAAAAAATGATATTGTCACTAGGTCACGAGCAAGTGGCCACTAAGGGAGAGGAAAGTGAGACTAACAAGAAGGACATTGACGAAGTAACAACTGTGGAAAACGAACCCCCAACTTCCCCTTTTTCTGAGAGAGAGTTTACCACAAGATTAACAAGAAAATAATAAATGCTAGAAATCAAAGATGGATTAATACCTTCCTTTGTCGCAAGTGTCGAGTACACTTCTACTACTTCAAGAACCATCTTCTCATGAGGAATAGAAGCCATCATTTACAGAGATGATATCCCAACTAATCCTTTGATCTGAACATGTTCAGAAGCCTCAATTGGTTGCACATTTCCCCTTGAGTCTAGTAAATTTAAGGTTGGATTCTTTGATTTATTCATCCTGAAATCATGTGCCTTCTTATGCGAGGGAGCTCACAATATTTGACTAGATGACCATACTTGTGACATCTCCTACATATGAAAGGGACCCCTTCGTAGTCAAGAATATATCATCTTTCCTCACCTACTCCAATATCCATAATTTCTACTAGCCCTTCATGAAGATCTATATTCACAAGAATTCTAGCCATAGACCTATCCTCAAAATGTTCATAAGAATAGTCATGGTCCAAATATGTGCCAAGAGAATTATCCAGATCTTTGAAAATCAACTTGTCCCAATAATTTGATGGAAGGTCAGGCAAACAGGCCCAAATAGGGACTACATCCATCCTTTCCCTACTTGCATAAAAAAGAGGGGTCCAAAATTTAAAGAAAACCAGGGTAGAGTCAATTTTCCAAACCTTCTAAGATGTCCATAGAGCTTCAACATGATCTTGAAAATTGAGTTGAATCTAGCCTTTGGAAAGCATTATAATACTAGGGGGTGATTTTATATGAGGATTCAGTTATTTTTCTACCCAAGCTTGAATAATGTTGACATTAAACTTCTGGCCTTGAGCTCAACCCACTAGGGTTTTCTCTGCTAACTCTACAAAAATTCTCATCATAATGTCTCCCCACAACACCAGCTTCAACTTCTTCTAATTGGATTTTTTCTTCAAGCAACAACTCTTCCTCTACTTCAAAGCAACTTCAAGATAGAATCACCTACTACACCTTTATTTTCTTCCTTTTCAGATACTTATCTTTGTTATTGACCAAGTTTTGTCCCTCTCCCCCTTCTATAGCCAAGACCTCGTTGAGAAAACTACTAGAGATCAGTTGAAATACCTCCGCAGGAGAGAACACTCATTCGTAAGTCAGAAAATATCTACCTGAGTGAGGAAAACCTTGATTCAAAAAAACCCTCAAAAATAGAAGACTTGAGATTGTAGAACATTATGGGTATTTTGAGGTCTACAATGGGCCTCCTAAGAAATATGTACAATCAAAATAAACTTTATAAAAACCAATAGGATTCTAGATGATGATGTCAAGCATGGGGGATGATTCACCACTTTTTGAGCAAAAAAGTAAAAAAATTTAAAAATAATAAAATAATAAAACTAGTTTTTCAACTCGTATTTTAAACTTATCTCCCTAAGGTTTTACTCAAATTTCAAGTGGCAGTACTCTTTGGATGCAAAATTTAATTCCCCATCCAAGGAGTACCCATGTTGCATACTTTCAATGGACCCTGCAACACGAAAAATGAGAAATACATGAAACAATGTGATTGCAATCACGTTTTTCATGTATTTGTCATTTTTCGTGTAGTGGGGTTCATCAGAAGTATGCAACATCGGTACTCCTTGGATGAGGAATCAAATTATGCATCCAACGAGTGTTTCTCCTCAAAATTTGAGTAAACCCATAGGGAGATAAGTTGAAAAAATAGTTTTCTCTTTTCCCTTTAAAATCTGATGATGTAATCTAATGTTATTTTATTATTTCCATTATTATTTTATAATTCCCTTAGGAAGCCCATTTTATACCTCAAAATTTTCCTAATGACCCCCTAAAACCCTAGGGAAAAACTACCTTACCTAACCTGCCATAGAAGAATAAAGAGCATACTACATAAAATCTTAAAGAAGAGTCGAGGAGAGGTCCCACGAAAAGCCTTTAGGCATTTGGTCCTGAACCTTAGCTTCTAAGGATGAAGCTTAAAGAAAACCCATGTTGGTATCTTCCATAAAGAATGCTTCAATGACCAACCCTTCAACTTGTTGAGAAATCTAGGAGCAGCTATATTAGGTGTTTTCTCTTACTTTCATAACTGCTTGTGATGTATTTTTACTTAACTTGATTAACTTCTTCTTTCTCTTTATTATTATTGTGTTTGTTATCATCAAACAGCTAACAAACAATGAAGATCAATGGGACAAGAGGACACAAAATAGAAGTTGCAAGCCAGGGCCAAGACCTCTCCTCTTGAGGGGAAAACCCACAAGAATTATTTTCTTCTTATAAAATGTCTAGATGATAAATTCCAAGACCTAAGACTCCTGTCAAAAACCCCTCCAAGACCAAGTCACACTCCTCCTTAATGAACTTTTCTTTCCATCTACTTTGACCTAGTAGCTTCCAACAGTTTTGACCCAACAACTTCGACGTTCCAACAATTTTTGACCTAGCAGCAACTTTGACTTCCCAACAATTTTTTGTAGCTTCAAATTCCCCAACAACTTCAGCAATTTCAGTCTAGCAGCTACTTTAGAAACCCTAACACAAGAGAGAGAGAGGTCCAAAACTTCGACCTTGCTTCTCTTTCTTCTTTTTCTTGATCTTCGTCTTTTCCTAGCTTCTTTCTTGAGGAGAACGAATTTGTTTTCTTGCTTGAATGAATGTCTCTAAATGAAGTCGAGGCTTCCTTATATAGGCTTCTTAGGAAGTTGAATCGCTTCCCATGAGGTTGACTTGATCCTTCTTATAGGCTGACTTGTTTGACAAGATCTTGGAGGGTCTTTATGACACTTTTGACTTCAAAAAAAAAGAAAAATCTTTACAGACTCTTTTTTCATAACTCTATGAAAAACCTAGAAGCACTCAATGGGTGCTTGACCTATAAATAAATTTATCTTGAGCATGAAACCCATGCATCAAGAATGGCAATAATAAATTTTGTTTCTCTTTAATATCAAATATATAAAATCATGATTACAATAGACATTATGAAGACCGAACCTAATTACACATTTCAACACTACCTCTTAACTAGGGAGGTATTCATAATCCATACATGGTACTTCGACATTCTCATACTAAATAATTCTCATAAGAAGACTCGGATTGGTAAGCCATCTCATAAGTTATTTTCTTAAATTATACTAGTGCATCTCATCATCATTAACCAACATTGTCACATACCAAGGCCTTGACTAAAATCTCTCTCTCCACAAAATTAGAGCACAATGATGGGGAGACCAATGATTCACAAACACCTTCATCATTGTCTCTCAAGGCACATACCCCATATGGATGTTCACAAGGTATGTCCTTTTAGGACCATTCCTGTCTTGGAATAACACATCTTCAAGGAATTTCCTCTTCAATTACTCTTGCCTATTGGATGCCCTACCACATCCTCAAAGAGTATCAAAATCAATCTCAAATGCTTACCCAATCCTCCATTCTTTCTTCATAACATGGAGACAAGAATGATGTGTCCCTCTCAACCATGGAGGATATACACATTCCTATAAAAGGAATATTCCCAAGCTCCCTTTTAACAAGGGACTTGCCCAAGCTTTGTCTCAACTAAAGACTTATCTCCAACAACAACTATATGCTCTTCGGTGGAGATCATCGTAATGCCAGTTGCTTGTAGAGCTCTTCTTTCTACAACATGTCATGAACTTCATCTTCTTCATCGTGGAGCCTTCTTCATCATAACTTCACTATAGGGCATCGACCATCTTCTACATCACTTTCTTTTCAACAAGACATAGTGTTGAACCAATAGTCATTTCATCCCTCACTTCATCAGAAAGTGATCTTCAGCCCACATATGGCTATCCTTCATACAACTACCTCTTCCAAGCTATGTTTCTTTCAGGATCTTCCATCCAATCTCATGAGTATTAGTTGTAGGTGATTCCTACAACCCTCTTTCAGTAGCCCTGTTTTAACCCAACCAAATGTTTTCAAAAATCAAAATGAACATCAAATCAAAGTTACCTTTTTATGATGGTCTTTCGTCATGACATTAGCTTCTTACAACATAAACATCTTGCACATGTATGAATCCATATCCAATACATTCATTACTAAGATTCTTCTTTTGTAGTATACATATTAGGGTCTTCATGCCTTCTTCTTCCATGGATATGTCAGTTAATTCTTCTAGTTATCGAATGTTGATCAATTGTCTTATCTTACGTGACTATAGTTGCATCTTTCACGAACTCTCCTTCCTTTGTTCACATATTGCTTTCATCGATATTTTCTTTACATGGTTCTTTCAACATAGGAACCATGATTGACAACCACCTCATATTCCATATGAGGTCGTATTATGTTTATTTCATCTTATCAAATATGTAGAACAGTTCAAGGCACATTTTCTACATGCCTTCATGCATCATTCTAATGGAAGAGATCCTTCTTCTTCAATCATGCTCATGAGATAGAGCATTCAACCATGTTATCTGCAACTATATTATGACATGACTTTATCTATTAAATATGTACATACCTTTTCCTTCTTTTGGTCATCTAGACTTTTTTCTAGCATCTTCCTTTTCTTGCTTGAAGATGAAAGTACTTCAACCAACTTGACATGTTGCACATCTTGGTCATCATATCATCATCCTTCTAATTTGTGGATCCCACACTATGTGGAACATATAGACTATTTGTGAGACACTTGCTCCTTCTAAGTGAGGGTGGACCTTCTAATAAAGATTCCAATGGTGGATCTTGATGATCCTCAATCTACAAGTGTTTTCTTCTAATGATGATGAGCTATGATGATTTCCTATCTAGCTATATGACTTTCTTTACTCAAATTGTTGCATAGATTATTCTTCTATGCTTTTAATGGAGATGCCATGTGTTATATGCTTCAACCATATCAACTTCTACTTCAACTATCTTTCCATGAGCTACTTCATTTCTATCATGACGATTGATACCATATCAATCACTATTATAATGCATCTTATAATACTTGTGATGGATTCCATCGTGGCTATATCTTCTTACAAATAAAGTGAAGGAGGTTATTTCAGTTGTAATAAAGGTCTTTCACTTCCTCCTCTTTTGACTTCTTCTTTTCAGACTCTATTTCTTCGATGATATGGGCTTCATTTCTTTCCTCTCTTCTTGTTGTCCTTCTTCGGTTGGGACAATTCTTTTTAATGTGCCCATATTCATTACACTCACAGCATTGTATCTTTGACATATCAATATTCTTCTTTTCTCAAGGATCAAACTTTCGAAACTTTCATTTTCTCCTGGCCATGGCAACATATGCTTGAACTTGTTCATTTGATCCAACATTGCTCTTTGCCTTCAACCTAGTTTCTTCAATCTTACATAATGACCAAATTTCACTAAATGGAGTGGCTTCCTTCTTTCCATATATACTTGGTATAAAGTTTCCCCTTTCATCAGGGAGTGCATTGAGCACAACTATGGGCATATCTTTATCAAACATTATTTCTCCTAGTTCTTGTAGTTGATTTCTTATTTGGGATATTGTCATAAGGTATGAGGCTACTCCTTCATCCTTAGATACCTTCATTTTGTATAATTTGGTTCTCAATGATATAACTTCTCATGTAGTTCTTACGGAAAACAATTCTAACAACTTTTCATAGATGTCTTTAAAACCCTTGATTGATTCTATGAGGATTCTTTGAGCCCTTATTTCTCCTTTCATGTACTTCAATAGTGCTTGAGATTTCTCTTGTGATAGTTTGGAGATTGAACTCTTAACATATTCAATAAATTCATTATCTATGAGGATCAAATCTATCCTCTTCTCCCATGCAAGGAAATTTGATGACCCAACCAGTTTTTGCTTTTCTTGCATAATGAAGTCATGTTGATAATAGATTTAGACACAAATATAAAGATACTTACTTGTCAAGTGAAGATGCTTCTTTGTTGATGATATATTCAACTTGATGTCTTCTTGATGATGATGACAATTGAAGATGCCTTCTTAGAGATGATTGCTTCCTTGATGATGTCTTCCTTCTTTTATGATGACAATAATTCTTTTCTAGATGATATGCTTGAGATGTGACCCTTTCTTCAAAGAGAGGAAGATCACCTTGATTTCTTTGATGATGATGGCAATGCCTCTACTTGATTTCTTAAGATGTAGAAATGTAGAATATGGAGGCTTCAAAATGCTTCGAAAGTGAAGTCCTTTCTTTGAGTGGAGGTAAGTTCCTTAAGGTCGTCTTCTCCATGTGACGATGTGATCCTTGAGACGAGTACTCCTTGGTGCTTCTTAGTCCTCCTTAATGATTTCCTTGTGCTTGGCGCTTATCTATCCTTCTTCAATGATGTGATCTTCAAGTTGCCTCCTCTTCTTGTTGTAGTCACCTTAGCTCTAAGGCCATGTTATGAAATATAGGGGCAACTAGATTAAGTGATTTATCTTACTTTGATAATTACGTGTGATGTATTTTTACTCAACTTCATTAGCTTCTACTTTCTCTTGATTATTATTGTGTTTGTTATCATTAAATAACTACCAAACAACGAAGATCAATGAGACAAGAGGACACAAAATATAGGCTGCAAGGCAAGGTCAAAACCTCTCCTCTTAAGAGGAAAACCCACAAGAATTATTCTCTTCTTATAGAATGTTCAAATGACGAATTCCAAGACCTAAGACCCTTTGTCAAAGACCCCTCCAATACCAAGTCATACTTCTCCTTCTTGATAAACTTTTCATTCCAGCGACTTTGACCTAGCAACTTCTAGCAGTTTCGACCCAACAACTTCCACCTTCCTGCAATTTTTGACCTAGCAGCAACTTTGACTTCCCAACAACTTTCTTCATAGCAACTTCTGCAATTTCAATCTAGCAACTACCTTAGAAACTCTAACATGAGAAAGAGAGGTCCAAAACTTTGATCTTGCTCCTCTTACTTCATTTCCTTGATCTTCGTCCTTTTCCAACTTCTTTCTTGAGGAGATCGAACTTGATTTCTTGCTTGAACGAATGAAGTCGATGTTCCCTTCTATATAGGCTTCTTATGAGGTCAAATTTTTGCACATAAGGCCGACTTGATCCTTCTTGTAGACCAACTTGTTTGACAAGGTCTTGTAGGGTCTTTATGACACTTTTGACTATACAAAAAAATTCTTTACAAGATACAACATTCCAAAAAGGGTCTTACATGTATGACAATGACACTTTTGACTTCATAACTTTATAACAAACCTAAAAACACTCAATGGGTGCTTGACCTATAAATAAATTTATCTCAAGCATGAAAACCATGCATCAAGAATGACAAAGTAAATTTATTCTCTTTAATATCAAATATATAAAATCATGATTATAATAGACATTATGAAGACTGGACCTAGTTACACATTTCAACATAACCAGACCCCAAGCCTCAACCATGTCAAGAGATGTAGGTAAGGCTTGAGAAATCAAAAAAAACCCTCAATGTCCACATAGATGGCTCCAACTGATTTTGACAGAAATTCTGGGGTAGTTACCAAGATTAACCCATCCCCAATCTCCTCTAGCTCATAGTCAACAAACTCTTCAGCCTCCATGATTCTCCTTAATGCCAGATCAACCATGAACCTAACCCGCTCCTTCCAAAACGCATGCACAGTTCACACCTTTCATCCTGACAACACAGAATATCAAAGGCTTGAAAAAGAAGAAAGAACCCCACTCTTGTCGCTAATCTCCCTCGATGGGATGTTACATCTTTGCTGAAAGAAATTTGGGGGTTTTGGACACTAAGATTATAGTATAAACAAGTTGATGTATTGTCCCTCTTCACACATTGATTGTTGCCCTGATTTCATATAATCGAGATATGCTCTTTTGTTGAGCTACTAAAATGCAGTGTTCCATGGGGACGCGCACCCCACACACCCGAGACGAGGGGACGTCTGGGGAAACGTTTCCCCACGTCCCCCATTTGGGGAGACGCAGGGGTGGGACGTTTCCCCAGTGTGGGAGACGCAGGGGGGCGACGTTTCCCTAGTGTGGGGGACGCGACTCCCCAAAAGGGGGACGTCTGGGTGTCCCCCCTCAATATGGGCTATGCGTCCCCCATTAAAGTTGCTTGTAAACAATGATTTATGATAGGGAAGACTTAGTATTTGACCATATTTCCCTACTAATGCTATGCAATTCATGGTAATGTTAAATTCTTAAAGTAAAAGTAACATTCTCCTTTATCTTTCATTTTCATCATTTTACTTAAATTTTTAACATTACCTTAAATGACTCAGGATGTTTGAGAGTGGTTCCGACCTCATTGGATTCATATGGAGAAAGTAGAATTTTAGATTTCACTCAAAATCCAGCAGACTTAACAATTTTTCAGGAGTTAAGAATTCGATGGATTGCAATGTTTCCATTGCATTTTGCATGTACAAAGGTATAGAATTTGTATTTAATCAAGAGCACCAAGCCCTCTTTGTACTTTAGAGTGACTTTTAGACCCATCACTCCACTATTTTTGAGTTTTAGTTGTATCAATTTACCATTGCAGTATTCAGATTTCAATATCTATTATAGTCTATTTTGCTTAGTACTAATTAGATTTGAGAACGACAAATGATGAATTCTAATTTTAAATCAATTTAGAATCTAGAATTATGAATGATGAATTTAATTTTTAAATCAATGTAGATTCTAGAATGGTGAATAATGAATATGGATTAGAGTATTTCATTATTGAATCTCGTGGTCTATGGATGAATCATGTATGTATTAGTAAGGATGATGAGTATGGATCAATGTATTTCATTATTTAATTCAATTATGTATGTATCATTGTATCTATGCTTTCATTATTGAATATGAATTTGAATATATATATATATATATATATATATATTAAAAAGAAAAAAAAAAAAAATATATATATATATATACCCTGACATCCCCCCGTCCCCCCGTCCTTTCCCTAAAATTTGAGGGTACTCCCACACGTCCCCCTTGTGCGTCTCCCCGCACCCACGTCTCCCCGTCCCAGAGTCTTGGTGGAACATTGCTAAAATGTTATTTTGTACGCTTTCTTTCTATACCAGATAGTTGATATATTCAAGTGGAGTATAAGGTTGTTTGTTATATACCTATACTCTTCCTTCCATCATTTTCAATTTATTGATATCTGTCAGGGTTGAGAGCAGGCCTTTGGGAATTGTTCTTTATATTTAAAGCAACAAGCCGTTAGCAACCGTTTTTCTTTCAAACCCTCACATCGTGATGCCTTGACATAGTGTCTTGCCTAGAAATTGTCTACAAAGGACAACAAAAACAATCATTCTAGACCCGCACAACTTGAAAAACTACTTGCAACCTAGCCTTCTATCCTTCTACTTATGCACCCTAAATTCTCAATGAATAGAAAATAGGCTTGTCAATTCATGGACCCACACATAAATGGATATGGTTTGCTTCCTTCTGTTAGTTCTTGCGCATGAGCATCTCTTCTAAAAGCTAAGCCACATAGTAAACAAATTTACTTGTATAATTAGCACATCTAGCAATCCCCGAGACACTTGCTATCGAGAAATTAGTACCCCCACTATCAAACCAATGAGTTCCAAATATCATCTTATTGCATCCTTGTTAATACTAGCGATTGGCTAGATAGCCATTACAATTTCATGAGAAAAACAATATCCTTACATCAAAGTGACAAGAAATGTACCCTCCACCCACCCTTGTATAATTAGCACATTTAGCAATCCCCAAGACGCCTGCTATCAAGGAGAAATAAATACCCCCACTATTAAAACAGTGAGTTCCAGATATCATCTTATTGCATCTTTGTTAATACTAGCAATTGGCTAGATAGCCATTACAATTTCATGAGAAAAACAGTTTTCTAACATCTAAGTGACATGAAATGTGCCCCAACCACTCCCTAAAAAAAAATCTGGAGCGAAACATGCAAAAATATGTTTCAAAATGGTTGGAAAATATCCCAAAACATTTCAAAAGTTCAGAGATTTAATGAAATGAAATTTTAACATCCACGAGACTAGTTATAATCTATGGGACCAATAGCTTCCCTTCTTTTTGCCTTTTGCAATTCAATCCTTTCATTATTCAAATTAATGATGAGCTGGCCCAACCTTCTAACAGTTCCCTCACTGAAAAGACAATGCCAAGGAACCGATGTTAACATACTGTTATAACTGTCTCTAATATCTCTGAAAGCATCACATTCCAAAATGAAATATTTTCCCGATTCCACTTCCCCAATTTGGAAACACGCCCCAAAACTGTGAGCATGTGTTTCCAAAAAAAATTGGACCAAACAGTGTTTATCAACAACTGTTTATTAACCCAACAATATGTGTTTCAGGGCCACAAATGCGCTTAAAAAATACATGGGCCCAAAATAATGTTGAACAAAATCTAAAATCATTCTCTTATTTTTAGTCATTTTATTCAAATTTGCAAGATAATGAGCTATTAAAAATATATTTTTCCTGAAACAGTTACACGTCATCATATTTTCTAAATACCACATTTCTTATTTTAGTGGGGGTCATGTTTCTATGTCGTACCCTCCATGATTCCTGCAACTTTTCCAAGCGTCAAACATTTGTTCCAAAGCATGACTTGCTATCATATAGTCAACTATTTGACTAACAACGTAACCTATATATAATAAATGAAAAGATGACAAATTTACAACCAATCTTTAAAGCACGCACCAGAAACCTTAGCTCTAAGATATTGCTAAGAAAAACGAATGAACATTCAGCAATGCTCTGATATGATTCACATTGCAGGTAATCGTACTTATTAGGGTGGTACAAATGATCACGGACATGAAATAACAGAACCATTGTAATAATTCAAATCATTTTTTACATAATCCGATTCCTCACATGGACAAACATCATATGCGGCTTATCTTAGATTGGCCATGCCCAGGACACTTTGAGCTCATACTGCAAGTTCTTCGATCCTCTAGGTATTCATTCATCAGAGAAAGTTATCAAAATTTATCTCATAAAATGGCAAATTACTAGATAACGTTTACATAATATCCTGAATAGCTTTTACCTCGAAGGTGACCAGAAACTTTTCTTTAGAAGACCTATGCCGCGAAGATAAATGAAACATACAACCAATTGCCACAAGTGAAGCAGCAACCTCATCACCATATATTTGGCTTCCAGAAGGAATGGGATATCAATGCATTAGGCACAATAGAAGTAATATCCTTCCATAAAATATCCTTGGTAGGGACATCGATTCTTTGAAGATGGCAATATGGAATAGACAAGCAGAAAAGTTGTGTTCCAGCTGAGTGAACCACGGCAAGGTAGTTTTCCATTGGGTTCAACACTGCCAAATATATCAACTGCAGATTCCTTGATTGCATCACATTACATAATGGAGAAACTTGAACCAAGATATAGATGAACATATTGATCATCAGGCACTTCTGTCGTAGAGCAGACAGCAGGGACAATATCCCAGCATTTAAAAATATCGTTTCAAATGTGTCCTGTACTCTATTATTTTCTGAACCCAAAATTGCCATGGTTTGCATATGAGTGCGCTCCATTACTCATTGAACCATCTTCAAGTTTTACTTTTCTATAAAAAAGTACATAAGCTGCCGATGTCTTTATCTCATCCTCACTAATGGGAGAGACATGGCTATCATCAAAATTATACCACCTATTCTCATCAATAAGCTGCACAAATTGAGAACAGAACATTTTTAATATTAACTGTAGTTTCTAAAACAAACAAGCACAAATTTCCAAAGACTACAAGAAAAGCAAGGTTTTCTTCTTTTTCAAGCATAGAAATGAAAATATGTGCTATATAGATCATGGAATCTGCATGGTGAATCGTACAATTCCCTAAAGGATAAGGTGCAGGGGCCTATAAAGACACAACTGTCAAAAAACTACATCTAGTAACATCGTGGAATGTAGCCAATGATCATTTCACTAAGTAAAAAAAATTGTCAAATTTCCAGAACAAAAAGTTTATTTCAACAAGCGGGAAATCCAAAGAAAAATGGGGAAGATCATGTGATCCGTCACTTCGGAATATTTACCTTAACATGAGCAGTATAATGACCACTTCCCATGCTGCCGTAATGATTACTAACAGCATAAAGTTCATAAAGATGCCTCTGAAGTCCATTCTTCCTTGCAACATATCTTGTCAGGTCAAAGTCGCGAATAGGAAAGTTCACAAACGTTTCTAGTTTATGTTTCATAGACCGGCTGTATAAAAACCTCTTCAGATGAACTACTAGAACTTCAGGCAACCTCCACAAATCCAACTTTTTGCTAGCCTGGCGATGCTCCTTACAGCAGGGACAATACCTGTATGCATGTATCCTGAGATTAGAAAAGAAAAGATCTGGTAGATACATCAAACGTATTTACAAAACTCATCTACTATTGTATGAAAAGAAATAAGAAGTTATTTGAATTTTCCTTATCTATGAAAATTTGATTTGAGAAAGGAAACAACGTTTCATTGGAAGAAAGATTCTACTTACCACATCTCTTCAGGCACTAATGGCTCTTCCCGTAAGAAAGCCTCCAAACATGTATACAATGAGATAGAATCATGCCTTGCTTTTTTCGATGTAAATCCAGATTTGAAGACTTCAGGTAGAATTTCAAGATAATGTGTATCGTACTTCTCTAATTCTTTCTCTGACCAGTCTATAAAGACTTGAACCCTTGTACATGTATTTGATATCGAAATTGGTTTATCTTCTGTGATAGAAACCTCTTTAGTCACACTCTTGTCATCTACCAACCATAGCTGAAAAGCCAAATTTCCCTGCAAATGACCATTATCTATACACTTATCAGCATAATTTGATGAGCTTTCAACAGAAGCATCTAAAGACCCATTGTTTGAAACCAACGACTTGGTTATTTCCTTGGCATTCTGATCTGCTGCCAACTTGCTCCCAAATCCTTTCACATTTTTTACATTATCCGAGGATGAGAAGTTTTTCGTCCTCAACATGGGGGCAAGCAAAGTCTGAACGATCGAATGAATATCAGCTCCGGTGCGAATATCATCTCTTAGGCTTGCTAAGAATGGCGTTCCGTAAGGTTTCCACAGCCCCGAACACTGAGAAGGAAAAGAATACCTGATATAAAGTTTTTTATCAGAAAACTGTAAAAGCCATTTCAGACACTTCACTATCAGTGACAGAAGGCACCTAACATGTGAGTCATGAATTGAACTATCCGAGCACATTCCAAGACAGATATTTTGGCCCCTTTTTCATAATAAGAACAACATTCCATATTTCAATCTCATAACAACAAACTGAAATGTAAAAAGGAAATGACTAAAAGAAACAAAGCATGTTGCGCCCTTTTATCTTTAAATCAGTATGGAGAGCATCCTCCAAAGTGGATGTCTTAGACCAAGAAATAGACTGAAGGTCAGATGAACAGAACATATTTTAATGGCCATGAGACAAACAATTTGTCTATCATTAACTTTCTAGATTCAAGACTAAAGCATGAAACCTTTTTATCTTAATATTCATTAGCCTGGTCATTAATTTAAACATAAGAACACTAATTATGACAAAACAAATTATATTACACAAAATTGTAAGAGAAGATTTGTTAATCAACACGATGCCAGCTGCAAAAAAGTTATACATCAATATGTGATCTGCATATGCCCTAGATACATCACAAAAGACACTATAGAACAGACCATGATATCCCATTTTCCAAAGACTGACCCATGTTAGGATGTTATTTTTCTCTGCTAATCATATGAAAGCTTTTATATTCATCCATAGCATGAATCCTAAATTATGTTCCATAATATTCTGTCTGCTACTGTGTCCCTAAGTAATATATTATCTACAAATCCAATAGCCCAATTTGAGGAATGTTTCAATCTCTCTTTAAACATTCCTCCGCTAGCCATAGTATAATGATCCTCCCTATAACAGTCTACTGTTTTCCAAACTTCCTGTGGGATATGATGCAAGCTGGCTCACTCTGGAAAAAAAAACGAGGTTAATGTGATTGCCATGAATCTTCCCAAAACAAGGTCATTTTACAGTCCTGTATCTCCAAAAAGCCAAATTCCTGATTTTAAAGTCTCCTTCAGACTATTCTGTATAAACGACCCTGCTGCCAAATTAGTAAATCTAACTATATGAAGCCTGGGATATAGTGTAAGGTTCCTCTATCAAAATTTCTGAGTTTTGTTATGTTCCCCCAATGAAGACTTTAGTCAAACAGTTTAGTTATACTCTGCTGTAGGTGATTTCTTATAATTTTAATTCAGGGAAGATGATCACAGTAAACAAAAATAAACCAAACATGACACTCCAGGAACTCAAACCAATTTATTTAATACTGAGAAAATTCTCATACAGCTGATATATATATATATATATACATATATATTCAAAGTGCAAATAAACTGGAACTGTTCTTCACTTTAATTCTTTACAAGTTCAGTATGTAATGCATAGAGAATAATGGAGTGGATAAACCTAGGAATTTCTGCCACAATGAGACAGCCTCCAAAGTCAGCCAAGATGAGGATGGGGCCAGCTACGCTTTACTCAATGTTTTCAGCCTCGATAAATGCAACAACTCCACTGTTGACTGTGGGAAAGGGACTCCACGCAGATCTGAAGGAATGAATATAACCCAGCTCAACTCATTCCAGTTTAATTTGTTCTTCGTCCACACAGAAAGGAGAGTCTATGGCCTGTTCATAAACCGACAATATCACCCAGCAGAGGCATGAGCTACCACAACGTCAATATATTCTTCAGCAATTGAACCCTTTGTAGTGAATACCCAGCAGTAACGTACAAGAGTGTTATGAAGCCTAAACAGAGAGGACTCAGCCTTGGATAACAAGCGTTCAACTCACAAATGGTTATCTCGTCCAGCACAAGAATGTGGGCACTCAATTCTATTTCTCCTTGAGGAACCTGACTTATCAACTGTAGCCTCCCAGCATATAACCCAGCTAATTCGTGCTGTCTTTCCTCTCCAACTCAGACCCTAGAACAGTGAGAGATTCAGACTAGTAGCCAGAGGAACTCGTTCACACTTGTGTCTGGTGCCTGCACTCCTTAATGGCCCCTATTTTCTTACACCAAACTTCCATATTTGTCCATGGCCATCACTTGTAAGAAAGATTTATGAAAAACATGACATCAGTGAATAAAATCAACTAATAACACCTCAATAACTCGTTATTCACTTAAAACCTTTTACTCCATTGAAGCTCAGTGGTGAAATCTGAGTGATTTCACTCTCAAATCCAAACTAAGGTGTCTAGTTTCAACACCGAAGTCTCCTATGGTGGCTAGGGTTCCAAAACCCTAAGTTTCTCCTTAAGAAAACTCTCAAAAAACTCTTTCTCCAAAGTCACAAAGCACGAATGAGGAGAGTCTCCTCATTTTCCTTCTTTTATGAGATTAGGGTCACCTTTTCACCTTCCCTTTTATTAAATCCACTTTTATAAAGTCGCTTTATAATATTTCACTTTATAAAGTTAAAGTGACTTTTCACTTGCCTAAGGAATATCACCATTTCTCCTTTTGAGACTTTATAATGTTTTCCTTAGGCAATGTAAGTCCCCTTTATTAAATATTAGTGTTCCACGGGGACGCGTCCCCCAGGGTCGGGTGCGTGCACCCCTCGCACCCCACGCACCCGGGACGGGGGGACGTCTGGGGAAACGTTTCCCCACATCCCCCTTTTGGGGAGACGCGGGGAGACGCAGGGGGGGACGTTTCCCCGTGTGGGGGACGTGACTCCCCAAAAGGAGGACGCCTGGGCGTCCCCCCTCAAAATGGGCTATGCGTCCCCCCTTAAATTTGCTTGTAAACAATGATTTATGACAGGGAAAACGTAGTATTTGACCATATTTCCCTACTAATGCTATGCTATTCATGGTAATGTTAAATTCTTAAAGTAAAAGTGACATTCTCCTTTATCTTTCATTTTCATCCTTTTACTTAAATTTTTAACATTACCATGAAATGACTCAGGATGTTTGAGAGTGGTTTTGACCTCATTGGATTTCATATGGAGAAAGTAGAATTTTAGATCTCACTCAAAATCCAGCAGACTTAACAGTTTTTCAGGAATTCAGGATTCGATGGAGTGCAATGTTTCCATTGCATTTTGTCATGTACAAGGGTATGGAATTGGTATTTAATCAAGAGCACCAAGCCCTCTGTGTACTTTAGAGTGACTTTTAAACTCATCACTCCATTGTTTTTGAGTTTTAATTATATCAATTTACTATTCCAGTCTTTAGATCAATTTTTCAGGAATTCAGGGTTCGATGGAGTGCAATGTTTCCATTGCATTTTGTCATGTACAAGGGTATGGAATTAGTATTTAATCAAGAGCACCAAGCCCTCTGTGTACTTTAGAGTGACTTTTAGACTCATCACTCCATTGTTTTTGAGTTTTAGGTATATCAATTTACTATTCCAGTGTTTAGATTTCAGTATCTATTATAGCCTATTTTGCTTATAGTACTAATTAGATTCTAGAATGATAAATGATAAATTTTAATTTTAAATCAATTTAGAATCTAGAATGATGAATGATGAATTTAATTTTTAAATCAATGTAGATTCGAGAATGGTGAATAATGAATATTGAATATGGATCAGAGTATTTCATTATTAAATCTCATGGTTTATGGATGAATCATGTATGTATTAGTAAGGATGATGAGTATGGATCAATGTATTACATTTTAAAATTCAATTATGTATGTATCATTCTATTTATGCTTTCATTATTGAATATGAATTTGAAAATATATATATATATATATATATATATATATATATATATTAAAAAGGAAAAAAAATTATATGCAATTATGTATGTATCATTCTATTTATGCTTTCATTATTGAATATGAATTTGAATATATATATATATATATTAAAAAAGAAAAAAAATTATATACCCCGACGTCCCCCGTCCCCCCTAAATTTCCCTAAAATTTGAGGGTACTCCCACACGTCCCCCTTCTGTGTCTCCCTGCACCCGTGTCTCCCCGTCCCGGAGACTTGGTGGAACATTGTTAAATATTTCCCTGCTTTAGCCTATGGGAACCACTCTAGGCTAGCAGATTCTGTCATAAACTTACTAAGTGGTCGGGGACATTACAATCCTCCTAGCCCAAGATTGTTTGTCCTCAAGCAATTTCAATTCAGGGTGTTTGAGCACCTATGCACCTTCCTAGGTAGCATCTTCTACTAGTAAATTTTTCCATTTTACCAAATACTCCTTGATTGTCCTATTTCACAGCTTCCTCTACCTTGTATCAAGGATCTTTTCAGGAACCAAGATCAATTTTCCTTCCTCATCCAATGGTTGGAATTTTGTGGAAACAACAACATGTTGCCCCAAGGCCTTTTTGAGGCACGAGACATGAAAGACATTTTGAATTTTACATCCTTCTGGAAGCTCGAGTTCATAGGCCACTTCTCCTACTTGCCTCAAAATCTTGAATGGCCCATAGAACTTGGGTTTCAACTCTTCCGCCCCTTTAGCTTTCAGCGATGACTGTCTTTGAGGCTGAAGACAATGGTACACCATATCTCCCACTTCAAAGTTGCGCTCCACCCTATGCCTGTCTGCATACAATTTCTATTGATTCTGAGCCATATGTAAATTGTCCTTGAGGACTTTTAAAATATCATGGCTCTCCTGGATCCAGTCTTTGGCCAGTGGCACCCGATTGTCCCCAAATATCCTATCTACAAAAGTCAAGGCATCATATCCATATAATGCTCTGAAGGGAGTCATGCTAATGGACATGTGGAAAGTGGTATTGTAGCAATGCTCTCCCAAATGCAACCACTTCACCCATGCCTTTTGTTGGTCGGTCACATAATTCTTGAGATAGTCTTCCAGCCACTTGTTGACTATCTTTGTCTGCCCATTAGTCTGTAGGTTATAACTAGTGCTCGGAGTTAGCTCAACCCCCACAAGTCTGAAAAGATCCTACTAGAAGTCACCCATGAACCCGCTATCTTTATCACTAACACTAGTCTTCGATAACCCATGCAATCTTAATACCTCCTTGAAAAACAACTCGACCACCTACAAAGCTGAATATTTTGACGATAAGACAAAGAAATGGGCAAATTTTGAGAGTCGATCTACCACCACATATATGCAATTGTTGCCCTGCACCAGAGGTAAACCAATGATAAAGTCCATGGAAACACTCTCCCATTTATGCTTCGGGATGGGGAGGGGTTGCAGTAAACTTGTTGGATGAGTGTGCTCTATCTTGTTTTGTTGGCAAGTGTTGCACTCCCTCACAAATCTCAACACATCCATCTTGAGGCCTTTCTAGGTGAACATCTCCCTAATCTTCCTATAGGTCTTTAGATATCCTAGATGTCCTGCTAAGGGTGAGCTGTGAGTTGCCTGCATGATTCTCTCTGAGTTTTGATTCCAGCACAAGATAGATCCGGTCCTTATAGTAAATAATGTCATTCATAACTCGGTACCTGTCATCACGAATCAATTCACAAGGAAATTTATTCTTTGAATACTCCACTAGCAACGACAACTTCCAATCTTTTGTCATCTCTATGAGTGAGAAAGTGGGTGGCATTCTCGATAGAGCATCAACCACTATGTTGTTCTTGCCCTTGATATACTCTATCTCGAAGTCGTAGGCCTGCAACTTACTTATCCACTTTTGCTACCTCACTCAATTCCTTTTGCTCCATGAGGAACCTCGGGCTATTATGGTCACTTTTTACTTTAAATCAGATCCCCACCAGATACTCTCTGAATTTGGCCAATGCATGCATTAGGGACAACATCTCCTTGTCATATTTCAGATAGTGCAACTCATAATCTCTAAGCTTGCGACTTTCGAACGTTATGGTGTGTTGATTCTGCATAAGGACTGCTCCTATTCTTGTCCCTGAAGCGTCACATTCCAGCACAAATGGCTAGGTGAAATCAGGTAAAGCAAGCACAGGGCAAGTGCTCATCACCTCCTTCATTCTCTTGAATGTTTCCTGTGCTTTCTCTGACCAGTTGAAGGCTCCCTTCTTAGTGAGGTCTGTAAGAGGAGATGCTAACTGCGAAAACCCCTTAACAATCTTTCTATAGTAAGTGCAAAGACCAAGGAAGCTTTTCAGCTTTGTGGCATTCTTTGGGGTAGGCCACTCAATAATCACCTTTGATGCACATGTACCCCATCATGACCAATCACATACTCAAGATAGAGCATCTCTGTCATGCCAAACTCACACGACTCTTTTGCATATAATTCCTTCTCCTCCAAAATTCCCAACACCTCCTCCAAGTGTCCCAGGTGGTCTTCCCATGTCTTGTTGTAGATAAATATGTCATCAAATATGACTAGCAAATACTTCTGCAACTACTTATTGAATACATGGTTCATACAAGATTGGAAAGTCACAGGAGCGTTGGTTAATTAAAATGGCATAACCAAAAACTCGTAGTGCCCATACTAGCACCGAAAAGTTGTCTTCAAGATATCTTGCTCCCGAACCCGGATCTGATGATAGCCAGAATGAAGATCAATCTGCAAAAATTATTTGGCCCCTATTGCTCCAATCTTGGTATTGCTCCATATAGTTTGCGTAAGGAATCCCAAAATCAACCTGCTTTGTTAAGTCCTCTGTTGTCTCTTATATAAACTGAGGCATATTAGGTCTGGGAATTTTACTAGCAACATGTGAATGGCTCTACAAATGGGTATGAGGATGACTCCCCTCAGCGTTGTTGGACCCCTTCCCATGCAATGGCTCCTTCCCAATAGAGGCCCTTGTGTTGGCCATCCCTTTCATCAATTCTACCATCTCTTTTTGGCCCTTGGCCAAGTCATTTATAGCCATGAGCAAGTTGTTAAGGTTTGCTCCTCCTTATCTCCCATATTTGGCCCTTCAATCTCAGGCGTTTCCTCTATCTCCTTCCCCTTTTTTGGTGTCTCTTCACTTTCCACATCAAGGATGTCCTCTTCCATAAGCGGAGTTGGTTCTCTGTAAGTGTGTCTCCTTCTATATGTTATCCCTGTGTAGGGATTTTCTTCTGTCATGTAACCATTGTCAGGCTGCTACTAAACTCTGGAGCTCTGAACTTTGACAACAACCCACAGTTGAACCAAGATTAAGGCTTTGATAACACTGCAAGTTTCCTCTATGAAAACTTTTGAGTTTTTGTTAGGTTCTCTATATGAAGACTTTAGTCAAACGGTTTAATTATACCAACTCCTTTTTGCTTCTCGGGACATTCCCCAACCCTCTAGGAGAGCAGCATTCCCGAGGATGTTCCCAGAGCAAGAAGCTTGCTCCCAAGGTTCTCCCCATACTCCTTGAGGCTGCTCAGATGTTTCAACACATCACCAAAAAAACAACATTTTTCTAATTTTCATTTGGAAGTGGGACCAAAGGGAGGTTTAGGGTTTAGGGGAAATAAAGGAGCTCCTCCCCTACTCTTTTCCTTATTCTTTATTCTTTATGTGATTGAGCTTAGAGCAAGCAGTTTGTTCTTCTTGCAAGTTTATGAGGTAGATTTGTCATAGCCTAGAGGAGAGAACAAAGGAGAGCATTGGAAGAGAGAATAAATATGAGCTTGGAGGAGATCTATTGCTACAAATATTTCAAGAGATAAAAAGGTAAGCCCAAGACCCATTCTTTGTATTTTTTCGTATATCCTTATGTTGTTTGCTTGTGAGTTTTTTACTTTTCCTACTCTTTCCCATTACTTCTCCATCATTTTATTGTAAGTTGTTCATCTAAGGCTTGAGGAAAATGGTCTTCATGTGGTTTATTGTTCCAGTTTTCATTCTCATGGTCCTGATGAGGAATATGTTGAAAAGAGTAACTAGGTTCAGTTTTCATAATGACAAGTGTAATTGTGATTTTATGTAATTGATGAAAAGAAGAAAAATAAAAGTATTATTGTAATGCTTGTCTCATGAGTTTCATGAGAAAGGAATTTTATTTTTAGTGATGGCTCCCATTGTGAGCCTTTAGGATTTGTCATCTAATAACAAAAGTCAATTTGAGTCTATGTTATGTATGAAGGACCCTTCTTGGGCATGTTACGTTTTTCTATGAGTCATAAAAAGTATAAGAAGGCCCTCAAAGACCAAGACAAAGTCACCTCCTTCAAGTCAGCTTCAAAAGAATAATATAATCTCTCAAATGGACACGTCGCATCATCCTCTTGTCAAGTCAGCTAATTAGCATAGGCAACAACTAAAATACGGCAATGTGAATTCCATTTCATAACAGAAATTCAGTGAAGTATATTTTAGTGGTCTGCAATTCAGTCAAGGTCTAAGGTTGAAAAAGGAGTGCGAAGATCTCATAAGAAGTCTCTCTATCCAAGTGAAGGAGGAAAACTAGAACAAGATCTGTTTGGGACTATTTTTGGGGTTGATCTCCACACATGAGAGGAATGGCGAGGGTTACTGCTGCAAAAAAAGGGTTGAAGATCTTCTTCTTGTGCTAAAAGGCCTAATCATGGCATATTCAAGAAAGTCGAGTTGAAGAAGAAGGCCTTCCAGTCCAAGCGAAGGAGATGATGAGGTTTGTTGACCACTATTTGTCAACTGCAAAAAAAGGGTTGAAGATCTTCTTCTTGTGCTAAAGGCCTAATCATGGCATATTCAAGAAAGTCAAGTTGAAGAAGAAGGCCTTCCAGTCCAAGCGAAGGAGATGATGAGGTTTGTTGACCACTATTTGTCAACTACCCATAGCAGTACACCCACTTTTTTTGTAAAAGGGATAGCACTTGATCGATATGTCTGTGCCATTCGATTATCATCATCAGCCTAATCATGTTATTTTGTAAACCCAGTCTGCATGTGTAAATTGTAAATAATCTTAGCAGATTTGTGTCATGTAATTGCCTAGGTAAACCTAATCTTCTAGTGATGATCTATGTTCCGGAAGATTTTTTGTCTCACCGACCCATGGTTGGCAGAGTTTTCCTTCAACCTAACCCCAAAGCCAGAATGGATTTTGTCATTAAAATCTTAGGGGAGTCCTAGATGTGATAGGTCAAGTCTATGTAAAAGTGATTTGGGATTAATCCTAACTATTTGATTAGATTATTTTATTACAAATTGTTTGATCTGCTAGATTATGTTTGTGTCGCAGAACTGGGTAGTCTATGAGGGTCTATGTCAGATAGGTTTTCCCCCCTTGAGATGTAAAAATGTAAAAATCATGATGTAAAGTGTCTTGAGGGTTAGAAAATGTTTTATCCCCTCATAAGTCCTAGGTCCTAGGTGTTCTTTCCAAAGGCTAAGTTCGAGGGTCCCTTAAAATAAAAAAGTAAAAAAATAAACAAATAAACAAATAAATAAATTATAAAAATAAATAAAATAATAAATAAAATAAAATAATAATAAGTCAAAGTTTTGAGGAAATAAATGCAAAAATTTTAAGTTTTTAATATATTAAAATGCATTTAAAATTTCGACGGATGAGATTAAAAGATTTTTTGATCCTCATCAATGGTCAAGATCGCTTTGACATGGTTCACTCGAACTAGCCGCTGGGAAATTTTCCTTTAAATAGAGTGTCAGGGGTCATTTGAGATCATTCAATCTGTGAGTCTTGTGCTAAAGAAAGCTCTCTTGTAGTCATTTTTCATGTGCAATAAAGAAAGACTTTGGGGTTGAAATCTTGCTGGTGTTACTCCTCTGGAAATGCTGTAAGATGTTTTATTTTTCTACATAAATTAATTTCAGCCATTGATGATAGCTTGATGAAGAGTGATTTTAAACACAAGTATCTTGTTTAGTCACTAGGGTTTGAATGGTAGTTAAATTTCTGAATATGATGGCAGGTATCTCCATTAGATCTAGATTTTAGTATCGTTTTCTCCCTCTTTGTTAATGGTTGAAATAAGTTGTGCAGGAAAACATTGATTTTGAAGATCAACGGACATTTGGGGAAGTTCTCGGCTAAACCAACCAACTCCCGAAAATGGCATTTTCTGAAGAGCCCAGCCAGTTTTGATCCCAGGCTTATCATTTGAATTTTTCTTGTGAATGCATGAAGGGTTTTCTGAAGCATCTCATGTTAAATTTAAAATTCTGAAAATATTTATGTGGCATACTGACAAATCTGGCTATTTAGACCCTTTAAACTGTGAATACTGTAATTATTTAGCTGGTTTTAGGGTTTTTAGTTTTGTTTCTTGCATATTTTGTTTATGGGTGTTTGTTTTTGTCATTACAGGTTGCAGATCTGAAGGTGAGCTTCAATCTTGAGAACAGATCTAGGCCTTGGAGGGTAAGATCTAGCCTCAGAACCACCTTTTTGCAGGTGTACATTTCTGTTGTTCAAGGGTTTGAAAATCTGGAAAAATTTTATAAGGGTTCAATTGATTCGAAAAAATTTAAGGTTTCTGAAGGAAGTTGAGGGTTTTCCAGGCCATCTATCTGCTGCTGCTTGGGGTTTTATCTTCACAGAAAAATTTCGAAAATTTTTTAGGAAGAATAACCATCGTTGGGACAAGGTTTTTCATCAGCGCTTTGCAAAAAATCTTCCACGCTATCCATTGAGCTCTCAGTCCTCTCTCTGTTATCCCTCTGCCAGCATTCCCTTCAATGCTGCCTTTCCTTATCCTGCAAAGCATGCCTTCACTCTCACGCAGTCACCCTCCTTTCACCCTTCTTGGCCTGCATTGCTGCCTATTTCCCTGCATCCTACCATTTCTCACTCCCTCCATTCATTGCACTCCCGCCTTGATCTGCTCAGCTCGCAGTCTCCTGCATAATTCCTCCCGTTGCTCATTCCCTCTCGTTTTTTTCTACAACCCTCACGCAGTTTCATTTGCCTCTCCTTGTTGCATACGTTGGCCCTTTTCCTCTTGGATCAAGCACGCAACTCCTCATCCCCTGCGTCCTCTGGTCCTATGGCTCCAATCTGCTGCTCGTTCCTCTGCCTCACGCAACTATCCCTCTCCTTGCTCGAGCTTCGTCCCTCATCTCGCAGCTGCCCATTCGCTAGCCACTCCTCATTCCACGCAGCTCTCTTGGCGTGTTTTCCCTCTGCGTAAATCCCCTTCCTTCAAGCCCTCCATTGCAACCTCCTTCCTCCTCGATTGCTGCCAAACCTACATCACTCATTCATACCCTTGTCATCTTCGTTGTAGTCCTCTCTCCCTTCACGCAGACCATCCCTCGACCTACCATCGAGCTCCTTCAACCGTCGTTGCCAAGTTTCCTCACGCAAACCTGCAGAGCAATAGAACAAATAAATTCGATTTTATTTTATAGGTGTATGGGTAAGTTTAGACTTAGGGTTAGCTCTTGTTTTTCTTTTTCATTTAAATTTTTAAATTAGATTTGATTTTATATAATTTAAAATTTAACTATTTTTGTTAATATTCCGATTTCATTAGATCGTAAAAAAATTTCTTTTAGTTTTAAATTTCATTTCATTTGTATATATTTAGTGTTTGTTTTAAATTTCATTTTCATTAAGTTTAGATTAGATTTTAATTTTATTAGATTTTAGTTTTATCTTAGTTTTAAATTTAGAATTTTATAATCATAAAAAATAAAAACAAAATAAATATAAAGAAAAGGCATAAAAAGTTAATGTTAGAGATTTGATTTATTTTTTGTTCAGATTTTCTATAAAAAATAAAAACATTTAAAATTTAAAATTACAGAACTATAAAAAAAAGAAAAAAAAAAAATGAAAGAAATTTTTTTGTGGTATTTGATATAGCTAAAAGTGCTTAAAGATTTTATTTGAAGATTAGCTATCTGAAAGTGGGGATTCATTTTATGAACTGGTTATCATTTGAATTTCATAGTTGAATAATGAATTTTGATCCTTTGAAATTTAATTACTAGAGCTCTGTGCATCTTTTGAATATCTTACATCTGGTGAAGTTAATTATTGCTTGATTGTTTTAATGCTTATCATATGCTAAATATTTTCAAGCAATTGTCAAAGGATTTGTTCATATTTCTATTTTCCAAGCAGCAAACCAACTACTTGATCTAGCAAAGGCACTGGTCTTATGTATTTAAAATCTAATCAAATTATCTCTACGCTTTAATCAAGTGCTTGTTTCCCTCGTTGTGTCTCCCAAGCCAGTTGGTTACTAGTTGGTCTTCTTTTATCCCATAGGGTCTACCCCCTTTAGCCTAGGGAGATGGCTTAAACGAAGAGATCGGGGATCAAGGTGACAGCCCTCAATCTGAGCGTTGTCGCCCTACCTAGACACTTTGCGCGACAAGAAGGTTAAATCACCATATGTGATGCAATTAAGGCCGAAACACAGTGCAAGTCTGAACCAGAAGGAAGTCGAGATTGAAGGGTAGTCAAAAAGAAGGAAGAAGTTGAAGTTTGACTAGGGTTGACTTGGGCACGAAGAGCGGTGGAAGGGAACTTGTGTTTTGGTCTTGGAGAGGCAAATAGGTCAAAGGTCTTGGTCTTGGTATTCGTCAATTGGAATCTCTATAAGAAGAAAAATTTGTTCGGGTTTTCCTCTCAAATAGTGAGAGATTTTGGCCCTAGCTGATAGCCTATATTCTGTGTCTCTTGTCTCTTTATGGTTTATGCATTGGTAGTTGTTTGATGAAAAAGAACACTAATAACCTACGTAAAAGAAGATCATATTCTAAAGAAATAAGAAGTACTCACAAGAAGTTACTAATAGAAGAGAAATCACTTAATCTCTATGCCCTAGATTTCTCAACATGGGATCAGAGCTATGGTAACAAAATCAAGGAAGGGCATCTTATCTAGGGATACTCAAGGATCAAATCTCGAGGAAGGAATCAAAGCAAAGATCATCTTCAAGACAAGATCTACAAAGGAAGGGTTATAACCCTAGATCAAAGAAGGAATCTACAAAGAAGTCTTGGGATCATCATCAAGAAAAGATGGCCAAGTTGAAGAGATCTATGAATCAAGGTCCTTACAATTGAAGACATCACCAAGAAGTCATCATTGATCTTCAAAAAAGGATCCAAAGAGGTCTCACTCTTTGTGGGATCAAGGATCACGCTTGAAGAAAACTACATCAAGGAGAAGTTTTCAACTCTCTATATCATCATCAACATCAAGGAAGCAACAAGGAGAAAGCGAATCCTACCAAGTAAGTATATGAATCTATCAAAATGTCTTTTTGCAAGGAAAGCAACAAATTGGTTGGGGTTTCAAACTATATTGCATGGAAGAAAAAGGCAGGTTTGAATCTCATTGAAAATGAGGTTTTGAAACATGTCAAAGGATCTATCACTAAACCAAGAAAGGAGGATGCTCAAGCTCTTGCAAAATATATGAAAGGAGAAGTTAGGGCTCAAAGGATTCTCACAGAATCTATCAAGGATCCCCTCATCCCATATGTATCAAAACTTGAAACTTCGAAGGAAATCTATGACAAATTGGTAGAGTTGTATTCCGTAAGCACTGTTGGAGAATTCATCTCATTAAGGGAAGAACTCTACAACCTAAAGGTGTCAAGGGAAGATGGAATAGCCTCATACTTTAGGAGGATATCTGAAATCCGGGATCAACTACAAGATCTAGGAGAAGTCATGTATGATAGAGAAATGACTACAGTTGTATTAAATGCACTACCAAAGGAGTGGGGTAACTTTACTTCAAGTATTTATGGGAAGAAAGAAGCTACTCCATTACAGGATCTATGGTCATTGTGAAAGACTAAAGAATCTAGACTAAAGGCCAAATCTATGTGGGAGCAGGGGAGCAAAGTCAAGCTTATGCTAATGGAAAGAAGAAAGGGAAAATTTGGAAACTCTGGTTCTTGGAAAAAGAAAAGGGACATGTCTAAGATTCAATGTTATGGATGTCAAGAATATGGGCACTACAAAAGAGATTGTCCTAAGATCAAGAAGGGCAATAACAAAAGAGGAAGACAAGAAGCCCATATCACTGAAGAAGTGGAGGAAGTTGAAATGAAGAAATCCAAAATAGAGGAATTAAGAGATTTCAACTATGACTGAGATAGTCTTCCTCGCCTAGGTTCTTTTCAAGTTCCTAAGTCTTATGTTGTAAGATATGGCCATCATGATTCACTAAGAAAAATGATGGGATGCATCAAGGCATCATAGTAGCATTGAAAGCAAGAGCTTGGGACATCATCATAGAGAAGCATGAAAGATAGTTAGAATCTATGGAATTCAAGGATATAGCTCTTGGGAATCTCATTAGAAACATAAATGGAAAGGTCATCTAGTACAAGGTTCATCATACATTTGTCAAAACTCAAAAGGAAACATTTGTTGATGGGGATACTTTAGATCTTCAAGATTCTCTAATGGAATCTTCATTGAAAGGTTCACCGATCATAAGGAGAAGCAAGTGTTTCATCAAGAATTCCAAACTTGTGGAATTCATGAGATGATGGTATGATGACATAAAAATGAAGCAGATCAAGGGATTGAAGCTCTTTCAATCAAGGAAGTTGCTACAGGATGTCTAGATGACCCAAAGGAAAAATGAGGTATGTATGCTTACATTTGATATTGTGGAAGTCATGTCATATGGTTGCAATGTTCTATCTTAAGAGCATGATCAAAAGAAAGGATCTCCTCCCTCAAAAGGATGCAGGAATGCATGCGTCACATATGCACTAGATGAAATCAACATAATATGTCCTCGTATGAAGTATGAGGTGGTTGACTACAATTGAGGAACTCTGATTGGAAGCTCCTGGGAATGAAATGTGTGAGGAAAGGAAGGAAGAGATCGTGGAATATGCAACCATGGTAAAGGAAATCAACATTCGATAGACCAAAATGATTTGACTAGAATATCTCCATGGAAGATATGAAGAATCTGATGGAGTCTGAAAAATAAAGAGACCCCTGACAACATATATCGTTGGGAGATGTGTCGATACGTATGCAGGATGATGATACAAACTAGAAGATGTCATGATAAATGACCATCCCAAAGGTAATGTTGATTTTAATGTTCATTTATTTTTGAACAAATATCTGGATGGATTTATGTAGGGTTGTCGAGGGAAGATCTATGAATGTCTTCCACCACCGATGCACATGTAGTAAGATGAAAGATCCTTAAGTACAGTGAAAACCATTAAGTCTGTTGAATTTTGAGTGAAATCTAAAATTCTAGTTTCTCCATATGAAATCCAATGAGGTCGAAACCACTGTCAAACATCCTGAGTCATTTCATGGTAATGTTATAAATTTGTCACTTTGACTTTAAGAATTTAACATTACCATTAATTGCCAATATTGCTAGGGTTGAGATGTGCCAGGAAAATGAGAGGGCAGGCATGTTTTTCTTGGAGGGACTATATTTGGAGGAAAACAACCCCAAATTTCCCTCAAAACAACTTCAAAGCTCAAAAAATGCATTCTGTGGAGTTTATTGTTTCCCTGGAAATAAACCGGTCGGTTACATCCTAAATCGACCGGTTAGGACTGGTTTTTCTATATTTTTGTTGAAGGGAGGGGTCAAACCGGGTTTTCCTACTGGTTTGACCCATTGGGCTAGTGAACCAGCTGGTTTTTAAAACACTATGCACATGGCAAGGAACAAAGACTTCATTGCCCAAGGGAGAGGCACCCCTAAAAAATATTGAAGATCAAAAGTCAACAAGGCATCCATGCCCCTGTTTTTCTCTCTCCTCTCTCTCTCTCTACTCTCAAATTATGCACCCCTATGGGGGAATTGTAATAAATGTCGCTACCATGATGAACTTATGTAACAAGGTGTTGACACCTAATCATCAGGATTGGGTGAATAACTGAAATTGATGTAAATAAATAATAGAGAATATGAACAGTCACCGAGAGATGAAATGAACAGTCTCTCCCTCATGTATATAATAAACACCAACCTAAATGAAATAAACGAATTGTTTTGAGGAGTTACTGCCTGGTCTGACATGGTATCAGAGCCAGCGCCATTTTTGGCTTCCCTCTGCTTTGTAACTCCCTATTCTGGCTATGTTCTGCCTTGCATACAGAGCGCTGCTCCTCTGCTCTTCTCTGACCGTTTTTTATTCATATTCACCTGCATGTAATACGTTGCTCTGCTCTGACATATAATCTTCCTTGCATGCGCCGAGTTTTCTGTCAAACATAATAACGTCTGAAATATCCCAACATCTGGAATATCTGGACGTTGCCAGAGGCGTTGAAGGATTTGTCAGTCATAGGATTGTACACACATATCGTTTTGTCGCTGTATTTTCTCCGGCAACTGTAGAAACAGAAGAATTTGCTGGTCATTCAACAACCTCGGGATGTCCTTCAAGTCTGCTGGGCTCAAATGATGCAGCGTTCCCACCGCTTCGATTAAGCATCCCCTCCTGCAGAGTATGTCTATGTCTTCCAAATGATACAGTCTGTTGTTTTATTTGCGCTTTCGATGTAAATTTCGTCAACAGTAATGGCAGAAGTGCTCAAGTCCATCTGCCCGATAGATGTTTGGTAAGTTTGATTACATAACCGGATTGCTAATGCATTCTTAAGAATGTGTATTCGCTTCTCATTATGGGCCACCAGAGCCCTGATAGTGAAGTACATGAGCCTCAGCCTGCAGTGATTGTAGTGTTGCGTTTCATGTTACATACCGCCCATATATATATCGTTTGATGTCATTGTAATGTTGCGTTTTATGTTACATACCACCCATATCGATTGATAGCATTATAGTGCCACTGCGATACCACTCCATGTTGCGTTGTAGTGCCACTGCGATACCACTCCATGCTGCGTTTTATGTTACATACCGATGTATTGCACACCTTCGCTTCCCATGTATTAATACCTGCTCCAGGTTAATACACTTCCACTCCCATTTATTACATTGAGCATTGTCCATTGAATGTTATTCCTGCGTTTTTTTTTATATAACTGTGGTATAATCTAGCATACCACAGTCCTCTGCCACTAGTTCATATAATATAACAGCGCCATCTCCTCCCCTCATCACAATATTAAACATTCAGCACATTTTTGCCAGCAAAAGTTTTTTTTTTACAGTTTGCATTCAATCATATATATTGTGGGAATAGTTCTCACTAGCAAGGAGAACTATCCTGAGTGGTCCCGAATGATAAAACACACCCACATTTTCAATGAGTTGTGGAAAGGAGTGTGTATTGGAGATGGAGACAAAGAGCCAGAACAGTCTACCTCGGACAAAGAGCTCGCCATTTGCGAGAATAAAAACAGCAAAGCCTATGCATTAATTGCAGCATCTGTAAGTGAAGAGGTAAGTTGACATATTTCACCATTTTCAACTTCTTTCGAAGCCTTACAAAAGCTGAAAGAACTCTATGACTCACATTCTGCACTTGAAGTTGTTCAACTCAAGATTAAACTCTTCACCCTTGAATTGCAAAATAATGATCCTCTTGCTCTTGCATCCAAAGTAAAATCTATAATGCATGATATCAAAGCCACTAAGGTTGAATTGGATATTATTCTTATCGCTTTTCTCAAGGCACTTTATCCTACTTACTCCAATTATCTTGAGTCATTGCAAGCAAATGGAAATCTCAAATATATTACCTTTGGCTCTCTTGTGAAAAAAATTGTTGAAAGAGAGAAAGCTTTTGGAAAGAAGACAGCGCCTGAATCTTCTGAAGAGGTTGTGTACCTTGCTCATAAAGAAAAGAATCTTGCTCAAGATTCTTCCAGAGGAAGAGGTGGTCGAAAAGGAAGAGGAAGATATTTCAGAGGCGGGGGGGTAGAAAATCTCAAGGAGAAAAGTCAGATTTGCACTGCATACGCTGCAAAAGAAATGGATCACATGATGCCTCTACATGCAAGTTACCTTGAGACAAAATTGAGCAGCAAAGAAGTCAACCCAAAGGTCAAACTAATGATACAGACAAAGGTAAAGCACCTGAATCCGCTCATTATGTTGTAGCACGCTGTAATATCAGAGTAAATGAAGATTTATTTAATGCTTCACTTGCTTCTTGGAAAAATGCTTGGTTGCTTGATTCAGGAGCAACTTGCCACATGACTTATAGAAAAGATTTTTTTTACTGACAATGTTGATGGAGCAGTATACTTTGCAGACCAATCAAAAATCAAGCCATCAGGGCTTGGCACAATCAAGCTCAAATTGCCCGGTCTTCCAAACTTTCTTTTGCATTATGTTCTATATCTCCCACAACTGAAGAGAAACTTGATGTCCTTGGTCCACATCCGCCAGCAAGGTGACTCCATTCATATGTTTGATGGCAAGCTTGAGGTGAGAAAGGCATCTGACCACTCACTTGTCATGAGGGGAATAGAAGAAGAAAGGCTTCTCAAGCTGCAAGGTACCTCTACTCGTGCACAACATTTCTCATACAATTCTCATTATGAAGAAGGTACACTTCCATCAAGTTTATTATGGCCTGCTAGACTTGGACATTTGAACTATGACAGCTTCCGCTTGTTGAAGAAAAATGGTGTTGCTAGTTTGCCTACAATTCCTAGGAAATTTAAGCAATGTGATGCTTGCATTCTAGGAAAGCATAGCAAACAGTGTTTTCATGATTCACATTCAAGAGCACATAGAAAACTTGAACTCATTCATTTAGATTTATGTGGTCCAATGCCTGTTCTTTCTGCAAATGGAAATAAATATATGATGACATTTATTGATCACTACACCAGAATGCGTTGGGTTTATTTATTGAAGAACAAATCTGATGTTTTTCAAACATTCAAGAACTTTCATAAATGGATTGAAAATGATGTACAATCTCATATTGGGTCTATTCGCACTGATAATGGAAAAGAATACACATCAAATGAATTTGAAAACTATCTTTGCCAACATGGGATCAAACATCAAACAACTGTGCCTTATAATCCCCAACAGAATGGTGTCGCTGAAAGAATGAATAGGACAATCTTAAATATAGTATGCTCCATGCTCTTCTTCAAAAATGTAAAAATAATGTTTTGGGTTGACGTTGTTCTATGTGCTGCATATATAAAGAATAGATGTCCATCTAATGCTATCATAAACAAGCCTCCCTATGAAATGTGGTATGGGCACATTCCTTCGGTAAAGCATCTCAGGGTCTTTGGTTCCACCTGTTATGCCTTGATACCAAAGGTACATAGAAATAAACTTGGTGCAAGAAGTCGTAAGTGTATCTTCTTAGGGTATTCAAGCACCTGCAAAGCATACCGTCTCTATGATGAAGCCAATAAAAAGTTTGTTGTATCTAGAGATGTAATCTTTCTTGAATCATCCAAAACTGACAATGTTGTTGAGCGACAGCTTGATCGCTTGGATAGATTCGCAAATGCAATTGATAGAATTGGGAGACTCAATCTTGATTCTGTCCCAACTCAATCAACGGAGCAGCCTGGACCATCTAAGAAAGGTCCTCCAAAGTCGCTGACAAAGACACTTGAAAGTGTTCATCTTGACGAGGTTGGAAGGACAAGAACTACAAATTCAAACCGGCAAAATGGAGGTGATGTAGATGACTCTAATTCACGTGTTGATATGGATGTTTCTTATGATTGTGAATTGAATTTGTCTACAGATGTTGAACCAACTTCCTTCAAAGAAGTTGCTTCTCATGATGAACGGAAAGAAGTGCTGCAAAAGGAGTATGATGCCCTCATAAAGAATGGCACTTGGAAGCTGGCTGATCCTCCATTAGGAACCAAACCAATTGGCTGCAAGTGGGTCTACAAGAACAAGTATAAAGCCGATGGCTCACTTGACAAGCACAAAGCCAAACTTGTGGCAAAAGGTTTTGCACAGAAGGAAGGGGTCAATTATAAGGAGACTTTTGACCCCACAGCAAAATGGGCTACCATCCAGACACTCTTTGCCCTAGCAGCTCAAAACAGTTGGAAAGTTCATCAAATGGATGTAAAAACTGCTTTCTTGAATGGAGATACAAAAGAGAATGTTTTTATGTCCCAGCCTGAAGGATTTGCTGTGAAAGGACATGAACATAAATTATGCAAACTTGTGAAATCCTTGTATGGCCTCAAACAAGCACCGCGAGCCAGCTATGAAAAACTAACTGAGCATCTTCTAAAACTCAATTTCAAACATTATGATCTTGATGATGCAACTTTATTTGTCAAGAAAGTTGGCAAAACAGTTGCATATCTTGTGGTATATGTAGATGATCTTTTGATGACAGGGAAAAATGAAAGCTACATTGCATCCATAAAGAATGAATTGGGGAAAGTTTTTGAAATGACTAATTTGGGTTATGTTCATTACTATCTTGGTATTGAAGTAACTCAACATCCGAAGTCCCTATTTCTTTATCAAAAGAAGTACATTGGAGATATGTTGAACAGGTTTGGCATCACAGAATGCAATCCTCTTACTACTCCAATGGAACAAAACTTAAAGCTCACATCCATTGAAGGAAAAAAATTTGAGGATGCAACAAAGTATAGACAGCTTGTAGGAAGTCCCAACTACCTAACTACTACTAGACTAGACATTCCGTTTGCGGTTGGAATCCTCTCCAGGTTTAAGCAAAAGCCTTGTGAGGGACATTGGTCTGCTCCAAAAAGAGTTCTAAGGTACTTGAAGGGAACTCAAGACTTTGGAATCAAGTATACACAGGTGGATGACTTCAGCTTGATTGGATACTCTGATTCAGACTTTGATGGAGACAAAGAAACTGGGGTATCTACTTCAGGATATGCTATGAGTCTTGGATCAAGAGTTGTCTCCTGGATATTACGTAAATAATCAGTTCCAGCAGATTCCACAACAGAAGCAGAATATGTGGCAACAGCTCAGGCAACAAAAGAAATTGTGTGGCTCAGGAAAATTCTTGAAGATTTGCAGGTAAAACAAGTAGAATCAACTTCACTCATGATTGACAATACCTCTGCAATAAAGTTGTTCAAGAAACCAAAGTTCCATGATCGAACGAAGCACATCAATACTAAATATCATCTGATTCGACATCATGTTGAGGCCAAAACAATCCATCTCCGCCATTGTTCCACGAATGAGCAAATTGCAGAAATCTTCACCAAAGTGCTTGGAAGAGAAAAGCTTGAAAGATTCAGAACGATGCTTGGACTCACTAACATCCCTTCAGATTAAGGGGGGAATGTTGACACCTAATCATCAGGATTGGGTGAATAACTGAAATTGATGTAAATAAATAATAGAGAATATGAACAGTCACCAAGAGATGAAATGAACAGTCTCTCCCTCATGTATATAATAAACACCAACCTAAATGAAATAAACGAATTGTTTTGAGGAGTTACTGCCTAGTCTAACACAGGGTTAGGCGACTTGGGACCTGGTCAATAAGTGAGTCCACCCTAGAGTGTTTTTTTCACTTAACTAATTATATTTGCTCTTCAATGACAAATAACTAGTCGAGTCTTTTCACTCACATACCTCCAAAGCCGGAGTGTGGCTTTAAAACTGAGCCTTGGGTTGGTCCTAATTTTTAAGGTCGATATATATTACCATGCTAGGTCATATACAAAGTCTCATGGAATTTGACTAGGTTTTTCTAGGATTTTTTAATTGATTAAAATTTCCTGCAAGATGGAATTTTTAATTAATTTCCTATGTAATGTTGTAAATACGTGGCTCTAGGAAATGTTGGTGGCATGTGAGAACTCAAAATTCACGCTCAGAACGCCAACAATATTCAAGGAAACCTCCCACACGTGCGAGAAACTAGGGTTGGTGTGCTGCCACATCACACCTACAACTATTCATCAAGAAGAAACTTCGTTAGCCATGAAAAGGAAGGTGTCTCCATAGGTGAAGGATCTCACTAAGTATAAAAGACAAGTATCTCCTCTAGAGCTCACATACACAAGGTCTATCTCCAATGGAAGAAGGAAGGAGGATGAAGTACTGAGGAACGAAGTGCCGGAAGGAGGACGAAGTGCCGAAAAATAAAGTGCAGGAAGGAAGAAGAATTTGAGTTGTGCTTGGAGGATATTCTTGTCAAGGGTCCAGGGTTTGGCATTGATCAATAGAAGCTTCAATAAGAGAAATTTATGAAAGGGTTTTCCTCTCTAAGAGAGAGAGGTTTTGCCCTAGCAGAGAACCAATATTTTGTGTTCTTGTTTCTCGTGTTTTGGTAGTAGTTTGATGAAGTAAACACACATGCATTAATAAGAAGAGAAGAAGATTAAGCTAACAATATAAATTGTAAAAGGGCTTCACAAATTGTTATAAAGTCTAGCAAAATCCTACTATACATCTTTGCCCTAGATTCTTAAACAATGTGGCCTCAAAGTGAAGTCAAATTTCAGTTCAAAGATGAGTTCAAAGGCCACCTTGGTAGGCCAAGTTGCTTTTGAATGAGGGCCCATTTGATTGCCAATTAAGGAGGATGTACTACCCAGTCAGCAGGTCGATATTCCTTTTGGGATACCCATGGATTTGCAAGTAGATTGATTTTATATTTGTTTGAGTTTGAGTGGAGAATTATGTGGGAGTTAACTGCCCTTAACCCATCTCCATGCACATGTTCACTTGAGATCACAGCCAGCCACATAAAGGATTAGCACTGGCAACCTTACAGTCTACATATAGTGGTCTAAAAGAGCCCACGCATGCCGGTATTTGGCACAGGTTCACATGTTTTGGTTAGCTTCTAGTTGAGTGGGAAATTGACCCCACTTATCTCCACTAAATCTCCACTTGGCGCATGAAAGAAACGTGTAGCTCTAGAAGATGATACGTTGGTCTGTCTAGAGATCAATCGCTACCACTTCACAATATGCTACATCCAGTTCCATGGGACACTTAGCAACTCGACCTTGCCTTGGGATAAGTTCCCATTTGTCACTTGTCGATTGACTCCACATTGGGATTCTCTCATAAAATTGTATAAATAAACCCATTGAGCTCTCATTTTCCCATGATTGGAAGCTCTATGCTTGGGTGTATTATGCTCAATTTTTTGCCCATTTGCTATCAATAATAAAAAAGACTTTGGAGGTCTACTTGTTGTTGAAGAATGTAACTAGTGTCAGTCTTCATAATTATATGAGTCATGATGTAATGTATTTGTCAAAAGAAAGAAAGAAAAAAATATTATAAAAGTAATTGACTTATTAAAGCATGGGTTTCATGCTTGGGTCAATTGTTTTTAGTTCAAAACCTCCATTCAAGGCTTCTATGATTTATGTCAAGTGTCTTGATGATGGATTCTAGGGTTTGCGAAAAAACCCTAGCAAGAATTTGAAGTCTAGTATGTAAAAAGATGTAATTTTTGTTGATTATAAACCTCACTAGGTTTAGGTGTTTGATGTATAAAGTCTAAATGCTTCCATCATAATAACATGGATTTTGATATAGCTAACTTCATGTTTCTATATGTTTGTATTTAGTTGTACTTGCTATTAAAGTTTTGCAGGTACATAGCTTTCAAGATGATGAAAATGCTCGTATGATAATAATAAGCATGATGAAGGGAGTTATATGAATGACGATGATCAAGATGACCTTGATGTCGTAAGAAGGAATGAAGTCGTGAAAGGTTCTCCGATGTTATAGAAGAAGAAAGTGGTTGATCTCCCTAAGTTAAGAGGGAGCCTAGAAAGAAGAAAGGGTATGTATCCCCAATTGAGAGGGAGGGCATATTATGACAGTGAATGCCTCTAAATAAGCAAAAGTACTATAGATGAATGTTCATGTTTCATAAAGTTGCAAACAAAAGACTTGAGAAGATCTAAGGATGTGTTTGGTGTTGCTAAATAAATGAAAGAATAAGAAAGCTTCCGACAAATTGTAACTTGATGATGGTTGAGGACCCAAAGGTTTGTGTTTACTTATATTTGAAAGTTTATTACTGATTGAGGTTGTGATTGTGCCAATGTTTTAATAATCGGAAATGGTGACCAGACCGGTCCACCTAATGAACCAGGTTTCGAAATGGATCCGGTCGAACCGAGACTGGTTAGGTCTAAACGAACCAGTTTTTAAAAAATACATCAAATAATTAATGTTTAATGAAAAAAAAACTATTTTTCAGATTTAAAACCATGATTCCAAGCCAATAGAAACAAAATATACAAGGTTTTCTCATCTATATACCATGTAAAGATGAATATATCAAAATGGCATCGAGTGCAATACATATCCGCAACAAAATACATAATCAATGAGGCTCTAAATGGCCTCTAGAGTCCGAAAACAATGCTCTAAGCTATGGGGTCATTGACCTACTACAAGTCTACATATCAGTGATCAACAACATGATCACTCCTCATCATGATCAAACTCATCACCACTACCAAACAAGAGATCATCAACATGAGCTACTTAAATAATATGGATCAGAGTTTGAGGACTCCTAAAACTCCTCTACAACTTTAGTAGTAGTAGCAAAAATAGACATCAAAACTACAAATCACTGATCAACATGGTCACTCATGAAACTCATCATTGATTCAATGCCACTTGAAATACACAAACATCATCAACAAGAGATACATAAACATCATATAGCTCAAAGTCTTTAGACTTGGATTGCTCAACCTTATAACATGATAGAAATTGAAAAGGTTTAACATGCCTAACCAATGATTTTGGTTTGAGTGAAGGATTCATTTCCTCAAAACTATAATGTGGTAGAAAAAGACTAGCATGCCTAACCAGTGGTTTTCCATTGAGTGAAGAGTGCATTCTTGTTAAGGACCTGGTAGAGGATTTCAACAGTCAATACCACGAACATCAACAAAGTTCAACAATCAATGCCACCAACATAAAGGTTCTTAAAGGGCTTCATGCTCTTGATCAAATGCCAATCTCATACCCTCACGCATGATAGAATCAAATGGAAACATTGCAAACCCCTAATGAAATCCTGAAAACCATTAAGGCCTGCTAAATTTTGAGTGAAATCTAAAATTCTAGTTTCTCCATATGAAATCCAATGAGGTCGAAACTGCTCTCAAACATCATAAGTCATTTCATGGTAATGTTAAAAATTGAAGTAAAAGGATGAAAATGAAAATTAAAGGAAATGTCACTTTTACTTTAAGAATTTAACATTACCATTAATTGCCAACGTAGCTAGGGTTGAGATGTGTCAGGAAAATGAGAGGGTAGGCATGTTTTTCTTGGAGGGACTATATTTGGAGGAAAACAACTCCAAATTTCTCTCAAAACAGCTTCAAAACTCAAAAAAATGCATTCTGTGGGGTTTATGGTTGCCTTGGCAATAAACCGGCTGGTTCCATCCTAAACCAACCAGTTAGGACCGATTTTTCTAATTTTTTGGCGAAGGGAGGGGTCAAACCAGGTTTTTCTATCAGTTTGACCTGGTGGGCTAGGGAACCGGCCGATTTGACCGGTTACCGTTCAAATCGGTCTATTTTTAAAACACTGAGATAGACCTAACACTTGCACATATAATAGACAGAAAAACACGGGCCAGCATGCTTTCGCGGCGTCTCATGATCACACATGCTATATGTCAGGCCATAAAATCATCAGAAAATAAAATATGCAAGTATGCATCTTATCTATCATGAGAAATATCATATGATATTAATTTTAATGCAGAAATCAGCATGCAATGCATCCTACTCTACCATGCATATGATACAATGTCAAGTCTCAAGGAAGGAGGTGATACGACTTAATATGACCGGCTCAGGCCAAAGTTTGTCGTTAAGTTTGGCAATGTAGTAATAATCATCCCCAACCTTTCCATAAATCCTTACAAGTATGGGATCTTTATCAACCAAGACTAAATCCCCAAACCTTATATTTTTTCTTAGGCTTCCACTTTTTGGTTTATTGAGGGGTTGGTCGCTTGAGGATACAAACTTCCTGAGTAGGGAGAATAGGGGAAGGTTTCTCAATCTCACATGCCTCATAGTATGGTCCAGTCTTGATCGCATGAGGTAAGTAAGTAGGTTCCCTATAAAGGATAAAAGGGGTACCATCGGATTGCGGGATGGTTGTGTATGATAGGTCCATTTGAACATGCCCCCAACAGTAGCTGTCCATTTCCTAGATAATAACATCCCCCACACGTCAGGAATATCAATAAAAATAACATCCATGAGGAGGGATATATTGGGATTCCTAGCTAAAGATACCTTAATGTCTTTGATGATACCTTCCACTTCCACAGGTTTGGAATTAAAACCACACACCTTCTTATATGGTCGAGTGATGTTGAGGCCCAATTGCTTCATGACAATCCAAGGCATGATATTCGGGGAAGCCCCTTAGTCTAACATACAATTGTGTAAGAAAAGGTCACTAATAGCCAAGGTAAGCAAGAAAGGTTGATGCCCAGGGTTTCGGTCAAGAATATGAATGTTTTGCAAATCTTCAGGTAGTTCTTCTTCTTGAATCCCCAAGGACTTCTTAAGTTGTTGTTGTTGCTTGGGAAGCTTAGCAAACTCCTTTAGAGGAACAGATATAGTCATATTACCTATAGCAGCCCCTATATTGATGTCAAGTTTAATTTCCTTCCCCTTTTCCTTCTTCTTGATGTATTCTTTCCTTGGAGGATCCTTCTTCAGATTGGCTTTTGTTGGGGGTCCTCCTTTGGAGGAATTTTGGGGATGGATTCTTTGAGAGGGGCTTGCTTAAATGATGGATCTTCCTTAGGTGGCTACTTAGGAGGTGAGGGGTCTTTTCCCTTTTCCTTTCGAGAATATTGGACCCCTTTGAATCTTCCCTAGCAATCAGAGTTGAGAATGGATTCTTCCTTTTCTTCTTTAAGGGTGACCTCACTAATGGGAGGATGTGTGTATAATCCCCCCAGCAAAATGTTGAAGATGTCAGATTCCACGAGGTTGACTTGCTCATCAATTTGTTCATCCTCACTATCCTCCCTCTCACTTTCCTCATCCTCAGATGAAGAATCTGGCTCAATGACATTAGTTGGAGCCAAAGTGTTTAGGATTTGAGAAGAGCTTGGCCTATATTTTTCACTTAGCTTTTTGGGAAAAGGCTTTCCTTTAGGGATATAACTTGATTTTTGGGCCCTTTCTAAGGCGATGATTTTGTTCATGATAACCCTGTCACGTGCTATGGCTTCTTCAGTGAAATTTTCCATCATTTTGAGAATGGAAAGGAGAGTTTCCTCATGTTGATCTTTGGACTTCTCCTTCTTAATTCCAACTTTAGCTCTAGGGTGGTCATTGATATCGACCATTGAGATTCGTATGTTTCTTCAACTTCCATTGCCATTTCTTTAGCCCCGACCAAAGTGGATGGTTTCTTATCCCTTAGCACATAGGTGAGGTGGCCACCCACTGTCTTTATGAATTTATCAAGAATGTTGGCTTCAGATGGCTTCAATTGATGAAGTATATCTTTGACTACCCTATCAAACTTTTGAATGAACTCTTGCACATCTTCCCTTCCCTTGGTTATTTGGTAGAATTTCTCAATGTTGAAGGTCCCTTGGGCATTGATTGCATGACCACCTTTTCATGAATAGGTCTTCAAATTCATAAGAGTCTTCTATGCATGCAGGGGGAAGGCTAAGGTACCAATCTCTTGCTTGTCCCTCAAGTGATAAGGCAAGAAGAATCATGATCCTTTTGTTATGTAAAAATTAGTTAGTCTGTAATTTTAGATTTATTATTTAATTTTAGGATTAATTAGACGAAAGGGCACGATCATAAGATCATGCCCTTTCCCCAAAGGGTTCCCGTGGCAGTATTTAAGCCAAGAAACCCCATTGTAAAAGACATCATCTGTAATTCATCTCTTAATAAAATATTTATTTATATATATATATATATATATATATATATATATTTCTGCGCATCTTAAGTTCTCTGCTTCATCTGGTATCAGAGCCATCGAATCCTCCCTGTGCTAGTTTCACTCACCATCTGTCCTTCTTAATCGATCTGTTGCTCCTTGTCGCTCTGTTGCTTCCTATCTGATACGTAACCCCATCTTTTTCTGTCGCGTGGCTTACGTCCTCCCAAGAATCATTGAACAACACATCTCTTCCCGCTCTCCTCCACTGAATCAACGTCCAAAACCATTCTTCCTCTACGCTTGTCTGTCCGCGAACTTCGTCCAGTTCCGTTCTGTCGTCCACTGTCAGCCGCATCTGCAAACCGTCCATTTGCGGTTGACTGTCCAGACGTTTATGATATACATATAAAATAATTATAACGTGTTTCGATAAGTTCAGAACAGTGAAAAGTAATTATAACGTGGTTCGATAAGTTTCAGAACAGTGAAAGAAAGGACGTGACGGTCGACAAACACTTTGAAATATTCTCAAATATAACGTGACGTATATTATATATAATATTAAAAATATATATATATATATATATATATATAATATAATTATATATATATATTATATATAACACATAATTTAATTTAGTTATAAGTTTTATATATATAGAAAAGTTAATTTAATTAATTAAAATTATTTTAATTAATTAAAAAGTATATATATATATATATATATATATATATATATATATATAATTTAATTAATTAAAAGTTATATATATGTATGTTAATTTAATTAATTAAATTTATTTTAATTAATTAAAATTTATATGTATAAAATTTATTTTAGCTAATAGAGAAAAAAAAAAGAGGGAGGAAAAATATTTTAGCTGGCAAATAAATACACGCCCCCGCAAACCCGCTCAATGTCGACAATGACAATGGCAGATTTCCAAAAAAAATTGTTGGATGCAGAGCATAAGATAAATAACAACCACGACGAGGTTAGTAAAAGATTAAATGAAGTCGAGAGCAAGCTTGGGGAGCAAGCAGACAAAATCAAAAATCTTCAAGATACGACGAATCGAATAGAAATAAAGATGGAAAATTACCATGTCCAGACGGAAGCAGGGATCAGAGAGGTCTTAACAATGCTGAAAAGTCTGTGTAAAAGGTCGAATTGTACACCCGAACAACTACTAAAAGAAGGTGAAGAGAATCAAGAACACATCTCGTCAGATTCAACTAAGTCCACAAACTCTCATGACAAAGTTGAATCCCCAAAAAAATCAGCGACACCCCACCAAGAAGCGAGTAACACAGCCTTTACAAACAAGCAACTCTGGGATAACTTTACCAATCAACACCCTTTTTTCGCTCAACCAGTAGCAACATACCAGCGATGAGCAAAAGTTGAGATGCCTAAAATCTATGGAAACGAAAAAAACAATGTTGCATGGATAAATAAAGCAGAAGAATACTTTGAGATATATGACATCAATGACGATGACGAAAAGCTCAGGGATGCATCCATGAAAATGGAAGGAGAAGCATATAACTGGTATATGTGGTGGAAAAAGATAACACACGTCATTAGCTGGAGAAAATTTAAAGATGCATTCTTCAAAAGATTCCAAGGTGTAAAGGAAGAAGAATTCTTTTCAAAACTCATCAAATTACAACAAAAAGGAAGTGTGGATGAATACACTCAAGAATGGGAGACCTTAGTAACATGAGTAACTGGGTTATCAGAATCTCGTCTAATTCAGTCATACATCTCGGGACTCAAAACCCATTTACAAGCAGAACTTGAGATGCATGACATTACATCTATAGAAGTAGCAAGACGAAAAGCAAAAACAGCCGAAAAGAAATCCGAACCAATATTTTGGTCAACAGCGGAAAAAGCTTATGCAAGACGAAGGATACCCCAGTATGTGGACTCAAATAATACAAGATATGTTCCACCACATCGTCGTGAAGATGAAAAGTCTAATGTGGAAATACAAAGGATAAAAGAGGGAAAATGTAAACGTTGTGGTGAGAAGTGGGACCCCAAACATAGATGTGCTAAAGGAAAAGAACCAAAGAACCTATATAATTGTGAAGCAACCAATGATTCAAACAGTGAAGATTATGACATAGAAGACAAAGAAGACGCCCCAGAATTCTCACCAGAACTAGATGATGGAAGTATTCCACAAGTGTCATTATCAGCTATGACCGGTATATCACAACCTCAAACTTTAAAGTTAAAAGGACACATAAAGAAGAACAACGTAGTGGTTCTCGTCGACTCTGGAAGCACACACAATTTTTTAGATGCAACCGTGGCAAAGAGACTCAATATCTTTTCATTTCCCTTACCAAACATGAAAGTGATGGTAGCTAATGGTAAGAAGATTGAAAAGGTAGGGAAATGCCATAAGGTCAATTTGCAGATTCAAGACTTTAATCTAGAGTCTCCATTCTTCGCAGTACCGTTAGGAGGAGTAGATGTAGTCTTAGGTATCCAATGGTTACGAACTTTAGGTACTTATGCCGCCAACCATCAAGTACAATTTATTAAATTCAAATGGGGAGGTCAGAAGTACAAACTACAGGGATTCCAAGCACCAGAAAATCAAGTTGTATCATCATCTCAGATGATGAAGCTGAGTCGAAGAACAGCACCTGCTTATGCAATACAATGTCACCAATTAAAAATGTTATCTGCAAATATGACTAGAGAAGAGTCACCAGGGATACAAGATTTGATTCAGAAGCATGGAAAAGTAATTCAAGACCTACCTATGAAGATGCCACCTAATAGGGAAATTGAGCATACAATAGAAGTCAAGGCAAGGTCAGACCCTGTCAACATCAAGCCATACCGATATCCACATCACCAAAAAACGGAACGTGAGAGATTAATCCAAGACCTTTTAAAGTGTGCGACCTTGATCATCTTAGAATATCTGATCAAGTGGAAGGACTTACCCAAAGAAGACGCTTTCTGGGAGAATGAATCATCCTTCAACGACATCCGTCGTTACTTATGCTTTGAGGACAAAGCATTCTTTCGAGAGGAAGGCAATGTTATGTAAAAATTAGTTAGTCTGTAATTTTAGATTTATTATTTAATTTTAGGATTAATTAGACGAAAGGGCACGATCATAAGATCATGCCCTTTCCCCAAAGGGTTCCCGTGGCAGTATTTAAGCCAGGAAACCCCATTGTAAAAGACATCATCTGTAATTCATCTCTTAATAAAATATATATATATATATATATATATAGATATATATAAATATTTTTCTACGCATCTTAAGTTCTCTGCTTCACCTTTCTTCATCAAAGATCATTCTAGGGGATATTTGCCAATAAAATTCTTCAATAAAACCATGGGCAATCCAAGTAGCATCCTCTTTGAATTTGGGTAACCATCTGTTACATTTTTCAAGTAGTGTCTTGGGATCATTACTCAATTTCAAAGGGGTAAAGACACTAACCTAGTGACTTTCACTCTTGGTCATCTTGGGTTGATCTATTTTGGGGTCAGTGTTTGAACTAGATGGCATCTTTGGAGATGGATCACTAACCTTCTCAAATTCCAGGAGAGGAGCAGTTGCAACAGGTGATGGAGTTTGCTCTCCCCTCTTTGCAGCAGCCCTAGTTAAAGGAGAAATGTTGTCACCTTCAAGTAAACTGGGGGATCGGACAATGAGAATTTGAGGGTGGATGAATGTAATATGGGAAACACTGATCTGATGACGGAGTCTCTACAACATTTTAAAAAGTCGAGATCAGACTTCCCAATGATGAGCCACATATGGTGGTTCAAAACGTCAAAGATAAAGAAAAACACTATGGAATGGATCTGGAAGCATTTCAACTCTTTGAAAATCATGTGTTTCATGACATGTCCAAGCATATACAGCTTAGGTATCACTTCATCAGAGATAAGGTGCAGAGAGGTGTTTTGAGGTTGCAGTACATATACACAGAGGAGTAGGTAGCAAACATTCTTACCAAGCTTTTAGTGAAGCGGAAGTTTGTGTTCTATAGGGGCAAGTTGGGGATGGTGGAAAATCCCTTCCTTGCTAGGAAGGAGTCTCGATTTATGTAGCATCAGAAGATCTTTCACATAGGCTTTGTGTCTTAAGATGTGGAAGAGATGTCCTCCTTAGGTGGTTGTTCATGAGAAGCAACTAATATGAATTCCTTCCTAATTTTTACTTCAATTAATTTAAGTAATAAATGTACACTTGGGCTAATGTTTTATCTAAGAAATTAGGATAAATAATTAATTATTAATTATTTAACTAACTTAGGGATTTAGCCTTGGAAAATTATAAAGGAGCCTAAGGAGAGGATGAAGACATAGACCAATAGTATTCTGATGACCCATGGTATTGCACTCTTTTGAAAAGTATAAGTACAAGGGTGAGTGATAAATTCTAGGGTTGAGTGATTGGGAGAGTTTCTCAAAAGCAGCTCGACTTGATTGAAGATAGGCAGGAATTTTGTTGAGTGGATGTCGAAAGGAACCAAGTGGAGGAGAGAGAGAGGGTTGAGTACAACCACAAAGAAGGTCGAGTTATTTGCTGAAGGCAGGTCGATTTAGCAGTCAGCTGAGCCCACGCGTGCACAAGCCATACAAGCTTGAGGACACCAAGTCAAGGGGTGGAAAAGGGTGTCATACAACGTTGGAACATGGTCATACAACAGAGTTAAAGAGGCTGAAATTATTGCAAAAAGGGGACAAATTTTTGAGGCATTTTAAAGGTTGATTTCTTCCTACAGCAAACCAAGTTACAAGTTTTGCTATCATTGATCATTTTTAATGTAAAATTCTTTGAGGGTCTTACCCTAATTTTCCAAATTAATATAAAAGTGAAGGAGGAACGTTTTAGGCCATTTCTCTATTCTTTTGTGTCTGATTTAATTTGCTATATCCGCTACAAATTAATTTTCAAAAGTTAAAATACTAGGTTATTTATTTTACATCAGTTTCAAAAAAATTATTTGGGTAAAATATTTTTCTGAGTATTGTGTAAATCGCTAAAATAAAATAGATATGATCTGGTATAAAAGAATTAACAAGAAGTACCTCAGTTGGCCTTTCACATACATCACCTATAGCGAATTGACTTAGAATATCCTTTAAGTGAGAAATGAGGACGCATCTTCTGTGGTGAAATTCCACTAAAAAGCAAGAGATGGAGTGTTGAGGTGACAGTGGCAATCCACCTCATTGTTGCATCTTGGTCTGCCTCTTGCCTTGTGAGACCTCTTACAAGGCATGCTAGATTTTGAGTTAACAAGGCTCCAAGCCTTCTTTACAAATTAATTAATCAAAAATATTAGGAATTGAGGCTTCTAAAGCCACATGTACAAAATCTATGGGCATAAGCCCCCAAAAAACGACCCTTCTCCCTAAATGGAGGAGAAATAAGGGGTATTGGTGCGGCATTTGTTGATCAGTGGTTGTCATTGATGTCAACCGAAGCAGCACCAGGGGCTACCCCGACCTTGGAAGGGCTTTTTGACTTGACAACTCATATTATTTTGCGTCAAAGATCTTCTCGATGGATTCTACTCATCGAGATGTTTTCATTGATATATGATAAGCCTCCCAATTCTTCATGGTTTGAGAGCTATCTGCGTTTGAAGTCAGAAATCCCCATTAGTGGGCTAAAACCCCAGGGGTTGAGACATCACCTTATTCCCCAACGGTTGTCAATATATGACAGGGATTCTCACCGTAATCTCACCTCGTATAAGTTGAATAACTTGAAAATCCAAAGATAGTGAACCAATCATTGACTTAATACACTCATGTGTCACCTACAACCACACCAAAAAGGGTTAGTGTACAAATTCCTTAGAGCTTAAACAAACAATTTATCAATAACTATTAAATTAAATTAATTTTATTATAAAAACAAAAAATAGAAAATTAAAATGTGTCCCTCTCCAAAACACTATAACACATTCTAAACACAGTCAACATGTAATTCGTTTGCTTAAGGCTTAAGGTGATATATCTTTTAGTTAAATAAATAATTTTTTTTACCTCCAACGTTCATAATAGAAGCCCTTCTTAGCTATAAAATACCATCATATACCTTCTATTATACAATGTAGCCAAGTGTATTATCTTGTGAAATTGCTCTGAAATCTTTCGGCTACCCCTGAGGAGATCAACGCAGGCATCAACAGAGAGGGTCAGAGTTTGTTTTTGGTCATGGTGGTTTGTTTGGGCATTAAGGATTAGGATTCTTGAGTATCGTTAATTGCAGGGATACGTGCTTATCTCCAGATAAAGATATTCGGCTCTGTCTTCAAATCTGAAGATGTCATGAAATTCATCATTGTTGCGGATTAATTTTTAAGCCTTTGTTTGGTTTCATTGAGGATGCAAACCATCATTTATGTAGCACTCATTGAAGGTTGCAAGTGATATGCATCTGCTGCAGAAGTCAATCTGTCATACTAAAAGTCTAAGCCTCACACACAGTCCTATCATATGGAAGCCAATCCTTTTTGAACGTGATACATATTGGTCTATTTGGAAGCCGACATCTACCTTGAACTATTTCATCTAGTTGTTCCAGAATTAAGGATTAATCATCTGACACTATCCAGGAGCAATTTATTTCAACGAATCTCTGAAGTAAAGGTACATTTGTTTGCATACTGTTGTCCAGCAAGAATACTACCTGAAAGGATTTCTAAGGCATTAGAATAGTAACATCACTACAGCTGGAAAGGCACTCGGTAGTTACAGCTCCAAGGTAATCACATCAGTCTTATCATCAAGCAATGTTAAGGTAAGTCCTATTTTTGTAAATGCTTTTAGGGTCAAGATTAGTGTAATTTTGAGGTATCACTGTTTTATTAGATTTTATCATTGTCAAAATGTTGGTTAATGTATTGATTAAATTCTGATGTATTTTCTTTTGATTCCCTTATAGGACATATTTGCAAGCTTATTTATATTGTTTTTAAGAAGTTTAGAACTAACAAGAAAAGGTGTCACAAGTCTTATGTCTTGCATTGGTCCTACTATAATATAGTCACTGCTTTATTATTCTATCATAGGATCCACTTGACATTTACTTTTGCAGGCAAAGGTAAGATTTATGATTAAGGGGTCATATGTTTTTATTTTCTTTTGGGTATTGGGATTTGTCTTGGCACTACTCCTTGCAGGTAAATTGACTCAAGAGTTGCAGCAGACCCTTAAGAACGACCAAGGAATAACATTCAAGGGATATAGCAAAGGGATCAAGGTAAAGAAGCAGTAAGGGCAGAGCAGCAGGGTCTAAGATTTCACTACTTGAACATTTGAAGGTGGCATGATGCTATTTAAAGAAGTGCAACATAATGTGTTCTATTAAGAATAATTTCTCCTACAACAGTAAGAGCAGAAGCAACATCAGCAAAGGCCTCAGAATAGTAGAAGGAAGAAATAGTGACAACAATACAAACTAAGCAACAGCAAGGTTCATCAAGAAGAACAGTTGGGACAGCAGTTTTGAATACATACTGTAAAATTTGTCCTAGAGTCCCTTTTGTAAATTGAAGTCAAACATTGTAATTGTAAAAGTTGTGTCATTGCCTAGAGTTGAAGAAGGCAAATTTGTTTTGGGATAAGGGTTTGTATTGCGGTTGGGACAAGGGTTCTAGGTTTGTTGAGTCAAGGGTAGTTTAGGTCCTAGTGTTATTTTAGTAAAGGAAAATCATTGTACTATCATTGTAACGTGGATCATTGTCCCTGGTACGGGAGTCCACACTTTGTATTTAATTTTTGTCTTTATGAAGTCACCTACAGGTTGGGGCATGTAAACACTTCAAGGTGCTAGGGTGGTGCTAGGGTGAGTTGTGGCTCACTTGGGTGTTGGGGCATTCATTCAATTGACTGCTGATAAAACCAGGGCATTAGGGCATCCTTCCAGTGGCAGTTGGAGAAAATGTTTTTCTAAAATTCTAGGAAGTTGTAACTTTCATTTCATTTGGAGCTAGAGATTAAAGAATTTATTAGAAAAGTGTTCGGTGGTTTTTGACCCAGAGGGGGTTTTTCCACCTAAAATTCTTGTGCCTACTGTGTTCTATTGTTTACTATTTTTACTGCATAAGCATTAATAAGAATCACAGATTAACTAATGCTCTGAAAGATTTAAAAAGTGCTAATTGCTAAAGAATATTGATTCACCCTCCCTCTCAGTATTTCCAACAGCATCCCACCTCCAAAGGCTCTTCAACATTCCTTCTCCGCGAAATTTGTAAACATAACCTCCAAGTGATTCTCAAAATGGGAAAGAAGGTTTCAATAACTATACTTTGGCCTTCATGTCATGACACAAGTTGGCACACAAACCCTGAAACTCCAACAAAAAAACACTTAGATGTGCTCCTTTAGACAAGAAATGTGATCAAACCCCTAAATGTGAAAAGGCACAACTCGAAAAGTGGGTGCAATGGCCATCAAATGGTACAACACCCTCAACAATAGGTGCATGCCAAGATTAAATAATAATATATCTCCCAAGATAAGGGGTTGGATCCATCCAAACATCTGAGTCAAATGCCCATTTGCTTCCATGCACCTCCTTCTTTTACCAATCGAATAGACCAGTTTTGATGGGGTGGCTCTGAGCTTCATGTGCACAAATCACCCCTTTTTAGTTGTGTCATAGGTTGGTTGTCTTATAATTTATTACCAGTGCTTATGTGTAAACAAATATATATCACTTAACCTTTACACGTCCAATATGCTCCTCTCAAAGGAAGTCTTTGGTCCAAGGCTTTCAAACATATCTCTTGAATTGATTTATGAACATAACCTCTACAACTTGCTTAATTGATCCTCTGCCTCTATATTCTCCTCAATTCGATCTGCAAGTTCAGACCTAAAACCCAGGCTGCTCTCAACAACATTTCACAGATCTTGAAGTTTCCATATACTAAAGGCAAAGGTCCCCATTCACACAAGTCTAGGTTATGCATTGAACAAGAGATTGGAGAAAAAGCAGCAAGAAAATCTAATTTTGACTTTGTCTTGGTCAAACTAGATTCAAATTCGAATTTCTATTTCCGTAGAATACTTGGAGGTAGTTAACTAAGGTGACATGGCACTTGTCACTCAGTTAACTCAATAAATTCGAGTTGAGGAAGCTTGAGTTCAATTCTACATGATTGATTGCTAATTTGTAGCAATCTATTTCAATTAATTTGAGTTATTGTCAATTTAACTAGTTCTAACTATCAAAAGAACTAGTGGAGGTCAAGTTGTGGAAGTGGAACTTCAACCACACCCAGTGATCAACCAGTTAACTGATCAATTAGCCCAAAATAATTGTTGCATGCAAAGAATTCGAGTTACCCAGTTGAGATGGAGATTCCAACGTAGTGTACTATTAGTTGTAGCATATTCAAATGTGTACAAGTGGTGCATGCAGTCAGAAAATGACCTAAGGCTATTGCGCAACTCCAAAGTGTGAAATTCCTAAAAAAATCCAGTGTGAAATTCCTAAAAAATAAGTGCAATTTCCCAAGGGAATGGCGCAAGGAAATAGGAGCTTGGGAAGGCTTGAAATTGGCTAAGTGTTGGCCAGGCTCAACTAGTGATTCAGAGGGATAGACTATACACTTGCAGGGTGTGCTCAGGTTTGAACAAACATTGTATTTCTTCTCTATTCTCTGATTAATCCAATATAGATAGTAAGGGGTTTTGAGCAGTTGTTTTCCCCTAGATAAATCTTTGTGCATGTGCGATGTTTCCTTTTGCATGTCTATGATTCTTGTTTTAGATGGTGAATTAACTTCCGCAAATTAATACAGTAGCTTCAAGTCTTGTGATTTAGCAAATTTCATGAGCAGTATTGAATCTACACATTAATTTCTACAGAGATCTATTATTATGCTTGATATCTCTTTGCACCCTATATATTCAAGATATTTCTCTTCCTCTATACTCCCCGGGCTACTATGAATCACAGCGAAGAGTGGCCCATTCTTTCACCCAAGGCTCCGTATCAGCACACCTTAGACTTGAACAAATAAATATTACAGCTTACACAACCCATTGGAGCATCCTCCCAACCCACTGGAAGAGGTCTCATCTGCAATTAGGGGTTGAGGTAGAATCTGATTTTGAACCTGACAGAGCTGCCAGGCTGGTCTGAGATAGACTCTGTCGCTAAGTTGAAGACAGGGTTACGTTGGTCAGGAAAATGCGTGCATTGTTCAGTTCTTTCTGCTATCATTTGAAAACCGAATTGAAAAACCTGCTTGATAGTACCTTAATGTCAGTAAGATAAGTCTGTAACTCAATTCTTTTATTGTTACACCCTGTACTAGGATGAATATACTGGACCAGGACAAAGTGGCTTAGCAACTTCCCCAAAATAACAGATTTCTCTCAGCATTAGGCTGCACCTTCTATTGTTGTTTCCATTCTTCTAACAAATGACAGTCTCGACTTACTCTATGCCAGTTTATTTCTCTGCAGAATGACTTCTACAACCATTGTATTCATCTCACCCATTCATCCAAAATTGTTGTGCAACTATTGGGTACTAGAGGTACTATGGTGTATGAAGATCCAGGAACTTCTTTTTGTGAACACCATTAACCATCTCTGAGATCAATGGATTTCCCAAAAAGCTCCATTTACTTTTCCATTATATTCTCTTGTTGATATGGGAGGTATTTCACTCGGTTTTCTTGCAGCTTGCTCCAAGTTCACCATATAGGCTTTTAGATAGTACCTCAAGCTTTGGGGTCTGCTTTAAAGATATTACCCTACTCTACCTATACCCAACAAAAAAATGTGGTGAGTAACATGGCCCACATAGCTTTTCCTATAGGTGTAAGATTGCCCATTGCATAGACAACACTGAACTCAATCATCAAACACCTGTTGTGCTCAAGTGGACCAGCATCCATGCTAACCATCTAATGCTAGGCTAATTGCCTTAATGGGCACTTTAGATGCGGATGGAAGGAACATATCTCTGATAGGTTTTTCTCTTATGTTTTGCTCTAGAGCGATATTTTTGTCTTTAATGTTTGCAATACAATTTTTGCAACAAGGACAATACTCGCTAATACTGGGAGATATATTTGCATTCCTTCCTTATCCTTAAGTATGATGCTCATTAATATGGAGCCCAATGAATGAGATAGATTTTCCTTGTTCTTAACATCTTTGTGATAATGATCCTTAATGTTACTATGTCTAGTTGGTAACGAAAAAACCTTTATTAGGCTAATAAATGATGCCAACACTAGCAACATGATAAAAAAAGGTTCTGAATGGAGGCTTTTGTGAGTAGATTTATTCAGAGATCTATCTTCCGGATCCATCACATAAATCATTTAAATCGTCGAAGTGTTTCGAACCAGCTAATATGGTTCATCCTCAAGACCAAAATCATGGAAGAGAAATTGCTTTATGCTCTATAAAAGTTGGGTTGTAAGATACCCCCTAAGAATATTTCGAAATTCCCCACTAAAATTTATGAGTTTCTTTTAGTTTGTCACTGAGGTATTTCATCAAACAGTTTGCAAGCATATGGTTGTAGGTGTATTTCCTTTGTATTTTATTTAAACGAGTTCACCAGTACCAAAAAAACACCTAGAAAATACTTCAAATCAGAATTAATTATTTGGCATTTAACTCAGAAATGTACATACCAATGATAGACGTTTGCAACAGCAATATAACTCCTTTTTCTCATCTGGAAATATCTCAGAAGAGTCCTAGCAATAAATGGCTTCCTTCAAATTTGATAACAGTAGAAGTTCAGCCCAAGCCTAGTACTCCACGCACAACAGTCCAACTCAGCTCTCGAACACCAGAAATCAGTACTCCAAACAGCTAATGTAACATAGAAATAACACGTCTAAACAAGCAACTTGACCCCGATATATGATGCACCAACAACAATCTGAAACACAGCTCCAAAAGAGATCTTAGCCTTCATGAAAATGACAAACTCGACCCTCAAGGAGAGGCAGAACTCAGCCCTCAGAAAAGACAGAACTCGACCCTCATTGCAAGTTGCTCTCGGACCTGGTAAATGAAGATCCTTCGACCTCCTAAATGGCTTAAACTCGCCACCCAATAAAAAAAATAAACTCAACCTAATACTCAGCAAAAGACAGTGATAACTCAGCCAACAAAGAAAATAAGGAATACGAAAGCACTGATTATAAAATCAACTGATAGCACCTTCAAATTTCCCCATTTCTACAAATGTCTTCTTCTCCTCGTCAACAATGAAGCGCAGTGTCAAAATCTGAGTGATTCCGCTCCAATACGAGCTAGGGCGTATAGTTTCAACACTGAAACTAGCAACTAGAATTAGGGTTTCCAAAACCCTAGACTCTCTTCTTAAGAGTTCTCCAAAAATATATTTTTCACAGGATCAAATGCAAGAATGAGAACAGACTCTTCATTTCCTTTTTTTTATAACTAACTTGACACTTTTGTCACCCTTTTACCTTTTATTTTAAAAAAGTCATTTTTATGGGTTTTCTCTCTTTATAATTTAAAAAGGACTTTTCATTAGCCTAGGACCCATGCCCCCTTTTTCTCAACTTTAGCTCTGATAAGATGTTTCCCTAGGCAAATTGTGTTCCCTTGATTAATTTTCCCATCCTAGCCTACAAGAACTTAATTAGGCTAGTGGAATCATCTCCTTATGTCTCCTAAGTGGATGGTGGCATTACATGCGCGTAAAGCAGAAACAAGATTAGAAATTTTTATAAATGTCCACTAATGACCACAACAGTAGATCAAAGGGAATAAAAGTAAAATCTAGTAGTGAAATATTGTGCGGTTCCTAAAAGATGAAATAAAAACAAAATAAACTAAACTATAGAAAAAGAAAAATGGTCAAAAGGATACGCGTATGCCACATAGGGACAAGATAAAACCAGTGAATCAGGAATCGGCTAGCACTCGTGATTCCCAATCAGCTCGGCTGCGAAAAGACCCGATCAAAATCTTAACGAGTCAAACTCGTGCTTATCGAGTTTGACTCATGGTCAACGCGAGTTTGACTCTCAAGTCGGTGATCTTAAGCGATTTGCAGTCAACTCGGGCGATCACTCGGAAAAGTTAGGGTAACATTAGTGGGTTTTTTCTTGGCTTTACATTTTTATTTTCCTTCTTGTCATCGCGCTCGTGGACTTTGTTGTTCGTTGTTCGTTGTTCGTTGTTCGTTTTCTATTGCAGCATGTGGAGATTGACATCGTTGTTCGTTTTCTATTGCTTTTCCAAACAACAAATAGGTCAACTTTGTATTTGGTCAGTGCAATATGGAAACACTTGGGCAAACAAAAGTATAGAAATGCGCTCAGTGCCCTGAAGACGGGAAGAAAAACCCGTGAGCTGCCCGCACATCACAGCCACACTGAGTGTCGCGACCCGCCTATCCTAAAGTAAGTCTACTCGTCGACCTGTCTTGATTTCCTTGTTATGTTTGCAGTTTGAACTTTGCACAGTTCCCTCCCTATCATCAAATTAGCTGACCCAGAACATCAACGTTTGAGGACCCACATATTGTGGAAACTGTATTCTCTTTTGAAAATATAGACATGTGCATCCATGACCGCAGGTTCATACTCCTTCGCAAATGTCCAACTCATCCATCGAGACCACCACAAGACTTTTCATATATATTCATATTGAAAATACTAAAAAGTAAAAAAATAAATAGATATTGTGAATATATTCATATATATTTATCTGATTGACACAACTTTGATAGTACTGGTTAAAGGTGCTTTGGTCGTGTGGCTAAATAACAATGGAGATAATCAAGACCAATAAAGCAACACACAATATGAATTTGTGATCAAATATCAAAAAGTTAAGCCAGTCGAAGTCGTAAACTTGATTCTTTGGGCCTTGGGATTGGGCATTGATTTGAGAAGAGGTTTGACTTTCAAACCTAGGTTTCCATGGGCTTACTAGGATGAACATTGAAGCACACTGAACCCCATATAGGGCTCCTATGGTGAAAGAGACGCACGAGTAAAAGCTTTAAACAACTAACTGTAATCCTACCTTAAAATATTATTGGTATCTTACTAGAGAACTAAGTCATTTGGTTCATGTTTGCCTTTGATGACCTCGGTTTGAAAATAATTCGTCAAAGCAAAACGATGTGATAAAGTTCAGCGTTAATGAAATATATGGTTCTCAATTGGAATTCATGAATTCATAAATACTAACAAGTAAAAATTAAAAAATTAATGAAATATAAAGTAGTCAAATATATTTATCAACAAGAGGAGATGACAACAAAAGTCATCTTAAAACAGACCATGCTTATGGGAGTAGAAAATTCAATCGATCTTGTTCAACACCAATAAAGCAACACACAATATGAATTTGTGATCAAATATCAAAAAGTTAAGCCAGTCGAAGTCGTAAACTTGATTCTTTGGGCCTTGGGATTGGGCATTGATTTGAGAAGAGGTTTGACTTTCAAACCTAGGTTTCCATGGGCTTACTAGGATGAACATTGAAGCACACTGAACCCCATATAGGGCTCCTATGGTGAAAGAGACGCACGAGTAAAAGCTTTAAACAACTAACTGTAATCCTACCTTAAAATATTATTGGTATCTTACTAGAGAACTAAGTCATTTGGTTCATGTTTGCCTTTGATGACCTCGGTTTGAAAATAATTCGTCAAAGCAAAACGATGTGATAAAGTTCAGCGTTAATGAAATATATGGTTCTCAATTGGAATTCATGAATTCATAAATACTAACAAGTAAAAATTAAAAAATTAATGAAATATAAAGTAGTCAAATATATTTATCAACAAGAGAAGATGACAACAAAAGTCATCTTAAAACAGACCATGCTTATGGGAGTAGAAAATTCAATCGATCTTGTTCTTTTTCACCTATTAATCGCCCTTTTTTGTCTTCAGACCACCCGCCCTTTGTTGCGAACTTGACACTGCTACAATGAAACCTTCTATTATATTCATTTAATTTTTCAATTTTTTACTTTTTTGTATCATTTTTAATTTTTAATTTTGTCTATTATAGGCCACCAGGAGCCACAAATTAAACGCAAGTCCAAACAACAATAATGTCAAGGTAGAAGGACTTTGTTTGGGCTTATTATGACAAGATTCCCAGAGAACCCAGACTCCTTTGTAAATTTTTGCAAAGCACAATGTAGTGGAGACATTTATAGATTCAAGTACCACCTTGCACAGATATCTGGCCATGATATAGGTCTCTGCAACAAGGTTGACGAAAATGTCAAACACCAAGCAACCTTGGCACTTGATATGTTGAGTCGGCATAATGCCAAGAAGTGAAAGCAAAATAAAGAAATAGGAACTCTTGGAGTTGGCGATTCTTCTTCCAATACCCCCTTGTCATCTCCCTCTGTTGAATACTCAATGTCGTTCCCAAGTTTCCCACACATGCCTCCAAGTGCAAGTCAAACTCAATGCCAAATGAATCCTCCTACATTCAACATTGGAGGTGTAAACATAAACACTTTTTTGGCTCCCCGCACAAAACCCGATTCCCAACCTACCTTGGATGCTAGAAGTCCTTATTGGCAAGCTATGACTGATGCAATTGTTGTTGCAAGTCCAAGGTTCAAAGCCCCTTCATTAGAAAGCCTTAGGACAGACTTGTTGTTAGAGAGTGTTGAAGATGTCATGCTTGTTCTATCTGAGTTTCGTTCATCATGGGTAGAAACAGCGTACATATCATGCGTGATGGATGGACAGATCAGAGGAATAGAACTTTAATCAATTTCCTTGTATCTTGTCCAGCAGGCACAATGTTTCTCTAATCAGTGGATGCCTCAAACAAGGTTAAGACTGCCCAATTTATTTGTGAAATGATGGAGGAAGTTGTGAAATAATGGAGGAAGTCTTTCAAGAAGTGGGAGAAGAACATGTTGTACAAATTGTCACTGACAATGTAGCTAATTATATGGTTGTTGGTATACTTTTTGAGATTAGGCACCCCATTATTTTTTGGACTTCTTGTGCTGCCCATTGCATAGATTTAATGCTTGAGGACATTGGTAAGCTTCATTGGATACATGAGGTTGTGGAGAAGGTAAAATCCATAACCAAATACCTGTACAACCACACTATTGTCCTAAACACCATGAGAAAATACACTGAAGGTAAAGAAATTGTTCGACCTGCAGTGACTAGATTTGTAATAAATTTCATATCTTTGCAATTTGTGGTTGAGAAAATGTTAAATTTAGGTATGTTCTATGCTAGAGCAATTTATTTCAATTTTCACAGTTAGCTCAATATATTTTCCAGATTAGCAATCACATCAGCATTAAAGTAAACTACAGATAGAACATAAATATTAATCGCAAAAGACAAGCCAAGACAAGAGGACACAAGATGTGGCACTAGCCAAGGACAAACCCCCATGTGGGGAAACCCTTGATCAATTCTTCTTATATGTTCTTCAATAGTTCAGCAGAGAGAGAGATAGTACATATACATCAGAAGTCAACATATTGACTTATCTAAATAAGAGCAGAGATCTTCTCTACGAAGATAGCATATGTGGTAGCTGATCTGCACTGAGTAGAAGGCATACTACTTCCACTAATCCTAGGTGACCCCATCACCATGCTGCTCCTCACTATGCTGCACTCAATCATCATGCTAGACCTCATTACCATGTTGCACACATCATACTACTACATCATCAAGTTGTACCTTATCATCATACCGCACCCACCAGTGTTGCCTCATACTTAACCTCACTGTGCCCATCATGTTGCATCTCATTGTAGCATTTATTTATCACTGTTGCACTACGCTTCATCGTGATGCCCATCATTATCTATTTGCTACATTAACAGCAAATAGGGCAGCCTTCATTATGTCAAGACAGTCCTATCTAACGGTCATCAAATCCTTGACTGTGGTGTCATGGCCTGTGGCCTGACTCACAGTCTTCCTGTAGCTTCTAGGCAGCACAAGTATGATCCTTGATCCTCCAATGATACCTCAATGGATCTGATCCTAAGCTCCCCTAATTCTGCCCTCCTAAATAGCCTCTCTTGTCTTCCTGAAATAGCTTTAAAGCGGCCTTATTTCTCCACACTGAATACTCCTAGTTGTTGTTGTCACGTTGTTCCTTTAGGGCAGATTCAGGCCTAATGTATGGACTTGTCACCCTCAAACAGTAGTTGTACCTTCCAGCAAACCCTCCTTGTCTCGGCCTCTTCCAATCAGTCATACTGTCCTCTAAACCAGTGTTTTACGACTCCGACTCCGACTCCGACTCGGTCGAGGATCGACTCCGACTCCGACTCTGACTCGGCCGAGGATCGACTCCAACTCCGACTCCGACTCGGTAATGACTCGGCCGGCTCGATTTCAATGACTCGGTCGTTGTATAAAATACATTAAATATTTATTTTTTTATTAAAAAAACATAATTTTAAATATTTTAAACATAATTTTAAAGATTTTCATTCATGTTTCCAAACACAGTGGGTGAAGACAGTTTTGGAATTTATTGAAGGTGCTTGGCCCTTTCTTCTAGACCACATATGTATTATGAAGTATCTGTGGCTCCATTGAAGCTACCTGGAACTATAATCTTGAGCAGTCACATAAAATGCTTGAATCTCCATGTTCATTGCACATGCTAAGTATGAGTTCTGTTGAGGTTATGACAATGTTTGCATTAACAGTTTTGTTGGTGACTCTTCATCCTACAGCAGCATGTAAAATTTACACAATTAACCAGTCCTATTGTTTGCAGCATTAAGGTGATTGAAGAAGTCTTGGTAACAGTATGGTGGTGGAGCACATACATGTGCCTGTGTTGCACGGGTACCCGCACCCGGGGGTGGGGTTCTCGAACCCGTCCCGGGTTCCCGCACCCAAGTACCGGATTCGGGTACGGGTTCTTCCCAGACGAACCCAGAAGAACCGGGTTCTTCCATGAAGAACCGGGTTCTTCAAAAAAAACATTTGGGTTCTTTTCCTTTAACGGGTTCTTGGGTTCTTGGGTTCTTCGGGTTCTTGGGTTCTTGGGTTCTTCGGGTTCTTGGGTTCTTGGGTTCTTCGGGTTCTTCGGGTTCTTGGGTTCTTGGGTTCTTCGGGTTGGGTTCTTTGGGTTCTTCATAAAAAAACTATATTAAAAATTTAATTTTCAAATAATTTTTTTTATTGAAATTTAAAAAATGATATGCCATAAATGAATGATATGCCATAGAATATAGAATATATGCCATAAACGAATGATATCATTTTTGGAGTCATTGATGGTCGTTGGTCTGGATTGTCCTTCAGAGATGGTTGTAAGGTCTTCTGAATGTTTCTCAAGGAAATTTTTTGCCATCATTTCCAAAGATTACAGTATCCAAAGACTGTCTTTGTTCACATGCCTTAGCATTGCTCTGTGGGCATGACGTGCTGCTCAAGGGTAATGAATCATTGTAAAAATTTATCCACAGTGATAAGTTTTTCAAAACTTATGAGCGACACAGTATTCTGAAATCATACATGATTATGATATCTCAATATTATACAAGGAACATTATGGGTGTACAATCCCACAAGCATAATATCATATCATATTGGCTGTAGCTTTGTGGAAATATTTAATAAGGTGATGACCATAGTTGGAAAAAAAAAGGGTAGTTGTTTGCACATTCATGAGTCCCTTCCTACCGCAAGAGACTCTTATGATCAGTCTCTCCATTAGTCTTATGCTATAAATTTATAAAAACAATTTCAAAACTTATGCCCAAGGTTTGTTAGAGTCTCAATGTAAATTATGGATCTCTTGTATTTGTGGATCTTCAATGCCTTTAATATTATATGGCATCGAAACCAGAACTGGAAAAGAGACCTCTTACTCTGTAATTTGAGCCTGCAGATTCTTGTAAATCAATTTGGAATGAATTTATGAAACATTCATTCCCGAGCCAAATAAGTTAATAACCATCAAATTATAAACTGTAAATGCACACATACAGGTTCAGACATTTTCGGTCAAATAGAAAGTAGGATTGAGACCAACCATAAGCTGTAATCAGCTGATGCTATTAAATGGCGAAGGGCTATTTTGGAAAATGGCTAAATTAAGTATCAAAATCTGCCAATTTCTCACAGCATTCCTATAACATCATGTTAAGATTAAAACTAGGAAAATATGCTTAAATGAATAAGCGTGTTTTGTGGAAGGGTAAGGCTGCCACTGTTTTAACTTTTTGGGATTGCTTTACCACAGAGCACACCATGCATGGGGCAGGTGGATGATTAGACATCAAGAAAAGTCTAGACCACTATCAGGTTGAGAAGAATCTCCTATGAAAAAATTGTGTTTTTATATGGGAGACACTAAACATGTTTAAATGATTATCATTAAAGTTTTCTTGTTTAAAGTTGAAAAAATGTACAAATTCAAATTTCATATATATTATTAATTATAAATTTATAATTTATAAAATATAATTATTAAAATTTAATATTATTATATTACCCGACGAACCCACGCACCCTGTTTCCAAAAAATGTCCCCGTCCCCGTCCCCGTCCCCGCACCCACGTTTCCTGGCAACATAGACATGTGCATTGATCTTTGGATCCTTGATCAGAATTTCTGAAAGGGTTTGTATTGTTGATATGAGTATTTTCATAAACATTATTGTCCATACTGTGATAGACAGAAGATGCAGCCTTCTCTTCTGTAACTTTTGATCCATCACATGTGAAGGTTTAGGTCTAAATATTGACTCTACCGTAGTCATTATCAATACCCTGGTTCCACAGTCACTACAACTCTACAGGAGTAAGTTCTGAACTTCTGAGTACAGTGACAATGACACTATCAATAGTATGGTAGTATATAATAAAGTTGACATAATATAGATGCATTGCATGGATGTATGACTGGATGTTCATGTTGACATTGATCTACATGACATCACAATGCCCTTGGTATGTGACAGCATTAGCACTAGCAGTCACCCTATTGAAATTTGACACCAGTGACTTCTATATTGTGAGACAGTGACCTATTAGTATTGACAACGAGACAACCTTTACTTTGATATGTGACTATGACCGTGAAACTTTGGCAACAGTAATAACACTATACACCTTCAGCAAATCTTCACCTTCAGTAATAACACTTATATTGTGATTTGGGGAGTGACTCGGCCAGCTACCCGGCCGGGTTGACCGAGTCACATATGACTCGGCCGAGTCATTGGATGACTCGGTCGAGTCATGTGACTCGGTCAACCGAACCGGGTAGCTGGCCGAGTCACTCCCCATGCCTTTGACTCGGTTTGACTCAGCCAAGTCGGAGTCGATTCGGCCGTTTTGTAAAACAATGCTCTAAACAGACCCCTGAAATAGCCCTCAAATGTCCACGTTGTCCAGTCCTTTCCTTGCTGCAGCTAGGGCTTCCTTTTGGACAGCGAAATAGGGTCTTTAGACTGTGGATGGATGACCTTGGATTAGGTCTCTCTAGACTGCGAATAGGGCTTTCTTTAGGCAGCGGATTAGGGCAGGTTTGGGCAGCGTATAGGAGCCTCTTTAGGCTGCGTATATAAGCTCCTCTAAACGTGGATAGATCTCCCTTCAATGATCTGTCTTTTGCTGCGGCTAGGAGCCTCTTTTGACTGCGGTTAGGGCATCCCTTTTTGCTGCATCCAAGGGTTGTCTCAAACCCTTTCAAAATAGCGTATAGGATTAGGGCATGGCTGCGTTCAGCTAGGGCATGATAACACCTGCGGCTAGGGCATGATAGGACTGCATTAGGGTCAGTTGTTAGGCCTCCTTCACCGTGCTAGATCTCCCTTCTTGGACTGCGGCTAGACCACCTTCTGCGGCTAGGGCATCATCCTCTAGGACTGCACTTTTTCCTAAGTTGCCCAAAACGGGGAAATGGGTACGAGTTTCCGAAACAGGCATGGATACGAAATGTGAACCCCCCATATTTTGCAAATGGGGAAACGCAATATATATATATATATATATATATATAATGACATTTAATAAATATGTGCATATATATATATATATATATATATTAGGACATTTAATAAATATGTGCAATCATAAAGCATATATAATACATTCTAATTTATTACATTATGGTTAAATTGTCAATTGTCAATGCATAAACTATAAGTCTCTAAATTTACATCACATTTACTCATGAATGATCACATAATGAAAATAGCAATATCCAAAATCAACCACGAGAAATTTCTAATTTCTTGTCTCGTGCTTGATTGGGAGTCTCCTCCTACATAGTGGAACGACCTTAGTGCTCTTGGTTAAATACATGTTCCATACCCTAGTACCCTACGTGCTCTTGATTATATAGAGGGCTTGGTTATCTTGATTAAATACAAGTTCCATACCCTAGTATGTGACAAAATCCAATGGAAACATTGCAATCCCCCCAATCCTGAAATCCTGAAAAACAGATAAGTCTCCTAGATTTTGAGTGAGATCTAAAATTCTACTTTCTCCATATGAAATCCAATGAGGGCGAAACCACTCTCAAACAGCCTGAGTCATTTCATGGTAATGTTAAAAATTTAAGTAAAAGGATGAAAATGAAAAATAAAGGAGAATGTCACTTTTACTTTAAGAATTTAATATTACCATGAACTGCATATCAACACTAAGGCCATAGGCTTGAACATTAGGCTGCCCCACTCAAAAATACTCTTTTTTATAACTTGAAAGGCATCTAGAAGCATCCAAAAGATATTTTTGTCGCCTAATAAAAAATTAGAAGTGAAAAAAAAAATACAAGAAAAAGTCAAGTTAGAAGAGGAAACTCCGTCATACGGCCTGGAAACTCGTTTCCGGCCATACTAGCCACGTTTCCTCCTCGAGAAACAGGCCAGTATGGCCGTAAACGAGTTTCCAGGCCGTACGGTACGAGTTTCCAAGTTTCCATTTCGTTTCCAGCGGGAAACGGACCCTTCTCCAAGGTTTCCTGCAACTCAGGTTTCTTCCTTAGAGATTATTCTTTCCACTAAAACCCAAAACAAGTGGAGAAGAAGAAATCTCAAGAGAGTTGTGTGTTCAAATGACTTGCAGGGCACTTGTATTTATACCAAAACGTGGAGCACAAGTGGGGGCAGTTTAGTTGTTCGCTGACCTTGACGAATTGTCCCATAACACAAATAAATTCATATCTCCATGAATACTTATCGGAATCGGAAGATCTTTAAATCAATCCTACACCTCTCGATGAGAAGGATCCAAGAAAAATATCAGTTGCCATTAATAAGATGACCCACACGGAGTTTGGCCCTAGTTGCCAATTTTAATAGAAAAAGATAAATCTGAAGAGGATGTTCTTGGGACCTAAGTGGACAGCATCTAAACATTCCAAGGCCCTTGAAGGCATTGAAATTGTTGCACTTGTGTTTAATCATGGTTTCCAGAATGATGTCAAAGAGATTATCACTGTGACAGAGTCCTTGTCAGAGTTCTCAGGTACTTCAAGTCTTTTAAGTTTTTCATTTTTAAAATTTCATTTCAAGCTTCTTTTTATTTTCAAAGTTTCATATTTCATTAAATTTGAAAGCTTGAACTTTCAAGATGGTTGATGGTGACAAACCGGCTATGGGTTATATTTATGAGGCGATGGTCTCGAAATGGAGGCCATCACAAAGATAATATGGGGATGAGGAGGCAAAGTATCTGCCTCTTTGGGATATTAATGATGCACGTTTGCCTCTTTGGGATATTAATGATGCATGTTGTGATAGGCAATTGCATTCCCCCTTACATGCTGCTAGGTACTTCTTAAACCCACAATATTGCTATGATAAGAGCAAATTTAATGAGGATGGGGAGGTTGGCAAAGGACTTATGACATGCATTGAAAGGTTCTTCCCTGATCCATAATTTCAAAGCCATGTATTTGCCCAACTACAGGATTACAAGACGTCAACTAAATTATTTGCCTATACCAGTGCTATACGAGAAAGGACTAAGATGTTGCCAAGTACCCTTTGAGGCTTGAAGGCTTTAAACTTTATTTTGTATGTTAAATGTTTTATTAAATTTTGTTATCTTTTTAAGTTTTTACTATTTAGTATTTAGTACTTACTACTCACAAACACTTGCCACTTGCTAGGTCTTTGGTGGCAAAACTTTGGTAGTGATACGCCAGATTTGAAGAGATTCGCCATTAGAATCTTAAACCAATCATGCAGTGCTTCACATTGTGAGTGCAACTGGAGCATTTTTGAGACAATATATTCTAAGAAGCACAATTGATTGACACAAAAGCGCTTAAATGACCTTGCTTTTGTCTATTACAATCTACGACTTCGCAACAAGCAAATACTAGGTGAGAACCTGAATTTGAAGGTTTCATAATCTGATTTGCACTTTAAAATTCAAACTTTAATTCACATTTCAATGTCTCATTATAATGACAGGTTTGGATCATTCCCCAACCGACCTTGAAGAGATAGATCTGCAGACTACAAATGCATCAGATTGGGTCCAATTAGAGGAGGCTCCTCTTTTAAGCCTACATGACTTGGAGAACTTTGAGAGTCAAGCAAGCGAAGGAGTGGGAGGAATCACTTCTAGTTCTCACTCTTAGAGTCTTAAACTCTTAGTTACCTATTTTTAACTGATTAGTATGTAGCATTTTGTAAACTTTTAGAAGCAAATGCTTTTGGTTCTATGTAGTCACTAGTTAAGAGTCAGGACTCAGTACTTTGGATCATGTTTAGACTCATAACATATATGAGATACTTATTCATTCATGATATTTTGGACATTATTGATATTATGCATTGTTTGGACATGGCTTTATTGAGTATGAATGAAAATTGTTTTTTTTTTTTTTTTTTTTTCCTTTTTTTTTAATTCAATATGTGTATATCTTTATTTATTGAATTCACCGATTTTTTCCCAATCCGATTAAAACTCTTTTCTCTTTTTCCTTGCCGATTTATTGCCAATTCCGAGTCTGGTAACATTGGGTAAAACCATGAGCCAAAATTCAGAACAGGGCCCTGGCATAATGTGCTTAATGATGTCAATTCATATTACAGCAAAAGCTTCTTCTTATACCAAATTCATGAAGATAGTTTGTTGAACCTCTTTTCTGGTAGTTTCAAGGGACCATGTGAAAATTTAACAAAATATAAGCAAATCCAACCATTCTGACTTCAGAATAATCTCATTGCCTTCAGAACCTACAAAACTATATCTCTACTCTTGAAGTTTATCTGTGTTGTTATAAGATAGTTAAACCTTTAACAAGGAAAAATCTTGCTTGCCCCCATATATTGAAGCAGAAGACAGGAAATATATTGAGACCCACATACCAAACTCATCAAGTACAAATGGACTGGTTTGGAATGTAGTGTATTGTTGACATATAAAATCATGAAGAGTTCTACAACACAGCCATTGAACATTTTCTAAGCCACTTCCTTCCTGTCAGCAACCCAACTGTAAACATTTCCACGGTCTAAAATGTGTTACTTGTTTGTGATTCAGTATAATACAGTTTATGTGTCCCATCAACTGAATCATCACTTAACAGATAACACAAATTGCACAGAAATATGAACAAGGGTTTCAGCAAAAACAAAATTGTTGCAGAACAAGCAACATGGGAATCATTGGGGTTAGAGAAAAGCATGCATGAAACATAAAATAAAGTGCTTTGAGAAGGCTATAGAAACAACAAAGCATCAAAGGGCAAAAATCAAAAAACAGTAGATCTAGTCCATGAAGACCTTACTCTTCCTTGCGCCGATGCATCAAATGCAGCAAGGGTGTTTTTTCTAAAACCTTTGGAAGCCTGTATGCTGCAAGGTGGTCATCATCCCGAATGGTAGATAAGGAATCAAATGGATCTTCCAAATATCGAAATATCCGATGATTATAGATCTACAAGTGGCATGAAAATCAAGGTTTAATTAAAACAGTCTCCAAACATCTGGATTCTTAACTAAAGCAGAAAAAATAAAAACACGAGCTATAATACACTGTGAATTGGCTTCTACAAACCTCTGCAAGCAAAAGCCTTTCTCCATTTTGTAAAGAACATGCAGTGTTTAAAGCCTGTACAAGGTCCTTGCACCGACCCTGTTTTGGTACTGTTACAGTGTATGGTGTAGGAGGCACACTACCATCACTACTAAAAACTGTAACTGTCATCGTCCGACTTGTGGCTGACGGTAGAGGCAATGACATATACATAAATGGATCAAATGTTACAGATACTTTGTTGCACACTGGACACACTAAAGTTGACTTGTATTGTCCCTGCAATAAGGAAACACGTTTTCTTTGTTATTAGGTTTCATTGTTCATAAAAGGGCTCATCCCCATTGAAGTTAGACCCATGAGGGGAAATAAATGAATATCATGTAACAAGGTAGGCCACAAGACATTGGTCTGCAAAACCAAAAGAAATAACTTCAATTATAAACTAACTAAAATAATATTGGAAAACCACATTGCCTGTGCAAGGATAGGAAAGCACAATATGCTTTATGGATCAATCAAATTGAGATTGAAAAGAAGCAGCAAGTAGAAAGTGACAGACATAGAAAGGTCATATCTAAAGCATCGGAATATTGTAATACATCTCAAAACTAGCAACTATAGAAAAAGGGCTTCTGACAACAAGAGATGTTCTAAGTAGGGTATCCAATTGCTACCTCACAAGGCAGAAAACAAACATAAAGGCGGTAAAACCATAAGAACATTGTGATACATCCCAGAATTAACAACTATGGAAATAAGGCTCTGACCATGAGAGATGATCTAGGAAGTATCCAATTGCTCCCTCACAAGACAAAAAACAGACATAAAGGTGAAACCTAAAAGCATAACATTGTATTACATCACAAAACTAACAACTATGGAAATCAGGCTTCTGCCTCTGAGAGATGATCTAGGGAGTATCCAATTGCTCCCTCACATGGAAGAAAACAGGCATAAGGAAACAAAGAAAAGACATATGAAGACTGCACCCACCAACTCAGTTGAACCCATTAACAGATGGAGAAGGATGTCCTATATTGGCTAACCAACCAAATTCCAAAGACTAGCTTGAATTGTTCCATAAAGCTGTAGCAAATGATATATAGCAAGCAGCCATTAGGTAGTCCTCATCTTGCATGACCATAAATTCCCTCAAACTTGTCACACGATGTTATCTATGCTAATGTGAAATCCCACTAGCACAATTGGATTTGAGGGTTTTGTTCTGTAGGCCAGCCAAGATTCAAAACTTGTGGTAATCGGGACAAGGCACCAAAACAAATTCAGCCATGTACCCCAGGTGTGGCCCAGGCCAGGTGCGATCCCGGGGTGACTTTGACGGCTTAGATAGCCCTCGATCGAGGTTTCTTAGACAACAGGTTAGTCCCACAGTCACAAACACACTAGCAAACAAACAAACAAAAACATGTTCTCTATGCCAAGGAGAGAGTATAAACCATTCTGCCAGGAATGGCTGGTGCACATCTAATGATGGAAACAGAACCAAAGTGCATGATAAAGGATTTTTTTTATTATTTTGGTCCTGTTCTAGAGTATTTCTTGTGACATGCCTCAAAAATAGCCACTGAATCTTGGGAATTTCTTTGCAAATAACAAACCTAACATATTAACTCAAAACCATTCCAGTTGGGTTTTCTTCAGATGCACCTAATATCCTGCCCTTTTAAACAGCTCTTGCTATTAATTCTTACTCGTTCCTGGTAATTTTAGCATCACTGATTTGATAAGTATTGGTTGTCACCTAAGATGCCTGAGATGGTTTTGAAAACATATGGTTGTAGAAACAACCCTTTTGAAATATCAATTTATGGAACAGTTGAGTTAAGATCTGTCATGTTTTACCAGGGAAGATTGTCCAAAAATAACGCTGTCCCTTGTGTTGTCTCAGTTTATTTCAGTTGTTGATCTATATGTTTGTGAAGGCTGCAATTGTGTTTATTTCGATATTTATGCATATAAATAACTTGCTAATGTAAAGAACAAGTAGGAGATAATAAACCAGATATTGCAGTTGGGGTTTCTGATGTGTTAGATTCAGAAATTTTCACACAGTATCAGAGCGATTGCAGATCACAAGAGGACTGAAGACACCAGCAGAAGAAATCTGAAAAATTTGCAGCAAAAGCAACTGTCCCGAGAGACAGTGTTGTTCCAGAGCTGAAGCAGCAAGAGAAGAAGTGACGCAGTGCTTAGAGAGTGACACAGAGGCTCACACAGAGCCTGCGTCAACATTTCGAGCCAAGGGTAGGGCTAGCGCAGAGACAGAAGGAGGCAGATTAGGCCTACGCAATGCCCGATCATCTTTCTCAGCCACAAAGGATTGACGCTGAGACCAGGAGGAGCTGATCCAACTCTCACTGTGATTGCACAGAGCCAGAAGGGCTCAGATTCTTCAGTTGCTGGGGCTAAGGGAGTTGTGAAAATTGTGATTTAATGGCTGGTGGGACGTTGTTTCTGTCTGAGCAGAACAATGTCTAAGGAGACAGAACCAAAGTAGAGGGAAGCACTACCTCGACGGATTTCTAGCCAAGAAATCCAAATTCGAGTTGCAATAGCAAAGGGGGATTAGAGAGGAGTGATTCGACAGTTGGCCAATTTCCAGGAGGGAAGTCGAGACTCAGAGGGAGTCTAGAAGAGGAGCAAAGATGGCAGTGAACAGATTGAGGGATTAGGATAGATTGGACAGGGCTTCCAATTTTGTCATCTGGAAGACTAGGATCCTGGCAATCCTCGATAAACATCACATCAAGAACTATGCCTTGAAAATCGTAGTTGTCCTAGTTGACCCAAATGCTAATGAGAACTATGAGGAGGCCATGGCAAAGGCGAAATGCATGATCCTAGACAGGGTCAAAGATCATGTCATACCACATATTGTTGAGAAGAACACAATAAGGGATATGTGGGAGGCCCTGACCACCTTATACCAGGGCTCTTCAGTGCAACAGAAGATGCTATTGGAGAATTAGCTAAGGTCATATCAAATGCAGAAGGGATAAGAGATAGATCTCTTCCTCCTCAGGTTGCAAGGAATTCGCGACCAGCTTACTTCCGTGGGGTCTACACCAGATCCAGAGTTTATGGTCAAGACTACACTTAATGCAGTCTCTAAGGACTGGGAGACGTTTGTCCAAAGCATTTTGGGCAGAGCAACTCTCCCCAGTTGGGAAGAGATGTGGGCAGCTCTACGACAGGAGGAGATCAAGAAGTTAACCAAGGCGGGGAGTAGTGGTAAGGGAGTTCAAGTCAGTTGGAGACACGCCAAGTTGATTAGTCAATTCGATTTTTTGCGGCAGGGTTTGCTGAGAAATCGAGTTACTGATCTGTTGCAGCGAAGGGCAGTTCGACAGGAGGCCGAGAATACATATTAGAGAGGTAGAGAAAGTGCGAGAGAGATAACGCAAAGCCTAGGAAGGCTGACGCAGAGGCTAAGGAGGCTAGCGCAGAGGACGCAAAGGGCCAAGAGGGTGACGCAGAAGTCGCAGAGGCTGACACAGGCACCGCGGAGGACTGCAAAGTTGATGATGGGCTGAAGAGACTGCGCTGAGGTGATTTCGTGGGCCAGACTAAGAGTTGATCAGCTGACGCAGAGCCGTAGAAGGGTGACACAGTTCCAAAAGATAGCTTGGAGCAACTTTTGTTGTCCAGCTGAGGAACATTTGAAGTTACTGTGGGGCCAATCATCCAGTTGTTGATTAGCCGGAATATATGTCTCCGGAGAAAGGTACTATTGCCGAGGATAATCTCTGAAGGGTGAGCCATTTCTGGCACCCTAGTTGTATTCAGAAATCTGCATAATAATAAAACGCTCATATCTGCTACACCAGTTTTCCCGCATTGGGTTTTTCGGGGACGATTGTCAAAAAATAATGGTGTCCGTTGTGTTGTCTCAGTTTATTTCAGTTGTTGAACTACATGTTTGTGAACGTTGCAATTGTGTTTATTTCGATATTTATGCATATAAATAACTTGTTAATGTAAAGAACAAGTAGGAGATAATAAACCAGATATTGAAGTAGGGGTTTCTGATGTGTTAGATTCATAAATTTTCACAGACATTTCAAGCTAACAATTCAGACCAGTGTTGTAGGAAACGTCCCCCCCCCCGGATCAAAAGCTCAATCCACGATCCGTACGGATCCGTGGGTGATCCGCCCTCCGAAACGTGTTTCGGAAAAACCGAAATGCGGATCGGGCTTAAAAATGCAGTTCCTGCCATTTCGGAACCTTACGGCCCAATCCGCGTTTCAGTTTTTTCCGAAACGAATTTCAGTTTTCCGAATCCATGTATCGGTTTTTTTGAAATGTGTTTTGGTCTTTTCTGAAATGTGTTCGTACGGAGATAATTGAGCAACTATATGCTTAGCACTAGTCCATTTGGGAGCATGCATGCAATTAACGATTCCAGGATGATGATGATCGAGTTGAGATGCCACCCCCATCTAGTCCCTTGGTTCCTAGGTTCCATGGTTCAACACCAACAGCAAGGGATTCGTCTTCATCAGTTTCAGTGCCACAACTTCCACAAGCACGATCTTCTTCATTGCCACCACATGGAGGCCCGTCGCCACGTTCTCTTCGTGGTGGAAGGAGGAGAGATTAGTAGATATATTCACAATTTACTACTTTTGTCATAAATTGATCATTAGACTTGTAGGCTTGTGACTTTGAACCTTTTTGTCTTGGCAGTGACCAAGTGACCTATTTTGCAAGCATTATTATTTGAATTTTGGACATGACAAATGTTGACAGTTGCTCACTTGCTAGATAAATCATAATATGCTCTATGTTTTATGTTTCATAATATGCTTAAATGTTTTATGTTTTATAATATGCTTAAAAATTTGTTGTATGTTTGTAATTGCTAGAATATAGATGGTTGATGCTCGAATAACTAATCATTGATGTACATACTAGTAACTACAATGGAATCATGGATGCCATATCTATCTTGATTTATGCAAAAATATGCATGTTATCATTCATGTCTTCTACAACTAATTTGGTATTTGGGATGTTTATTTTGAATATAAATGCAAACAAATATAATATACACATATATATAGCAGACGCTTCGCTTCCTAGATTTTTGGAAAATGACGCTTCCGTGTCCCCGCTTCCAAAAAACGTCCCCGTTTCGTCCCCGCTTCATGCAACATTGATTCAGACACCATCATCAGGGCAAGAGCACCTAACATTTTGCCCATTTAGACAGCTTTTGCTATTGAATTATTAATCCTTACTCATTCCCAGTAATTTTGGCATCCTTGAATTGGTAAGTATTGATTGTCAACCAAGTTACCAAAAATTATTTTGAAAACATGTAAGGTTGTAGAAATAACCCTTTTGGAATATTAGTTTCTGGAAGAGACGCATTATGATCTTTCATCTCAACATTTCGGGATACCAAGTTAGACCCCACCATCAGGACAATCAAGTGATTTCCCTGATTATGAACTCTAACTTGGTAGCTCAAAACATCGAGATGAAAGATCTTAATGCAGCTCTTCCACAAAAAGATATTCCAAATGACTTACACTGTCGAAATTGGACAACTTTAATTAGATTTTGGGGGAGGCAAACGGTAGGTAAATATAGAACTTAAACGCATTGTAGCTCAAAACATCGAGATGAAAGGTCTTAATGCAACTCTTCCACAAAAAGATATTCCGAATGACCGATTTTGGGGGAGGCAAACAGTAAGTAAACAGATATAGAACTTAAAAGCATTGTTTGTATTAGAGTATGTGTGTAAAGTTTAAACCCAACTTTGAATCTTGAAGGTTGTGTCTAAAGTTGTAAACCCTTCTCAAAATGGAGCACCCTTATTTTAGGGATCTAAAGACTGATCAAGTTTGACTAGATCAACTTCTTGAATCATGGGATGTTGGGGGTGTTATAGGTAAATCCTAAAGCTATGTATTAGCAAGGCTCTAGCCTTATTCAAACCACACAACACACTATGTTCTTTGGGTTTTTTAATGAGGAGGCACTTAATTGTGTGATTGTTTCTAAAACAACACCGTCACACTTGGATACTTTGGACTTGTAGTGAAACCCTAACCTAGCATCAAAGCACTAAGTCCATGAGGATAAAAACATTAGTTTTCCTTTCAGCATTGAGACTTTGCAATGCTCTTTGGACTTGTGATTTGTTTAAGGTTAGACATTTCTTTTGTTCAAGGAATGCATAAAAATGAAACTTACAACTGATTGCTTTCTAGCGATTGATGACGGCAAAACTCAGTTTGCATATGACAATATACTCTAGAGGGGTGGTTGATGGCCACTAACATTATGTTGGTGACAAGGTTCAAGATTTTATCTAGGTCACAGTTTGAATACATTATGTAGAAGAGATGAATAGGCATCACCACCAACATGCATAGATACAAGGCATTTGTGCAAATTGAAGAGTGATGACCCATGATACTGATTGAAGAATCATGAGTGTTGGGGAATACTTGTCAAGGAGTCACCAAAAGTCACCCACAAAGCCACCAACCAAGGGAATGATACATGTAGAAGAGTGTTGTCAAGGGGAAGAAATGAGGTGCAAATCCAATTGAAGTAGTGTATGGTTAGACATATGTCAGTGAATTCCATAAGAAGTCATCATGTGACAGAGACAAATCATTGTCGTCACCATGGAAGAAGACTACAATCCACCAATATCATATTCACGTGTGAAGTAGATACTAGAGATTATTCATGTACCTGTTATGTCAGAGATACACACAAATTCAACTTTGATTGTCCACCATCAACAGAGCTACCATCAAGATTACTTTGTACCTGTCAACAAAGCTACTATCGACCATCAAAAAGGACGCGTGTGATATAGAAACCACTAACAATGAATGGAGCTGTGGAAAATTAAATGCTTCTAAAGAACAGAAGCAAATAAGATGCCTTTCACTAGTATTGAGACATCAGTAGTTTTCAGCATAGAATTAATCATGAAGTCAAAGACAAGTCACTCTCATAGGTTAATAGCATGCTAGCAACCACAATGTTTGTAGTTTTGGGTTGATAAGGAGGTAGCTCTATTTAATGTAAGTCATGCGTATGTTAGGATATTCTGACGCATGGGAAATATTTAAGTGTAACTTGGTCTAGTGTAGAGTTAGGTAAAGTGTGTTTCTTTACTTTGTACTTTTGTAACTTACAATCCGACAACCACAATATGTTCTAAACATGAAGTGATCCGACGGTTCATTCTCTCCTCAGTATTACCAACACTTGATCCATGGCTTAACACCCAATTGGTCCATGATCTCTATTTAAAGAGCATGGAGGGTCATTTGTAAGGTCACTGTTCATGAGAGAAACTTATGTAAATTTTCTTTCTTTTACATTAATAAATTGCTTAAAGTGGTCGTGTTGGCTCAAGTCATGGATTGTTTCCCTCTTTGAGGATTTTAACCACGTCAAGAATACTGGAGTATTGATTTGTGATCTGTTTGTGAGCGGTGTCCCTTGGTGTTCTATCTAAGGAACTTACCCTGTAAATTCCTACATGATATCAGAGCTATTTGAGGGTCGCATCCGTTGGTGACCCAAATCCGAAGCCAATACAACTGCATTCGACTGTCGTTTCCTAGATCTATTGTTTCTGACTGCTTTCGGGCCGAGAGGACTTCTCTATTGTGTTAGGAGCATCTGTTCCAGTGAGTAACCCTTTTCGTTTCATGCAAAAAGGTTTCCAGTAGCCCTAGCTACGTCATTTTTAAGATTTGGAGGTATATAGTCTTTATTTGTAGTTTTAGTTATTTATCTCTCTATTTATTTCGGTTTATTTATCTCTCTGTTTTTATTACCGGATCTATACCTTTCATTTATGCGTATGCTCTTTGCCCTGCGACTCTGTGAGATCTGAGCAAATCAAAAATAGAAATGAAGGATTTTTCTCATGCATATAATCTTTTCTGTTGCACCTTAGTGTGATCTTGGAAAATCAGAAACATTGAGAAAAATATTTAGTTTCCGGCGAAATCTAACATTAAGCCGTAAGGCTTGTTTTTTGCATGTTCGTTTTGGGTTGTGTGGTTTTTTTGTTTGTTTTGTAGGCAGAAAGGGGTTTTTCAAGTAAGCACGCACCCCAAAAAGCTTCAGTGAGTAAAAAAACCCTTCTTCTTTTCCAAAAATTACTAACCTTTTAAACTAGATCACTTGGTCCAAAGTTACTTTATGAGAATAGAGGTCTTGGGTTCAAGTCTTTCTTTTTGTTGAGTTCTTTTTTCAAAAAACACATGTAACTTATGTTTTAAAGTTACTTTATGTAAAAGTGTTCTCACCCATTATAAAAAGTGAGTCACTTATAATTCTAAAGTCATTTCATCTTTCATTTAAGTTACAATTTAGTGGGTAGCTGATAAAGTACCATTGTAAAAGTGACTTTCACTTATTTATAAAAGTGGGTCACATGGAGTAATCTTTTTTAAAAGTGAGCTAATTAGATTAAGTTTGGAAAAAGGGGGGTTAAAATATAACATTATCATTTACTTCCAAACATTCACGTACTTCATCGGCATCTTCAACAACTTTTCTTCAAAAAGTCATAACTTCTTCATTCGGAAGCCGTTTTTTTTAATCAGCCTAATTTTCCAAGATCTTTCCATTGGAACACTTAGTTTCTGCATCTACAACTTCAATTTTTGTTAAAATGGAAAGTCCATGCCAAGTTATTCTTGACAGCACCAACTACTTTTAATGGTTGTCATACATTGCGGATTTACTTAGAAGTAAAGGTCTTTATAGAATAGCCTCAGGCCAAGAGTCTAAACCTAAAGATGAAGATAAGCAAGCCAAATGGGAAAATAAGAAAGATCACGCACGTGCACTGATAGGGATGTCTATTTCTCCATACCTTAGATTCCATATCGCAAAACTTGATACCCATGATCAAGCAATGAAACAACTCAATAAAGTTTTTGGAATTACAAATGAAATTATAGCCCATCAACTCGAAAATGAGTTGCTTACATTGGACCCCAATAATTTTTCTTCTATTGAAGATTTTTTGTTAAAGTTCAAGACCCTTAGACTTCTCTTAGAAAGTGTTAAGGTTAAGAAAGAAGATGGTAACCTTATCTATTCCATTCTTACGAAGGACCAACCTACTCTGTGTTTGTTTCCACCTTCCATTCTACTAAAGAAGCCTTTATTTCTCAAGGACAAGCCTACAAGTCCCCCTCTTTTGATGCCTTTTGTGATTCTTTAATAAGAGAACAAGAAAAACTCTTACATCTTGGTCTTCTTAATACTGGAAACTCTTCTAAGAAAACCTTAGCAGCCCAGCAACAAACAATTTCAAAGAATCCTAAGAAGCAGTATCCTAAAAAGAATGGTACTAAACCAAACAAGGGTCCTAAGCAATTTCAGTCTCAAAATGAAAAATCAATTCAATAAAATGATAAGGCAAATAAAAACAAAGGGAAGAAGACTAATAGACATTGCAACTTTTGTAATCGAGATGGCCACTTTGAATCCAAATGCTTTAAGAAGATGAAAACCTTGCAAGCAGCAATGAAGAAGTATAACATCCATTTGGAGCACTCTTCAACTTCAACTTCATCTTCAGGAATAGCACTTTTTGCATGTGGTTATCAAGCATCTCGGTCTAGTTATGCACTAAATGTATCTACTTCTTCTCATTCTCATGAGTGGCTCATTGATTCTGGAGCTTCTTATCACATGGCCAAAAACAAAGCCATGTTTTCTTCTTTAAATGATTGTAACACCAAAAATATATATGTTGGTGATGATAGATCTCCTAGTGTTGTAGGGACTGGAACTATTCATCTAGACAATGGTCAATTTAATGATGTGTTATGTGTTTCTACCTTATCCTGCAACCTTCTATTTGTATATCAGATAACCCATTCAGGTGAAGGTAAAATCGTTGAATTTTATCCTCATGATGTTGTAATTAAGGACCTAAGAGATCCTAGACAGATTTTAACTAATGGCATTGCTGATGATTCTACAAGGTTGTATAAATTTAACAAATTTGGGTCATCAACTTTTCCCTCGGTATTTGTTGCCCATAATGATGAAGTGAGCAAACTTTGGCATAAGCGATTTGGTCACTTAAACTATCGCTCCCTTCAAAATCTATGTAAAGAAAATATGCTGACAGGTCTTCCTATGGTATCTTGCAGAGATGGTGTTTGTTCTGGATGTGTACTCGGAAAACATCATCGGGATAGTTTTGAAAACGTGTCTCTTGGCACGCCTCAGCCTCTTTACATCTTGTGCATAGTGATTTATGTGGTCCACTTCCAGTGGTTTCATTCTCTGGCTACAAGTATTTCTTAACTTTCATTGATGATTTCTCCAGACGCACTTGGGTATACTTCTTAAAACTCAAGAGTGAAGTCTTTAACGTGTTCTTAGCCTTTAAGGCCTTTGTTGAGAAACAATATGGACATCAAATTCTTAAGCTAAGATCTGATAATGGCATAGAATATGTTAACAACAAATTCATCAACTTTTGTACTGAGCATGGAATTCAATTGCAACATATTGTTCCATATACTCCACAGCAAAATGGCATAGTTGAAAGGAATAATCGCACCTTAAAAGAAATAGCTAATTGTATGCTTCAATCTAAAGTACTTAATCTTAATTTTTGCGCAGAAGCAATTAACTGTGCAAATTACATAGTAAATCACACTCCTACTAAGGTTTTAAAGAATATCACTCCATAAGAAGCATGGAGCTCAATTAAACCAAATGTAGGTCACTCTCATTTTTTTGGAAGTGAAACAACGGCCCATATTCCAGATGAGAAACATAAAGCCTTAGAACCTAAGAGTGAAAAATGTATTTTGTTGGATATTCTGAAGATGTCAAAGGATATAGACTTCTTCCACCTAAATCCAAAAATGTTATCATTGGAAGAGATGTAAAGTTTGTTGAAAATATATTGGCCTACGAACCTAGTTCGGCGGATGTGCGAGGATGACAGTCCCCCCCCCCATTCTCGGGATCCTCCTTCAGCTCCTCAGCTTCCAAAATGGGTTTGCGCTACTAGGGATGCAGCAAGTGCTCTTGCAGGTGATCCTACAGATCAGCGTTACACACGTTCTCAGTTTGATAGAGCCTCTTCTTTACCGACTCAAGCTTCAGCGAATTATGATCCTGACACCTTTGCAGAAGCTTCAGGCCATCCAAATTGGGATGCAGCTATGAATGAAGAATATCATTCACTATTGGCAAATGATACATGGGACCTTGTTCCTCTTCCAAAGGGATGAAAATTTGTTAGATGCAAATGGGTTTACAGAACCAAGTTTGGACCAGATGGAAAAGTTGATAAACATAAAGTATGTCTTGTTGCTAAGGGTTTTTCACAAGTTGAAGGCATTGACTACACTGAAGCCTTCTTCCTTGTTGCCAAAATGAACTCTATCCGCATTGTTCTTTCCCTTGCTACCTCTTTCAAATGAGAAGTCCATCAGATGGTTGTTAAATCTGCCTTCTTACATGGGGACTTGCATGAATAAATCTATATGGAACAACCTCTTGGCTTTATACAAATAGACTCCAACCTTGTATGTCGGCTTAAGAAATCCCTTTATGGTCTCAAGCAAGCCCCTCGAACCTGGTATGCCAAAATGGATAGCTTCCTTTTAGACACTGGCTTTTCTAGGTGTCATTCTGACAACACTGTCTACACCAAGAAAGTGGGTAAGTCTCTTATCATTCTTGTTCTTTATGTTGATGATCTTATCCTTACTGGTAGTGATCCCAACCTTGTAAACGATGTGAAGTCCAACCTTCAAAAGAAGCTTGAAATGACGGACTTATGACACTTGCATTATTTTCTTGGTCTTCAAGGCTTGCAATCCCAAGAAGGCATTTCCCTTTCCCAGTCCAAGTATGCACGTGATCTTCTACGCCATTTTCACATGGAACATTGTAAGCCAGTCCCTTCTCCCTTTCAGTAGCCAAACTTTCAGTCATTTGTACTTCCCCTAAAATTGATGCTACCTTATACCGTCAGCTTGTAGGAAAACTTTTGTATCTAACCCATACTTGTCATCACCTTTCCTTTGTTTTTGGCCTTATTGCTCGGTTTATGCAAAACCCACATGTAAGTCATTGGAAAGCAACTAAAAGAATACTTCGTTATGTTTGACGTACAATTCAATTTGGGATTCACTACAATGCAGAAGCATCTCCTCTATTGGTTGGTTTCACTAATTCCGATTACGCTGGTGATCCTGATAATCGGAAGTCTACTGCAGGTTGTCTTCACTCTTGGTTCTGGACATATTACATTGGCTTGCAAGAAACAAAGTTCCATTTCTCTTTCTTCAGCAGAAGCAGAGTATCGTGACGCCATAGAAGCTAGTAAGGAAGCCCTGTGGCTTCGTCATATCCTGTCAAAGTTTGGCTTTCAACAGCAACATTCGACTACACTTTGGTGTGATAATCAAAGTGTCATTCAACTATGCAAAGATCCAGTCCAACATCAACGTAGCAAACACATTGACCTACACATGCACTTCATCAAAAGCTCATTCATGACCATGTTCTTGAAGTGAAATATTGTTCAACCGATGATCAAGTTGCAGACATCTTTACAAAGGCTCTCACAGAGCCGAAGTTTACTAAACTTCTCCTACATCCTTCAATCCTATCCCAAGTTGTTCTTAAGGGGGCATGTTAGGATATTCTGACACATAGGATATAGTTAAGTATAACTTGGTCTAGTGTAGAGTTAGGTAAAGTATGTTTCTTTACTTTGTACTTTTGTAACTTACAATTCAACGGTCACGATATGTTCTAGACATAAAGTGATCCGACAATTCATTCTCTCCTTGCTATTATCGACCCCTAATCCGTGGCTTAACACCCGATTGGTCCATGATCTCTATTTAAAGAACATGGAGGGTCGTTTGTAAGGTGACCATTCATGAGAGAAGCTCATGTAAATTTTCTTTCTTTTACATTAATAAATTGATTGAAGTGGCCGCGTTGGCTCAAGTCGTGGACTGTTTCCCTCTTTGAGGGTTTTAACCACACCAAGAATGTTGGTGTACTGATCTGTGATCTGTTTGTGAGCAGTGTCCCTTAGTGTTCTATCTAAGGAACTTACCCTGTAAATTCCTACAACATACCTCCTTAATGGAATGAGTTACATTTCTTTAATGGGCATGAGCTACACTCCTCTTGGCATGCGAATTACTCCTCCTTTATGGCATGTATTCGTTGTTCCTCCTATATATATGTGCCTCATTCTCTCTCCCCTCACTACTTGTGCATTGTGAAAGAAGAATTTGAACTTGAAAAATAGTTGGAGAGAGTTGAAGAAGATTTTGAGAGAGAGACTTGGAGAGTAAGAGCAGAACTTGGCGAGCCAAGGTTGATTCCGTGCTTCAGTGTTTCAGTATTGATTTAGTTTAAGGGAAGGTTGATTCAGTGTATGCCTCTATTGTTGCGATCTTCATGCTACAGCTTGTACAAATTTGGGTGAACTTATTCATTCTCTTGATCTTTCATTGTACTTTGTATCTCTGTTGAACAATTGATTTCTAATAGAAGAAGAATTTGGTTGGGTTTTCCCCTTGTGGGTTTTTCCCTGCTCATTGGTCCTAAATTTTGTGTCTCATTGTATTCTTGGTTGGCTTCTATTGTGCATTTGATTTATGTTCTATCAATAATTGCTTATCTAATATTGCACCATAAAGAAGTTTTGTAATAAGTGATTATTAGAACATAGAACATCAGAATTTCAACATCATGTTAGAGCTTTGGTGAAGACAAGCTCAAAAAGACAAGTGGTGTTCCGAAATATTTCTCCCTATCCACTCTATTTGCAGTCTATTTTCTATTAAAATATCTCTTGTTGTCCACTCTATTTATAGCCCATTTTCTGCTGAAATATCAAGTGTTGTCCACTCTATTTGCAGTCCACTTTCTTTGTTGAAATATCACTTCTTGTTCCTTCTACTTGCTGCTCATTTTGTGCTGAAATTTTTACGGTTGAAATTTACTACAGAAATTTTAATGTTGAAATATTGTTGCTGAAATTTTACTACTTAATTTTACTATTAAAATTTTACTGCTACCGTTCTTCCAAAATTTCAAGGAACCCAGGATATGATAGTAATTTTGTAGATGGTAATTAAGATGTTGCATGTGTTTAATAGTTGTGGTTTTGGTACTTGTTGATGAATGCAAAGTAAAGAGTAGTTTTACTTTTGTTTATGCATGTGTAAGAAAGTGTTGCCTTGAAAAGAGGTATAATGCATAGAAGGTTATGAAAAAATAATTGATAGAAATTGAACGTTGAAAATACGGAGGTTTTGACCCTCTCGCATTATATGAGAAAAGTCATAATCTTATGGGTTTTGGCAATTTTGATATTAGAGTTTACTAAAAATAGTGGTTGTAGGTAAGAATCACGCTTTTGCAAAAGTTGGAATGATAGTTTTTTAAACTAACCACCTTTGCAGTGATCAAAGATGGATTATGACTAATACCAGCATAGAATCTAGATCCATCTTAAATACCGATCCAACATAGGCCAAGAGGGATCCAATTTCTCCACGTGTAAATTTTTTTATGAGCTAACAATATTTAAATGTTTTGTATAGTTATTTAATTTTTTTATTTTTAGATGTGACATAATTTTTATTTTGACGGACATGAGCAAAATTTCAATTCAATTTTAATGACGGATAGACAGTGTTACATATCATATTGGGTTGTAGAATGAGCCTCTCGGCTCAATCATTGCAAGCAATGAAGTCAATTTGTATATTTATTATTACATGTCTTCACTCTGGGATCAAGATTTGAAGATCTTTATAAAATCAATAGAAGACCTATCCATGCATTGATTCATGATAAGTAATCATCAACATAAACGTTGGCACAGAAATTTCACTCATCTTCACTATAAAGCATTACCTTATGTGAGAAAGATGGTTTCCTAAATCTCTGAGATTAGAGTGGATCATGGAGTTTGCCAAGTGGTGTTCAAGAAGATGCATTTCTTCTACCAATGACATATGATTGATGGACAGTGGTAACTTATAGAGGCTGGATCCAATCCCCATTAAAAAAGAAGTATTTTCAAGTCTTATGTTATTTCTTTGTGTCACAAATCTTGTTTAGATTTATCTTAATAGTTCATCAGTTATTCTTCCTACATGACTATTTGAATGATTCTTTCACTAGGTTCTTGATGAGGATGCGGTCAAGAAAAGCAGATCTTGAAGATTACCAAGGTGCAGAATAGTGCAGGAAGAGTAAACTTCAAGAGGAAGTTGGTGCAGGGATAATGAAGGAGCCACTCTCACATCTAGAAAAGAAAGAAAGACATGCCTCATCCCCAAGTGTACTTTCATTATGTTTATTTACTTTTCTATTATTTCTCTTGCTCTTGTTATGGGATCAACAAGTACATTTGATGAATGTGAGAACCAAGTCCTTTGTATCGAGATTGAGGAAGATGTCAAGCCATCCCATGACTTGAGTGGACATAAAGTGGACAAGAGCTCAAGACTTCTACAAGGAATTTGGAATCATGAAAGAGACCACGGTACCGTATAACTCAAAACAAAATGGTGTGGCTAAGAGAAAGAATAGAACTATCATGGAAGTAGTCAAAGCTATGTTGCATGATTAGAAATTACCAAAGTTTCTATGGGGAGAAGCTGCTAACACAGTGGTCTATGTTCAAAATAGATCTCTTCATCGTGTCGTAAACAACAAGCCTCCGAAAGAAGTCTTCTTTCGTGAAAATCCCAAGGCTAAGCACTTGAGGATCTATGACTACCCTGTCCACTTCCACATGCTAAAAGAAAAGAGGAACAAGTTGGAAAATTCAGGATGTTGATAAACATATTGCTCCTAGAGGAACCTTCAGAGAAAGCAAGAAACCATGCCGGTTCCAAAGATATGTTGTAGCCATGAGCAACATTATTCATGTTGAACCATGCACCTTTGAAGAAGTTGTGAAGGCTCAAGTGTGGAAAGATGTAATGGTTGAAGAATATGAGTCCATCATTCATAGTGATGTATGGGAAGTGGTTCCACGACCCCAAGGTAAATATGTTGTGTCTTCTAAATGGTTGTATAAAATTAAACATGGTGTTGATTGCAGTGTTGAAAAATATAAAGCTAGATTTGTGGTCAGGGGGTTCTCTCAAAAAGAGGGAATAGACTATGATGAAATCTTTGCACCTATTGTTCGTTATACAACCATCTGATCTATTGCGCTCTAGCTACTAGATGTGAACACTGCTTTTCTCCATGGCTTCCTCAACGAAGAAGTATTTGTAAAGAAACCACAAGGCTTTGAAGTACATGACCAGAAAAGTCATGTGCGTAGACTGAAGAAATCCCTCTAGGGTTTGAAGCAAGCTCCAAGAGCTTGGTATGTCCGCATTGATAGCTTTTTTATGAAGCTTGGTTTTACCAAAAGCCATGTTGATCCAAATCTCTACTTGAAAACAGCCCAAGGTATGCCTTTGATTTTGGTATTATATATTGATGACTTATTATTAACACATGGAGAACCCCTCACCCTCCAGTGTAAGAGGGAGTTAGCTTTTGAATTTGAAATGAAAGATATTCATTTGATGCACTACTTTTTGGGTCTTGAAGTACGACAGAAACCTAGTAAGATTTTCATTTCTCAAGGAAAATATGTTGTTAAGTTGCTAGAAAGATTTGGTATGACAAAATGTAAATCCATGAACACTCCAATGGAGATGAACTTCAAGAAGTCCTGTGATGAAGCTGCAGGTCTTGATTTGGAAAACCTTTCCAGGTATCAACAACTGATTGGGGCATTGATGTTCTTAGTGAACACTAGACCAGACATATGTTTTGTGGTCAATACTCTGATCCAATATATGATTAAACCATCTCATGCACACTGGATTGTTGCAAACCATGTGTTGAGATACTTGCATGGGACCATCAATCTTGGATTGGAATATATTGCTAGAGATGTAAAACTGCGTGGGTACTCTGATGTTGATTAGGCTAGTAACTTTGTTGATAGAAAAAGCACATCTGGATGTTGCTTTAGCTTGGGATCTGCCATGATATCTTGGATGAGTAGAAAACATAAGTATGTAGCCCTTATCACGGTTGAAGCAGAGTACATTGTTGCTAGCATGGCTAGCTGTGAGGCAGTATTGTTGAGGAAGCTCCTTGGAGAGTTGTTTGTGAATGTGCTAGATACGACAGTAATATACTGTGACAATAAGAGTGGCATTCAACTTGCAGAAAATCGCGTGTTCCATGACAACTCCAAGCACATTGAGATAAAATACCACTATATATGGGATATGGTGCAGAGATGAGACTTGGTTGTGTGAGATCGTTGTCATGTGTTGACAAGTGGATCCCCCAAAACAAAGATGACACTTGGTTGTGTGAGATCCTTATCAAGTGAGGTATCCCCCCAAGCAAAGTTGAGACTTGGTTGTGTGAGATCCTTATCAAGTGGGTTATCCCCCCAAGCAGATATGTGACTTGGTTGTGCGAGATCTTTGACTAGTGGGTTACCCCCCCCCCCCCCCCACAAACAAATATGTGACTTGGTTGTGCGAGATCTTTGACTAGTGGGTTACCCCCCAAGCAGAGATGTGACTTAGTTGTGTGAAATCCTTGACAAGTGGGTTATCCCCCCAAGTAGAGATGTGACTTGGTTGTGTGAGATCCTTGACAAGTGGGTTAACCCCCCGAGCAGAGATGAGACTTGGTTGTGCAAGATCCTTGACAAGTGGGTTATCCCCCCAAGCAGAGATGAGACTTGGTTGTGTGAGATCCTTATCAAGTGGGTTACCCCCCCAAGCAGAGATGAGACTTGGTTGTGCGAGATCCTTGTCATATGTTGGCAAGTGGTAATCCCCCCAAGTGAATATAGGGTGATAGATTAATCTCCCCTATTGTCTGTGGATATAGGGTGGTAGCCAGAGCTCCACTATGATGATTCTTCTTCATTAGAGTGAGACATCATTGTTCCAGATGATACAGAACATAGATGAACAGAGATGAGCAAAGAAAGCAAAGATATTTTGTTGCAAAAAGAAATTCCTCCCTAGCTGAGAGGGAGTGTTGAAATTTTGACAGCTTAGGGATGAATTTCTAGAAATAAAAAGTCTAAAAATAGAATTTCTGAAATTAGAAAGTCTAAAATGAAGAACTCTCAAGATAGTAAATCACCTTGTATCAATTGGTAATCAAGTATTGTTGATAGAAAATCCCTTTTGATCATCAATCAATCCTAATAGTTCAATTTTGACTTAATCATCAATATTATCATTAATATTATTATTATTATTATTCTTATGATACTATTAGATTATTATTAAAAGATAATTCAAGTCACTCAATCATGAACCTCAATAATGTTCTCTTACACTCTCATTATTGGCATGGCATATTCCTCTTACACTCATTAAAGCACATCATAAAAGATTCTCTTACACTCAATAAAAGCATGTAATTAAAGATTCCTCTTATCCACTCTTTAATGCATATGTTACACTCTCTCTTAAAAGCATAAGTTAAAAATGCATGTGTACCTCCTTAATGGCATGAGTTACATTTCCTAAATGGGCACGAGTTACACTCCTCTTGGCATGCGAGTAACTCCTCCTTTATGGCATTGATTCGTTGCTCCTCCTATATATATGTGCCTAATTCTTTCTCCCCTCACTACTTGGGCATTGTGAAAGAAGAATTCAAACCTAAGAAAGAGTTGGAGAGAGTTGAAGAAGATTGTGAGAGAGAGACTTGGAGAGTAAGATGAGAACTTGGTGAGCCAAGGTTGATTCAGTGCTTTAGTGTTTCAGTGTTGATTCAATTGAAGGGAAGGTTGATTCAGTGTGCACGTCTGTTGTTGCTACAAGTTATCTTCATGCTATAGTTTGTTCAGATTTGGGTGAACTTACTCATTCTCTTGGTCTCTCATTGTACTATGTATCTCTATTGAACAATTGATTTCTAATAGAAGAAGAATATGGTTGGGTTTTCCCCTTGTGAGTTTAGCCCTAATCATTGGACCTAAATTCTTTGTGTCTCATTGTATTCTTGGTTGTCTTCTATTGTGCATTTGATTTATGTTCTATCTACAATTGCTTATCTAGTATCACAGCGTAAAGAAGTTTTGTAATAAGTCATGGTTACAGCATAGAACATCATAATTTCAACACAACCTGAAGGAGACTCCAATCTCCACCTTCCACCACCCTGCCACCCTAAAGATAGAAGATAAAAATGTGATAGATTATACTGAACACACTGTTCACACACTTCTTTCAATAACCCTGTTGCACTGCCTTTACCTCTACTTCTATCCAAATGCCACAGTAATGCTTCAAGTCATAACCGTAATTTGTTCATTCACAAACCTTCTCAAAACATGTTCCTACAAGAACATGTATAGAAGTCTTCAAGCACATAACAAAATTTTGGATCATCAAGGATACGTTGATAACATTCTTCATGCTCTCAAAAGAGTCTGTCTCAGAGCCCTTATTACAATGCTTCTTTTGATATTCAATAACAACTTCCAAAAGCAATTGAAACATTATATTAAATTAATCTTCATACAAAATGAACTTTTTCCTTGGCTTTGTGACAAAGTGAAATCATTTATATATTCAATTTATCTTCATGAAATAGTCTTTTCTTTGGCTCTTAATTGAACTTAATGGGGAAAAATAAAATAATCTGACCTTATAACAATCAAAGGATTGAACCAATGATGTTTGTTACTCACATGAAGTGCCATACCAATTATGCTACACATCGTTGTTGATAAGTTATGTCCATATCAAGAGAGGGTGACGGATCTACCAAGTATCCTAATCAAGCTATCAATGTGTGTCCACAGTGCTCATGAACAAATCAAATGTCATATGACTTATATTTATTACACAACCAGCGTACTCATTCAAGCCAATTACTCCACAAAACCAAAACGGCGAAATAAGCGCTCGGTCCGAACCTACGACCCTTGACTTATGATCTCTTTCAAGCTATTTATCTTCCAATTACAGTCGATCTTTAACGGAAGGAAAAATTTAGAACCCACGCGAACTACAGATTCATGAGTAGCACCCGAAGCAAGGTCATAGACATAAGTGGTTGAAGCATCTGAGTAAGCGGCAACATAGACATGGCTAAAGATAGCAGCAGAGACCTATGAAGTCTTTGCTTACAATAGCAATTGTAACGACCGCCACTGTACTTTTATACAAGCATAAAACTCAAATACAATCTATCGAACACCTTCATAAGTCAATGTTATTAGGCCAACCTAGCATGAGAAAACAAAACGCTTTGACATACCCAATATGATGCTTTCCAGTCGAAGTCAAAGGGCGAGGAGCGTACGGTGATATGACTGCTTTTGTCACTTTCAAATGCTCAATTGATTATAAAAAAAATCAACAGGAGAGAGATAGTACATATACATCATAAGTCAACACTTTGACTTGTCAAGATAGAAGATCAAACATCTGAGATCTTCACCATGAAGATGACACAATAGTTCTAATGACAAGGACTGCAAATCTAAACTCAGGTGAAGGCACACTTATCAGATCTCATTCTTCAACGGATTCTCCAAGGTGATTCCAACACCATGCTACATCCATCATCACTATGTTGCACTTCATCATCATGTTGCACTCATCATCACTATGTTGCACTTCATCGCTATGATGCACTTCATCATCATCATGCACTCATCATCACTATGTTGCACTTCATCACTATGTTGAACTTCATCATCATGTTGCACTCATCATTACTGTGTTGCACTTCATCATCTCTATGTTGCACTTCATCACTAGGCTGCAACAGAGGTACCTTATTGTGCCTCATTCGAGATTTCCAACCTCCGAGAAGGACATCCTAAACTGTGCTCTATAATATGGATCTTTGCTCCATCCATGACTGCACCTGGTCACCGAGATCCTATATCAAAGTTTGTAGCTATGCCGAGACTGTAATAACATCTTCAGGAGATTACTGTTACAAGTCTTAAGGCCTTTCTGCTCCATCCAATTGATGTTGAGACAAGACAACACCTACAAGTATGTTGCCTAGACATATGTCGAGATTATCATCAGCCTTCTTTGCTCCATTCGTTCGAGAACACCATCTTCAAATCACAGGTATGCCGAGAGAGGATACTACTCCTTGTCATGCGAGGTCAAGGTATCATTAAAGCGGTTAATTCTGCTCCACACATCTGAGTTTATGACTGCACCTAGGGCATCTCCTTACCTACATTAAAGCCTCTCATATGATTGTAGGAGCCTCTTCCATGACAGCGTTTAAGCCTTTTCCATGACAACATTAATGCTTTTCCCATGGCTGCATTAAGGGTTGTCCTCCATGACAGCGTTAAGGAGCTAGGGCATCTCCTCTAGGGCAGTGTATACTCTTGGTGACTTCTCCTTCAACCAAAACCCAAACAAGTGGAGAGGAAGAGATCACAAGAGGTGTGTCTAAAATGACTTGCAAGCCACCTATTTATAGTGCAACGTTGAGGATGAGTGGGGGTAATTAGCTTGATGGTCGACCTTGATGAATTGTCACATAACACAAATAAATTCATATCTCCATGAATACATGTTAGAATCAGATGATCTTTAGATCAATCCTACACCTCTCGATGAGAGGAATCCAAGAAAAATATCAGTTGCCATAAATAAGGTGACCCACATGGAGTTTGGCCCTAGTTGCCAATTTTAACACTCCCTCTCAACTAGGGAGAACTCCATCTGCTAATTCATCTGTCAATCCGTACTATCTTTGCCATCAGTGCCCTGCACTACTCTGCCCTGCTTTGCTAAACTATGAAGAAGAAAAAGTGATCGAAAATGTATCATACCATTCTCTATTGACACGAAGTCAATCCCATATAAAGAGAGTGTCGCATACCACTCTTACTGGTCTGAAATCAATTCCAAATAAAGAGAGTGTATCACACCACTCTTACTGATCCGAAATCAGTTCTAAATAAAGAGATTGTATCACACCACTCTTACTAATCCGAAATCAATTCCAATAAAGAGAGTTTGTCAAAACACTCTTACTGACCCGAAACCAATTCCAATTGATCCCAAATCAATATCATCCTAGCATAGAGTGTACATTAGTAACACGATGTGTCCATCGGTACTACTATGGTCAGTATCCTCATTTCCCTACTCATTGGCCAGATAAGAGGTACTTCCCATGAGTCCTAGACTGCATTGGTAGGATGTCTCAGGAGTAGAAAGATGAAACACTCATCCTACCTACATGTCGCCAAGGGAATCCCAGGGGAAGGCTGAACCACTCACCCTGTACACAAAAAATCACTAAGGGAAGGCTAAACCACTTACCCTATGATTGCTCATCGCTCCAAGAAGTACCCCCAAGCTCCCCAGGGCTCCCAGAGCTTAATATCCATATTATATTGGACTTTCAGGAGAGAGTCTCTCCACGACTCCTAGTCATCTCGAAAAGTCAAGAATTAAACATTTCCCAGGGGCTTCATCTGAATATCGATGACTTGAACATCAGTCCCAAAGTGATGGAGCCTTCTTGCTCCCCGTTGTAGTATGTACCATATCCCAGATAAAGTGGTCCTTGATGTCTGTATGCTTGGAGCGATCATAGAACATGGGATTCCTCAACAATCGAATCCCCCTCTGGTTGTCACAGAAGACTATGATCGTATCCAGCACGTGTCCAAACAGCTCGCAAAAGAGCTTCCAAAACCAAAAAGCTTCACAGGACGCCATACTCATAGCTATGTATCCGCCTCATTGGTGCTCAAAGCAACCGACTTCTGCTTCCTGCTCATCCAGGATATCAAAGCAGAACCCAAAGAGAACCAGCACCCAAAAGTGCTCTTGCGATCCTCCACACTGCCTGCCCAGTCACCATCAGAACAATCATGCAGCTTCATATTTCCGACAGTGTATCTCAATCCATGAGAGATTGTGCCCCGAAGATATCTCAAAAGATTCTAGGCACCAATCCAGGGAGGCTCAACCATATATGAGCTCAACATGCTAACTACAAAACATATATTTGGACAGGAGTTCACCAAGAACATCAATGCTAGTATGAGTTTATGAAACTCAGAGGCAAATCAAGTCTGGCATCACTATCGCATAACTTCTTAAAGTTGGGCTTCATCGAGGTAGTCACAGGCTTGCAGTTCATCATTCCAAATCCGGAATCCAACTCCCTTTATTGGCTTGAGGGGACCTGACCCAAGTTCAGCGTTAGTTAGCCAAACAAATCCCTACATTATTGGCGCTTTCGGCATCAGACCGTGGAGCGCGGACTAAAGTCTCACCCGAAGCAGTATGGGGGGATGCTGGAACCAAGTTTCCACACCCTTGAGATGGTTGTGATGTCGGTTTATTCCAACTATTCATGCCTTCACGCAGGTTACTTATCCCTCTGCTCTACCCTTCAGTACCTTCGCGAAGTGTCACAATCGGCTTTCGCGCAACCCTAACTAGGGGCTGAAGTCCTTTCACGTTGTTAGGGCAGCGAACTACGCTATTTCCCAAACTAGGCTAAGTATCTTACTTATCTTATTATCAGATCTTAGTTTGCTTCACGTAAACAGATGTTCTTACTTGCGTTCACTTAACCAATATAATTATACACATTTGCGCATCATATAAGCATTAGAAGTGAAATTCATACCCAATATAACAGATGCATAAACAGGAAATAAAGACGCAGAAATGATAGAATACTTCTCTTTATTAATACTTCCAGATAATTACAGACTCGACTCACCCTGCACACTCAGCTGCGGACTTCTAGGCCTCTGCGCACTCAGTTGCAAATCCTCTACCTATGCTACAACCCAAAACTTAGACTTCTACTTCAAAGCTATCTCGCATACATGTTCGATCTTAATCCATTATTGATGCCTCTAACTACTTAGAGCTTAGCTCTATTTATACAATCCCATGATCTGCAGACTATGGGTAGATCTTCTACAGCCGACATTATATTATCAAAATAAGGGCGGACAACCATATGACTCTTTAACATCTACGCGCTCCGCATCCACAAAATGCGGAGTCTTTACATTGGAATTACAAAATTGGACCAAAATATGGGCTCTAAGCCCCAAATTGCCCTTGGGGGATCCCATGCCAAACAGGCCCCCAACACGAACATTGTGACTCGCCCTCGAGTCACTCTGCAGGTGCGGAGATCTTAGAGCGAAGACCTCCCAGCTCTGTTTCACTCACTGCAACTGCGGCAACGCACTAAGCGGCCGCCTGATGGACTTCTTCCACGCATTGTTCGGTGACCGATGCTGCTAAACTACTGCCTTGAATCCTCTGCTGAGTTGCTTGTAGTTGCGCAAGCTTTGCTTCAATGGAGGTTGTAATTGCATAAGCCTCATCGATCCATGGTTGTAGGCGCGCTTTCAAGACGCTTCTTTGTGTTGAGCGGCATCCACCTGTTCCTTGAGCGCCTTTGCCTGCTGCATCCGTGCAAGCCTTTGTGTAAGGGCAACCGTCTACACAGTCCCTTTTACCTCATCGTACCTCTGCTATAGCCCGCGTGCCTCTGTCTCTAGGCGCTCTACATTCGGGTCCTCCTGCAGGGTGATTAGGACCTCGAATCACTGTTCGAAGATCTGCATGCAGTCTGTCACTACAATGTCAATCGCCGCGATTATTGTCATAACTGCGGTGGTACGTTGATCTCTAACCTCCGGTGGAGTTGAAGGTTGAGCCTTCAACTGTAGTTTCGCGATCTGTAGGTTCAGCTCCAGTTGAACCCTGGCCATCTCTGCTCTTGCATCGTGCACCCCTGTAGCTAATTTGAGGACGCACACCTCTACCAGTTCCTCTGCTTGAATGGCCAACTCTAGGACCATCTGGCAGGCTTCCTCCACAATCTGCATTATCTGTTTGTTCTGCTCCACTGCCTCGTTGTGTTGCAGGCCCAACTACTCAATGTTGATGCGCTACTCGCTTATGACCTGTAGAGCGCAACTCGCAACTCCACCTAGCTCGAAGTTCTACGGTGACTCAATCTTGCAAGAGATAGAGCGTCTCCCGAGGGAGCGCAGCCATGTTTAATCCAACCCCTTTCAAACCGTTGACCACAGGCCTGTCAGCCTCATTCTCTGTAATGAGTGCTCCATCTGGTAGCACTATCATGTTGGTCACCCTTGTGTGCAACATTTCTTCGACAACTGAAGTGTCGACTGCGAGGCTGGTGGACATTGTGCCATCCTGTGGAGTGTGAACCTGCAACTCCTACAACTATGTTCAAAGAGCCCCAATACCATCTATTGTTGTTCTTCAAATTGTTGGAGGGCCTCCGCGGTGACATCCCTCACCGTTTCGCTAATATCATGTAAATCCCCCTCAGTGAGGGTGATTGGGTCGAAAGAAGTCTTTGATGCTTTTGTCTTCTTTCGCGGCACTATCTGCTCTCGTGGTCGCAGACGCTTGAGTTGGGTGGATGTCGTCTGCGGGTCCGCGCCACCTTGTTCTGTGTCTGTCTCTGGTTCGGGCGAAGGTGACTTTTGTCCTTCACGCTCTTCTTCTCCTGTTTTTTGTTGTTCCGCCAGCTTCGCAGCATCGCACGCTGCCTGGGCCTTAGCCACTACTTCTTCCTTCCTGCATTTTTCCGCGAGCTACACCATCCGAAGTTTTGTCTCTTCCTTCTTGCTTTGCACGACGGACTTGACCGTTTCCACCGCGAAGCCAACTGAAGCGCGCCACTCCGGCGGCCAAGACTCAAGGACTGCAAAAATGACATCATCAGTCGCCAAGAATGGTACGTCATGCCACGTCTTTGTAAGGTCCTTCCACACCCTAATGAAGCCATGGTGAAAATTTGCATTGAACTCTGCAAAGTTCTGTAAGCTATCGTACACTGTGGGCGACAACCACAGCTTGCGATTGATCACCATCTGGATATTCATCTCCATTAGCACCCAAAATATCTTGCTTTCTCTGATCCGTTGTGCGTCCTTGGTCGCCCACAACGAAGCATACTTCGCTGCCTCTGGAAGGTTCGACGCGACCGAGGGGAATTGGCTATCCTCGGGCAGCTACCATGCCACTAGTACGATTGACAACAGGAGCCACTGGTAATGAAACATTTTGCGCTGCTCTTAAGCCTAGTGACAATTCGCAAGGAACTCGTCACATAGGTAGTTCGCCCAGTTGAACTGGACTCCTTCTGCACATTGAGCCGTTAGTGCAACCACTGGCGCATGCACCTCATCCGTGCGGCACTTCCGCATCACCTTCCCTGCCAATGTCTATGTCACGACCTTAACTGTAGGGTTGTTGATGTTGGAGATGGCATACCCTCACTTCTTCTTCTCCATCTTAAACTTCCTTTTAATTGCCTCCACGAGGGCCAACTCGCCACCTTTTCCCTCTGAAATGTTAGTTGGATCCTGTCCTGAGTAAAGTAGGCATGTAATTCGGTGAATAAGATGGTCTGTGATGGGGATGGTCCCCTCCAGCCACAAGCACCCATCATGCGCCAAGCAAAGCAGCTGCCTGATGACGAAGACGATCACTGGGGCGCAGTGGTAATGCGGCACCCATAGCAGGTTTAGCAACCCTGCTTTCTCCTCACCCTTGAGCCATTTTCGTGGCTCCAATTGAATTGTTCCAGTCGTCGTGTCGATCCTCTAGCGCATTAGCTGATCAGTCGCTAAATGTAGGAACTTCTCGTGGTCTGCGAGGTCCCAATCTTCAAATTTCAATACTAGAACCCGCCCCAAGTGTGGTCCCTCAAAAATAATATCGTCAGGGAGCAGCGGAGTTTGTAGAGAGCTCTTGCTCTCATCTATATCCTTCGACACCTTGGCTTTACCCTTGCGCAAAGGCACATATTCAAGTAACCAGGTCATAGGTTCCGCACCCTGGGTTTCAACTTCCATCTCTACATCCTCCTCATCCACCAAGATTTCTTCAAATTCTTCCTCCTCTTCGGCCTCCAGATTAATGGCCTTCCCCTTTCCCTGCAAGGTGAGTTTAGTCCTCTGTGGGTTTCTGGTCGAGACGCGCACCGGGATCATAGCCTGCTTATCCTTCTTAGGTCGCGGTATGCAAGTTGATTTAGGGACCTTTGCTATCGCTCTGATGCTTTCTGGGGCTTCTACTTTCGCAATCCCCTGCGCAGCTTCCGTGGGTGCCGACATCAGTCTAGTTAGAAGGTCCTGTGTCTCCTTTGGAAATGTTTCAAACACTGAACTTGCTCTCAAAGCCTCAAAGTTCGACAGGTCCATAAACACTTGATAGCGCAACAACTCAGTTCTCAAATTGCCAAGTGTTTTCCGCTGGACAACCACTTGTAATTTATAGGGCCTTTTGAATTTGAATTCGACCGTTCCCCCCACATTCGGCTCATTAATGCTAGATTGGCGGCAAATTTTCAAGAATCTAACCCATAAAATTCGCCTTAAATGCCTGTTGCCCGCTCCATTTGGCCTGAAACCAACCATCAAATCGTGAATAATGACTTTAACGGTCACCTTCCAGTAGACCTGCGCGCCAGCGCAACTGTCTTCGCGTTGTCGCGGACCTTGTGACACTTCGCTACTTCGCGCAGTCCTGACATCGCGCATCTCCCGGGCAATGTAGTTTAGAGTCTCGCACCTCCTTTTAGCTGCCAGGAGCGTTAAAACTGTGCTACTTCCATATAGTCACATCGCCAGATTGCCGATGTATCGCTTCAAATGACTGCCATTCACCTTTCCTGGGAAGGGTTCTCCATTTAACTTGACCAGCTATATCGCACCTCCATCGGTAATCTCCTTAATAATATACGGCCCTAACTAGTGCATCCTGAACTTCCCTGGGAATTTATCAAACTTACTATCATACAACAACACCAGATCGTTTACCTTGAATGTGTGTAGCTTGATATGGCAGTCGTGCCATGCCTTTTCACGCTGCTTTTGGACCTGCTGGTGAAATCCAGCCAAAAATCGTTCTTCTTCGAGCTCATCCAACTACGTGAGCCTCTCCTCCAGGGCTCTGCGATCCGTCATACCTGTGAGCGTTGTTATGCGCAGACTAGGCACAATGTATTCCATAGGCATTACGGCTTCCACTCCATAGACAAGCCTAAAAAGTGTTTGTCCCGTCAGTTTCTTACATGTCGTTCGATAAGCCCATAACACTGCAGGTATGTGTAGGTCCCAATCACTTCGCTGAGCATTGCATACCTTGGTCAGCGCGTTTTCAAGCACTTTGTTGAACGCCTCCACTGTCCCGTTAGCCTGTGGGTGATAAGGTGTGCTCTTTTGATGATACACCTGAAAGTGTGTACCGTGATTGCTCATCAAGATCTTCGGACATCCAAATCGCGTCAATACCTATTCAAATAGAAACTTCGCGGCAGTCATGCCCGTGCAATCCTTCACCGGTTGTGCTTCTGCCCCAACAAGGAAAATACTCTATCACAGTGATAATATACCTCGTGCCTGTCTTTCCTTGAGGTTTAATGGGTCCTACAAAATCTATTGCCCAATTTTCAAAAGGTTGCAACGTCATTTGTGGATTCAAAGGCATTTCATCCCTTCGCGATGGCCTCCCTGTCCTTTGACATACATCACACACCTTGCAATATGCTTTTGAATCCTGATGAAGGGTTGGCCGCCACAAGCTTGCGCGTAGAATCTTCTACGCGGTTGCTCTTCCTACATAATGTCCTCCCGCAGCGCCCCCATGAGCATCTACGAGAATGTGACTTCGTTCAAATTCAGGTAAATACCTTCGCAATATTTCATCATTCCCCATCTTGTATAGATGCTCAGCAATGACAGAGAAATTTGTCGCGCGCACCACTAATTCCTTCTTTTGCTAGACAGAGTATCCTTCCAACGCAGTTCCAGTTGTTAGAAAGTGAATTATATCTTCAAAATGTCCATTCGCGATTCGCACATCAAAGAGTTGCGCATCAGGTAATCCTTCCTCCAAATTAGTAGGTTCCTCCCCTGTCTCGATGCGCGACAGGTGATCTGGTCCCGCGTTCAATCGTCCAGGCTTCACAACAACTTCAAAATCATACTCCTGGAACAATAGAGCCATCTGCAAATTCGCCCCCCCCCAACACAGGCTTATTGACCAGATACTTTAGCTAGGAGTGATCTATATACATCTTAAAGTGCCCTCCTAGCAAGTAGTGTCGATACTTCTGGAGCGCATATACCATAGCTAGCCCCCCGCGCTCAATGGTGGAATATATCTTCTCTTCTTTGGATAATCTGCGACTTGCGAATGCGATAGGGTGATCCAAGCCTTCTCCACCATCCTGTGTTAGTATTGACCCCAGCGCTATACACGACGCGTGAACATGGACATGAAACTCTTTCTTCAGTTCGGTAAGACAAAAATCGGCGCAGTAACCATCTTTTCTTTCAATATATCTAGGCTTTTCTTGCAGTCATCATTCCAGCAAAACGTGACATCCTTCTTCAACAATTATTCAATCAGCACGGTGATCTGGGCATAGCCTTTGATAAACTTTCTGTAATATCTCGTATGTCCAAGAGTAGCGCGCAGTTGTTTCACACTTCTCAGCGCTTCCAAGTTCAAAATCACCGCGATCTTCATGGGGTCTACCATCAGCCCTTGTCTGCAAACCACATACCCCAATAGGTTCCCAAAAGGAACAAGAAACAGAGACTTTTTGAGGTTGAGCGCGATTTCGTATCTTCGACAGGTATCCAGCATCAAGTGCAAGCTCGCTACATGGCGTCTAACCAGCGCAAATACAGTCAAGTCATCAAAATAGACCTCCAAGAACTTATGAATATATTCCTTAAATGCCGCAACAACCACGTGCGAAAATATGGTTGGCGCATTCTTCAATCCAAATGGCATGATAGTATATTGAAAGAAACCCCACTTAGTCGCGAAAGTTGTCTTGCTCTTATCCTCCAGCGCGATTTTGATCTGGTGGTACCCCAAGAACCCATCAGTGAAAGAATATGCTTCCTGACCACCTACATTGTCCAACACTTCATCCGTGAACGGAGTTGGGAATGGATCATGCACACAAGTGTCATTCAATTTTCTGAGATCCACGCATATCCTTATCTCGTCCTTCTGCTTCTTCTCTTGCACCACCATTGGGCTTACCCAATCAGATTCTTCCACAGGCTCAATGATGCCTGCTGCGAGCATTTTGTCTAGTTCTACGCAAACCTTCTCCTTGTATTTCGGATTTAAGCGGTAAGGCCTCTGCTTAACTGGCTTTGCGTCGGGCTTTAACGTGATCTTCATCACTCCTAGATCTCCAATGATTCCTTTCAAATCCGTGAACTTGGTCGGGAATAAGTCCTGATAGTCGCGGAGTAATTCAGCGACTTTATCCACCGTCGCGTCGTCCCAGTAGTCTTCGATCTTTGCAAATTTGGGTTCTGCCTCCGTACCAATGTTCACCTGTTTAGTTTTCACCGGCGCGTTTATATTAGGGTTCTCAATCTGTGGTCCTTGAACCTCGCGATGGCCTTTTGTTTCTGGAATGTTAATATTCCGTGGATCCTCATCCTCCTCTTCAGCAGTTACATTATAACATTCCAGCGCATGACTCAACTGAGTAGCCCATTCAGGTTGAATCAGGTCTAAAGGCTCCTATGGTATCCTAAAGATGGTTGCTTTTACCTCTTGTAGCACTTCATCAATACTGTCCCACCCATCCTCAAAACTGAAGGTCATCATGAATCCTTCGCGCAGGATATCCCATTCACATGTCTCATGGCAGAGCTCTATTTTTATATACTAGTTCATTGGTATAACATCTAGGGTATGACAAAACAGGTGCACCCACTCAAGTTATGGCTTTTCTCCATAGGCATGTGTCCACTCGGCCGGATGCACGCACGGATCGTCCTGTCCATCATACTTGTCTGTCAGTCGCATCTTAGGCTTTCCAAATCATACTCGCATCATTCTCCTACATTCGCGCCAATCATCAAAGCTTCCTTTGTGTGCACCCCACCATCTTGCGAGCGTAGCGCGCAATACCCAGTCCAAGGCCTAGAAGCATTGCTTTTCCAGCACCTCCCTTTCAAATGCATCCAAGAAGGTATCTACCTCATTTAGACCATCATAAGTAGGCAGATTTCTTGATTTTGTCGACATGCAGTGTAGCAACCGGGTCATCATGTTGCAATTCAGCTTAGTTACCTCATGTAACCGATTCTGCGAGCATTCTACTTCTTCATCAGGATCTGAAGTGCAAGAGCTCTCAAGCTCCCATGTAATCCGCCCATCTGCGGTGCGATTCACCCAATCTTGGTCTCGCGCTGTTATCTTATAGATGCAGTCCAGATCATCATCACTCTCATAGTCGCGAACTTGTTCTGTATACCGCGATCTTTTAGCAGGATCCAAGGGCATGATTACGCGCAGTGACTTCTTCACAAAGATCATCTTCCGCTTCTTCAAATTGATTACCCCATTCATATCAGTAGCCCAATCAATTCCCAAGAGCGCGCAGTAGGGATTGTTGTCATCAATAATCTCTATAACTTCAAAATTTGCCAGCGCGCTCGCTCCCTCAATATCCACGATTACTCCCTGCAATCGCCCCATGGGTATGATTTTCTACTAATTTTCCATTCTCAGCTGAATCGGAGACCATTGCAGCGCAAGTCTCCCCATTCGCTCCCATGTTTGTTTCAGTAAAACATTCACATCTGACACCAAATCCAAAATGACTTTATCCATCTCGTATACTCCGATCTGCGCGGTAAGTCTCATTTCACGCCCCGTCCTTGTTTTATGCTTTCCGATCGTTCGGACTACGTGCAGTTCTCTTGGCGCGGTCCCAGCACATCTGTTGATGAGTTCTTGTAACCCTTTCACAGCCTTACTGTCGCGCAGTAACTTCATACAAGTTTCCAAGAAAGTTGTGAGCATGGAGGGATCCATCTCCGACTCAGGCTAATCTTTGCTTCCTGAAGTGGAGGCCTCAGCGAAACTTTTCTTAGCTTCCATGAAGGTTTCCCGAGCGCACTCCAAATCAAGCTCAACTTCTTTCGTTGGGGCTTTGCGAACCCAGTACTGTCTTCCAGTTGTTTTCCCTTGTCATCTCCCATTGCGATTCCACTTCAGAGCACTATATTTATGTTCGGATCTTCCTCGAGCGGCTCAGGCCTCATCATCTACAGGTTCTGAGTCGGGGGAGGTGGCAGCGCCACTTTGTCATGTATCCTAGCTATCAGCTAGGACAATCTTCTGTTTCATGGTCAAATAGTGTGCAATACTTGCACAATGGACGCGTTGGATTAGTGCAATCACTGGCAAAATGTCTTGGTCCTCCGCAATTGTATCAAATCAACTGTCCTCAACCTCTACTAGGTCCTCCTCTGCCTCGACCTTGTCCGCGACCCTGAAATCCTGTCCGCGCCATCCCTGCGTTCTAGTCAAGGGGCCGCGTTTCGGCCTGAACCCTATAGGTGGGAGTTCTATCCATCATCAATTCATAGCTCCTGCAAGTATGCTCGTCATGTTCCACTAACCTACAAAAGTTTCAAAACAATTGTTGCGGAGTTTGCGTATACTTCTGTAACAAGTGGCAGTTATCTGTGGCATGTATTCCGGCTACTTAACAGATAGCGTACCACCCAGCAGGCGTCGCGCTAGGTCCTGCTTGAGCTTCTGACCTTCAAGGCATCGGTCCTCCTCCTGCAAGGTAATTTGTAAAGATCGGGCAGTGGTCTTTGTCATGACCCTGACTCTTGCATCTCATGCACCATACTTCCTCGTGTACTTCCGGTTGAACTGTCCTGTCCTGTTTAAGTCTCTGCATCTCAAGGCACAGATTCTTCAGCTATCTGTGGATCTGTTGAACTCCCAGATTAGGATCTTGCATCGAGGTCTCATGTAGTCTCATGGAAATCTCCAAGGCCTCTGCCTGAGTTGTTATCTTTTGCTGCGATAGTGCACTTCTTAAGTGTGGCAGTAGAGAAGCTCCAAACCATTCGCGACATTGTACATCCGCCAAATTCATATTGGCTTCGCGTATCGTACATTATAGCCTCTAATCCAGCTCCCAAGGCGTCTCGCCTGGTAGCATCATGATTTCTTTGAATCCAATAATCAACTGCGTTTCAGATTTAGGCCAAATAAATTCCCTATTCAGTGCTGCTTCAATGTCTGCTACTCTTGCATTCGGGTTATCGTTGGAGTACTTAATATACTAGGTCAGCGCGCGATTCTGCAGGGCACTAACCAGTGTTGCTTTCTTTATATGGTCATTTGTCACACCTTGAGCTTCCCATACAGCCTTCACTACGAACCAAAATTCGTTCGGGTCCTCATTTCTCAAGCCTTTGAACAAAGGCAACTTCACTGTGTCCGCCATACTGAATCGCGATGGTGGTGGAGGTGGTACAGGCGAAGATGGAGGTGATGGAAGTGAAGCCGGCGGTGGTGTGGGCGAAGGTGGTATTCGCGGAATTCTGTCTTATCAGATGAATAGCACTTCGCAGAGAGACCTTCGCGAGCTCTTCGTCGTCCCCTTGCGGCGGTGAAATCAAGGGGCTATTCTCTGGACCCTTATTTCTTTCGTTCCTGTAAAGCTTTTCGCTTCGTGTAACCCCGAACATCAAGGTAACTGCATAACCCACTTTTCGCACAACAGCATTTTAATCGAAGTATTCAAAGATTTTACGTACTTACCTCACAGTCCTTTAAAGAAGCATCGCTCTGCCTCGCTATAGTTGACTGAGGTGTCAACCGCGAACTCAGTAACAAATCCTCCTATAATGTGATCGAGCCAATGATCGACGGCGCATGCGATCTTATCCTCCGATGCTTCCAATCTTCGCACTAGCTCCGAGGTCCACACAATAGAACGCCAAGTTTCCACCTTCCTTGACTAATCTACTAGCTTCGCGATCCACTCGTATAGTTCAGTAGGAAAGGAGGCAAAAAAGATTTCGTGGATCTCCGTATACATGTAACTATCTAACCACTCTTCTTTTGACAGTCGCGGGTTTCTGTTTTCCTGTGCCGCGAACTCGTGAATCCTTCTGTTCAACCAACCTTCAATTTCTTTCTTTAGTTGGATTCCAATGATACGACATCACACATCTCTTATGCAAATTCTTGTCCCGACAACAGAACCATTTGTTGGCTTGAGGGGACCTGACCCATGTTCAACGTTAGTTAGCCAAACAAATCCCTACACTACTGGCCCTTTTGGCATCAGCCCGAGGAGCGCGGACTAAAGTCTCACCCGAAGCAGTATGGGGGGATGCTAGAACCAAGTTTCTTCACCCTTGAGATGGTTGTTATGTCGGTTTATTCCAACTATTCCTGCCTTTGCACGGGTTACTTATCCCTCTGCTCTACCTTTCAGTACCTTCGCGAAGTGTTACAATCGACTTTCGCTCTGCTAGGGCAGCGAACTGCACTATTTCCCAGACTAGGCTAAGTATCTTACTTATCTTATTATCAGATCTTAGTTTGCTTCGCGTAAACAAATGTTCTTACTTGCTTTCACTTAACCAATATAATTACACACATTCGTGCATCATATAAGCATTAGAAGTGAAATTCATACCCAATATAACAGATGCATAAATAAGAAATAAAGACACAGAAATGATAGAATACTTCTCTTTATTAATACTTCTAGATAATTCCAGACTCGACTCGCCCTGCGCACTCAGCGGTGGACTTCTAGGTCTCTGCGCACTCAGCTGCAAAGCCTCTACCTATGCTACGACCCAAAACTTAGACTTCTACTTCAGAGCTATCTCGCATACATGTTCGATCTTAATCCATTATTGATGCCTCTAACTACTTAGAGCTTAGCTCTATTTATACAATCCCATGGTCCACGGACCATGGGTAGATCTTCTACAGCCGACATTACATTATCAAAATAAGGGCAGACAACCCTATGACTCTTTAACATCTACGCGCTCCGCATCCACAAAATGCGGAGTCTTTACATTGGAATTACAAAATTGGACCAAAATATGGGCTCTAAGCCCCAAAACTACCCTTGAGGGATCCCGCGCCCAACGCCCTCTTACTTTTGCAAATGAGAGGGTCTGCACCTGTCAAAAAGAGGTCGTCCTCGTAAGCTAACCAATATGAGAGGTCTATCATCTTAAAGCAATGGTTTGGATCAGCTTCATTCCTAGTGAATCTTAGCTTCATCATATAGCTACCAGTCCTTTCATACCAAGCCCGGGGTGCTTGCTTCAAACTATAGAGAGCTTTCTTCAACTTGCATACATGACATTCCCGAACATGAATCTCAAAACCCCTCAGGTTGTTTCTTCCTTCAGTACATCTCAAACATGTACCTTCATGCTCTTCCTTGAACGCAGGCATCCCTGTCACCATCCGACTTACATCGAGTAGGGCCTTACAATGAAGATGGTCAAACCTCTGGTGCCATAGGAGAGATGTGTCATATGATATGGTCCCCAATGGACTTCCTGCAACTTGATACAAATTGCCAACCCTGAACCCAAGAGTAAAAGCATCTTGAAAATTCCTTTTTCAAACACATACCTTTTGATCGATGAATGCCACCTTGTAACCTTTCTCTTCCATTGACACAAGGTTCTTCTTGAGATCAGGTACATAAAGAACTGTTACCCTTATTCAAGTGAAGGGTAACATTCCCTACACCCTTTCCGGGATAGGTGGCATCATCTCCAAGAATAATCTTCACGATTGTTACCTTCTTTATCAAACTAGAGAGTGCTTCCTTGTATCTGGTGTAGTACTTTGAGGCACCACTATCAATAAACAATTTCCCAAAGAGTCTGGAGGAGAGGTAGTGGATAGGGCCAGTATAAGATAATACTCCTTTTGCTTATCAGAGACAACATTTGATTATTCATACCTGGAGTTCCTTGCTTTCCTTGAAGAGTCGGCCATTTCCTTGATGACCTACATTCTTTTTTCCTTTTTGCCATTATACCTGTCATTCCTTTGGTCATTGAAGATGCCCTTAGAATGATTGTTATCACCATCAAGTGATGTGTCCCTTCTATTCGAACACTCCTTCGCATAATGGCCAAACTCATTGTAAGCAAGGCATCTGCCTTTCTTTCCACCCTTAGTGTACTTGTTCTTTGTAGTAGTCGGTGCATTTGATGGAGGCTCAGGGATTTTACCCTTCACGTAATCCAGTACTTCTTGCTCTTCCAATGTCAGATTCAGAGACATCTTCCATCCATCATAGCCTTTTTACGAAGCTTGACTGCAGCCAGGAAGAGGGATGAGGAACCCATTGAGCCTTTGACCTTGTCCAACTGTTTTCGATGATTTCTCTTTCACTCTTGCTTGGGCTTTGTCTTTGCCTCACCTCTGATACCATTTTAATTTTAGGCATGTTCTATGCTTAGAGAAAATTTACTTCAATTTCATATTAGCTCATTATCAATTCCAAATTAGCAATCACATTTAGCATGATAGTAAAACACAGATAGAACATAAACATAAATCGCAAAAGACATACCAAGACAAGAGGACACAAGATGTGCTGCCAGCCAGGGACAAACCCCAATGTGGGGAAAGCCTTAATAAATTCTTCTTATATTCTTCAGTAGTTCAGCAGAGAGAGAGATAGTACATATACATCAGAAGTCAACACTTTGACTTGTCAAGATAGAAGATTAGATATCTGAGATCTTCACCATGAAGATGACACAATATTTATGATGACAATGACTGCAAATCTGAACTCAGGTGAAGGCACACTTATCAGATCTCACTCTTCGATGGATTCTCCAAGGTGATTCCATCACCATGTTGTATCCATCATCACTATGTTGCACTTTATCACTATGTTGCACTTCATCGTCATGTTGCACTCATCATCACTATGTTGCACTTCATCACAATGTTGCACTCATCATCAATATGTTGCACTTCATCACTATGCTGCACTTCATTATCATGTTGCACTCATCATCACTATGTTGCACTTCATCATCTCTATGTTGCACTTCATCACTATGCTGCAACAGAGGTACCTTACCGTACCTCATTCGAGATTTCCAACCTCCAACACTAACATCCTAAATTGTCCTCTATAATACAGATCTCTGCTCCATCCATGACTGCACTTGGTCATCGGGATCCTACACCCAAGTCTATAGCTATGTCAACATTGTAATAACATCTTCAGGAGATTACTGTTACAGGTCTTAAGGGCCTTCTGCTCCATTCGATTGATGTTGAGACAAGACAGCACCTACAGGTATGTTGCCTAGACATATGCTGAGATTATCATCAGCGTTCTTTGCTCCATTTGTCGAAGAACACCATCTTCAGATCACAGGTATGTCGAGAGAGGATACTACTCCTTGTCATGTGAGGTTAACGTATCATTGATGTGGGTATTTTTGCTCGACAAATCCAAGTTTATGACTACACCTAGGGCATCTCCTTACCTGCGTTAAAGCCTCTCCTACGACTGCAGAGGAGCCTCTTCCATGACAGCGTTTAAGCCTTTTCCATGACAGCGTTAAGGCTTTTTCCATGGCTACGTTAAGGGTTGTCCTCCATGACAGTGTTAAGGAGCTAGGGCATCTCCTCTAAGGCAGTGTATACTCTTGGCAACATCTCCTTCCACCAAAACCCAAATGAGTGGAGAGGAAGAGATCACAAGAGGTGTGTCTAAAATGACTTGCAAGCCACCTCTATTTATAGTGCAACGTTGAAGTTGAGTGGGGGTAATTAGGTTGTTGGTCGACCTTGACGAAGTGTCACATAACACAAATAAATTCATATCTCCATGAATACATGTCGGAATCAGATGATCTTTAGATCAATCCAAGACCTCTCGATGATAGGAATCCAAGAAAAATATATGTTGCCATAAATAAGGTGACCCACATGGAGTTTGGCCCTAGTTTCCAATTTTAACAGTCATACCTTGGACACTGCGCAATCATAGATTCACCGCATTGTCATTGCATCTGAAGAAGAAGTGTGATTATCCTTTGTTGCAAGACACTCCCCTACTTCGTTGTTTAACTTGCTCTCCATTTATGTGGTCAAACCACCAATCACCACAGATATTAAACCATTCGCCATTGATCAAACTACGGAGAAACAAGTTGTTACAATAGAACCACAATTGGAGATGGCAACAAACTTGAAAGAATTCAGACTCTCGCAATGAGAAAAAGTACAGTGAGCTTCAACTTTTCATTTTCTTCATATCATCATTAAAAACAATGGATGCATCTTGAAAAGCTTCTCTATGCAGAACCTTAACCAGAAAGCAACTTGTCCACCAAAACAAAACAAAACAAAACAAAAACCAAAACTCTCGGTGTTCACTAAAACAACTCACTCCAACTTCGTCCTACATAGCACATGGTAATATACAAAGAACTCCGACAATTTGACTTTGCCAAGAAATCAATCCTGAGAAGCACGTCAAAAATCTTTGATTTGTCCCAGTGAGATGCACCAAGAAGATAACCAAATATGCTTAGATATCCACAGAAAACTTCATAAAAGGATTAGTCTTTTAGGTACATAACTACAAAAATTTTGCCTCCTTTGGATATTTGTGTTGCCCTGGCCTTAGAACAAAGGATGAAATTTCGTCAATTTTTTATACAACAAATGAAGAGATATGTGCACCATATATAGTGATGGAGGGATCTTCTAAAGGGGTTGACATGGCTTTATCTCATGGAGCCAACCATGAAAAATTTGAATTTGAATATCCAAAGATGAATATTTTGGAGCTAAAAACCAGCAGTCATTAAGGTTGACTTTAATCCAATTTTTTGGTTAATTAACCCTTGATAAAATCCTCTTTTGCAATCTAAATTTGGCTAGGATAGACCAATCAAAATTTTAAGTTAATTTTCTTGAATGAATAAAAACATTAATAACCAATCAATAAGTTGCCCTTATCATCTCGTTGTGGGGCTTCTTGACCAAACTTTGGGACTCCAACTTTGAACAATGATATCTCCTCAACCATGAGGATTTATGAGGCGTGACACATATCGTTGGAATCGGAATGAAGACGAGAATCAAATGATGATGGTCTCGTGATCAAAATCAATGTCCTTCACATCCATTTTCCTCAACAAGTGTGGGGCATATAGGGCTTCCCTTCTTCTCTTCCAGGGATTTTTGTCATCTGGAGCTTCCAATCAATGCAAACTAGATGAATATTAAGAGCATACAAGGATCAATGTTGGCATCAATGACAGCACCATTCAATAGCAGAAGTCACCCAAAGTCTCCTTCAGACACTTGCTCTAGTGTGAGCAAGTAGCTATTGTAATTAGATATGTTGGCCATTGTGCTAAAGAAGCTTAGGAAAAGTAAAGTATTTATTTTAGAGATTATGTTTTAATATCGGATCTCAAGTGAGGCAAGATCTAATTTGGACCATCAATATCTTTAGAGATTAGGGTTAAGGATTTAAATTAATGTAAAGCTATAAATTCAAGGCTAAGGTGAGGAGAAAGACACACCATACAGCGGCACTACCCATTGAGAGAGCGATTTTCTAAAGTGACGAGTGGGACACTCAAGTGTGTTAGCTCTGAGGAAAGTACAAAAGTGCAAAATTAGAGATCCAGGTCAGCCAAGAAGATGAAGGACAGATATTTTCTTCAGTTGGGCCATTCTCCCAAGATGGGAACCCAAGTGGGTTCTAGGTTATTAATGAAGATATGTTGATTGGGAAAAAATTGTTTGTCACTCGTGATTGAAATTGGTGTAATTTTTGCCTCCATTAATTATGTGAACAACTTAAGAACATGTGCATTTATTCAGTAGATCTGTAATTTGCTAGGTTAATAGAATATCGAGTGCTAGGTTCAATACCTCTAAACCAGCTTCAAATTTTGCCCTCAATACAATTGAAATTAATCCTTAGATGCAAGGCTGAAATGGCTTCAAGCGTGCCCTAAGACAAGCCTAAAATAAAACTCAAGGCAAGGATGAATTAGGCCTTAGGCAGGGTCAAACAAAGGCCTCGGTATTTTGCTTTAGAGGTCCAAATAAGGCCTCAAGAAGCTCGAGGGTTTGCCTCAGAGACCTACCTCAGAGAGGTTAAAAATGCACCAGATCTGCCCTAATACAGTGTCAAATTTTTCTTCGAAAACAGAGCCAAATAAGGTTCAAATGGGGGATCAAAAATGCCTTAGGAATGCTTTGTTTCAACCAACGAGTTCAACATGGAAGATAGAGCCAACAATATCACAATTTTTGGAACTTGGACCTTCCTCCTTCAGATCTTCAATAAGCACCAAGTCTCATACAATTCCCATGAATCTATGATAAAAGAATGATCTGAGTTGATGATTCTTTTGTGCTTCACGGTTAAGGTATATATACACATTTGGAGGGGGGGCTATATTAGGGTCCACCTGATCCTCAGATCAAAAAAAAAAACTTTTTGAGAAGGTACGACTATCCCTGGAGTCGACTTGAACCTTTATCAAGCCGACAAGTACAAGGACGTTTAGGCTTCTTTAAAAAATGATTTTTTCTCTAACATGAAATCTTCTCTCAAGGTTGATTGGACATATGGACTTAGGCAAACTAATTTACAATTTCATACCTTCTTCTAGAGCAACAATGAAGTATTAAGGCCATACACTTTTAGGGCAAAGGTTGGTGTTAATCCCATCCATTTGGGGCATCAAACTTCAAACACCAATATCTCTCCAACTAAGAGGACCCACAAGATGTGCCACCTATCAAACGAAATGGTGTGACAAGGGCTATTGTTGTTTTTCCACAATACTGGAGTCTAGGTTAGAATCTTATAATCATTAATGCTACCAATCCGAGTATCACAAAAAATTTCTTTACATAGCGGGACAAAATATAGCAGTAAATCAACACGTGCACAAATATAGACAATTTTTTACAATTTCAATAACCCAACTTCGTTATATTAACAAATTGATAATACAATAGTCTAGGGCTCCCGTACCAGGGATAATGGCCCTCATACGAGAATACAAGAACAAGATACACTGGCGGTCTAGCTAATGTAGTGCACAATCACAGTTCCTCTTGTCATATCCTGACACACTACAGTTACTTCGCCCCCGTTCAGCAGCATTACCTCTATCAATGGTCCTAGTCCTTTAGGTCTCTGAATCCGGGCTTCCAATCTGCCCTCTTGCTGATCATAAGTCCATCTACAACCAACATATAGGATCTTCACGCTCACTAGTTGCTCCTTAGTCTTGCAAGGACACAACACTTTAAGACTTCTTGCCCACTGCTGCTCCTCAGCTACTTAGGGACTTCTTCCCACTATTGTTTTCCTGCGTTGCTCCAATGAAGACAAACTTAGGGCAGGAGGGTTGCCACCTATCACTGCTAGAAGTCCTTCTCCAACAATGAACTTGGGCTACAAACTACTCCTCTATGACCTCCTTCTTTAGTCCTTCAAAGATCAGTCAATGAGCTCATCAATTATGCCACGCCTAGCTAATGTAAAGCACAATCACAGTTCCTCTTGTTGTATCCTGAACACACTACGGTTACTTCGCTCTCGTTCAGTAGCATTGCCTCTATCAATGGTCCTGGTTCTTTAGGTCACTGTATCTTGGCTTCCAATATGCCCTCTAGTTGATCATAATTCCATCTACAACCAACACATAAGGTCTTCACGCTCACTAGTTGCTCCTTAGTCCTGCAAGGGCACAACACTTTGAGAGTTGTTGCCCACTACCGCTCCTCAACTACTTAGGGACTTCTTCCCACTATTGTCTTCATGCCTTGCTCCAATGAAGACAAACTTAGGGCAGGAGGGTTGTCACCCCTCACTACTAGAAGTCCTTCTCCAACAATGAACTTGGGCTACAAACTGCTCCTCTATGACCTCCTTAGTCCTTCAAAGATCAATCAATGAGCTCATCAATTTTGCCATCCTAGAATACCTAGAGTCCTTCCTAGTTCTGCACTTAGGGCCCACAAGGATCACTTTCTCGCTGCCCTCCAACAGTCCACAAGTGTCCTTCCAAATTTGTCCCATCTGGACCATCATCCACTAGCATCAAATCAGCATTAAAACATCAAATATGTACCTCTGAATATGTGCATATTGTTGTAGCTTCACCCACTAGTTAGGGCACCCAACAGACTTGTTTAGCCCTCCCAATCTGCTCCAACAGTCCACTAGAAATTTGTGGCCTCCATTCCTTTATCTCGTGCTCTCACACGCTGGCACCTAGGCTAGTTTCCAGCCTTGAAAAAGGCCTCACAACACCCTCCTTATCCATTGAACAAGGCTCGGCCGTTCTACAATATTCCCACAGACTTTGGCCTATCAAAACAGCGAGAAGAGACCCTCCAAAACCCACACACAAGCATCCAAATTTATCCTCTAACCATGCAGCGACCCTCCTGCAACTTTCGAACCTGCAATGGACATCAAAACAAACTTCAAACAGTCCCTAGACTCCACGTCCTTGTCCTTTTCCTTCTTTTGGTTGCCTCATAGATATATTACCATGAAATTATGCACTTTGGATGTGACAATTAGCCTCCACATTCACTCATTACTATGCTTCTTATGGGTGATCGAACATCCCTCCAAAAAGCACCTCTAACTCCAAGCCGACCTGACTCGTTGACAAATTAGCCGACCTAAACATAAAAAATTCATAACTCTCTTCGTAGACCTCTGATCTCGATGATTTTCACAGCCCCTAGTTCCTTTTAGGGTCCTCTATCATCTCCATAAGTCAAATCAATGATAACCCTCATGGTTTTGGCCCTACATCTTTGGGTACAAAACCCCAAGCTTGGGTTCCCACAAAGCACATTTGTGATGCTCCTTCTCCAAACCCCAAACCCTAAGGCTCGGAGTACCTCCCAAGCTACCAAACTAAACAGCTACCAATCTAGAGGGCTCTTGAATCCAAATTCACAAATTTGTACATTCAAATCACAAAACAAATGTTGGCCCATTCAGCCTTTGACATCAATGACAATTTCTTCCAACAAGAATAGTGATTCCTAGCTTGAGTCAAGAGGTAGGTTGGACATGTTATAACTTATGGGTGCCAAAACTCAAGTAGAGTTTCCTCTCAATATATATGATAGAGAAGAAAGTGTACTATGTCGTGTTCCAGGACAAACAAGCACTTATCAGATCCATGGGATCTAACTCTGACAAGGGTCATGTCAATGGAGTTAGAGAGAGCAAACCCTATAGGCTAGAGCAATGTTGCAAACATCTACATTGATATAAAATCAGCAAGGGTCCGAAAAATCATCAAAAATGAGAAAATATTAGTAGAAATCAGCAAAATGTCAACAAAACTAAGTTACTAAGATACACCAAAATATCGGTAAAAATCAAAAAACATCAAGATAAAATCAAGATGTTTGCAACATTTTCCAAAACCTGCATCACCCATCCATCAATGCATTCATCTTAGGCCGTTATTGGTCATCTTTAGCATCAAAAGTGGCTTTCATATCTAGCCTTGAAGGAGGAGATTAAGCCCATGGGCTAACCCCCTCTAATGGGAGGAAACCTCCCAGAACAAGTAGACAAGTTCCTTGATTGTGGCTATGCTAACCAACTTGGTATGCGTAGGCCAAAAATGGTCATGCTTGTAGCTCGATCCTTGGGAGCCATATTATCCTTATTGCCTTATTTTCCCACTTGAGTCCCCTCTTCATCTTCAACAGAAGCCAAACCATTTTGAGTTTGTGGGGTTGATTTAGCAACCAAGGGGGTATACAAGGAATTAGCCCTGGACAACAAAGAGAAATATCCACTCCTATGGTCTACGCTTTGGTAATGGAAACAAGTATTCAAAAATTTAATGTATCTAACATATTAACAAATAACCTTCGCACTGACCTTAACGTAAACTTGTTACCATAGGTCTTGGGAAAATTTAACCCTAATAGAAACACACATTTAAAGGTAAGGGTTAAAAATTCCTTGTAGCTTATGGTAATGAACTACCCAATGGGAGTAAATATGTGCTTGAGAAAATCCTAGTATTGCATCAAGGTGCCCGAGAATTCAACCTAGATGAGACAATGAAGCCAAGCAAATTCATTAACTAGAAAGTTTTCACACCATTCCAACAATACCGCCACGATACCACAACACATCTAAGGACCACACATGACCATCTCTATGGTATGCTTTTCCTCTGTAAGGGAAAACTACTAAATTCCCATTAGCAAGCTTCAATTAGATATTCAACCACAATACTCCCAAGAATCTTTAACCCGAGACCTAGTAATAGATTTTGACAAATATTGTGGGAACACTCCCTTCAAATTAACCTAACAAGATTCGATGCATCAAACCATCATAAACAATAGCATAATTCTTAACAAATATTTCAACAATGATTTCATCAGCAAGAATCTTTGTACCTTGTGAAAAACCTTTCAGGCAAACTTGCAAGGAACTTTCAGATGCACAATTGTTGCTATTATATGTGCTTCAACAAAAAATCCTTGCAAAGTTATATCAAGCAATGGCACAACAATTTCATTCCCACAACCCTTACAATAACCAATCTAAGGGTTGCACACTAGATCACAATAATAAAAGTTGTTGGGTAACCCCTTATAACATCTTGCAAAAATCACAAGAGAAAACTCTTGTAAGGTGAACCCTAGCTCATGAGATCTCTCATTGATTTGTGTTCTACCCTCGTGTTTATTTTTTTGTGTTAACTAATTCATCAATTCAATTGTCGAAATAGTTGTCACAATGTGTACATTGCAAATTTATTACTAGTAACTATTTTTATGCATATCTTTTTCACATGTTATATGGTTACACATCATATTGTATGATGTTCCACGTGATTTTCATCACATTTTTGGTAATTGTTGTTGGTTTCTTGAAGCTTTTGAACCAGCTTGGGAGAGATTACCTTCGTGCAACCCCTTTTTCTTCATGGTTTTGGATCATTTGATGGAGATCTTTGGTTTGGGGGAGTGTCAATTCTCCTTAGCTGAACGATTGTGCTTGCTACTTGGAGGTTTTTTCACATGTGCTCACCTTGTTGATCACCCATTGATTGCACTTTTGGTCAATGTGGATCATAATATCTCATTTTGAGGGTTTAGTGTATATGCTTATCTTGGATAATGGATGATAGTTCTAGCCTCCCTGAGGGATTGGATGATGATGTTAGGAGGTAGATGTTTCACATTGTTGTCGATGTTTCCTAGTGACTTGGTGTGATGATATATGATTTTGGTGTCACTAGGATGGGGTGCTCTAGATGATCCCCATATGTTATGTGTGATGGGAAAACACTTGATGATTAGATGGTGTTAACATTTCTTTATGTCCCCTTCTCTAATGATGTTGCTATGGTGGGATGATTCATGTTGCTTTTGTGGGATTTTCCTATCTCGTTTAACTTTATGATGTAACTTTTCCTAGACATCACTTAGGGGGGAAAGTGTTTCATGATGCTAGTACCCTCATTGATACATTAATTCTTGAGTTTGAGTTAGAAAAGGGGGTACTACAAATGATTTGATGGTGATATAACCTTTTCCTAAGGTTGAATGATGAATTTTCATCAATGTTGCGAAAATCTCAATTGAGATAAAATCGGCAAGGGTCCAAAAAAGGAAAAATCGGGAAAATTGGGACAAAAATTAGTAAAAATCGGCAAAACATTGGCAACATTAAAAATATATTAAAAAATCATTTTTTTCAATTTTTTAAGTATCTAAAGCATCCACAATTTGTTGACGATTTTTACTATTTTTGGCAATTTTTACAATTTTATCGTGATTTTTTCATTTTGGAAAAAATTGTCAATTAAATTGGCCGATTAAATCACCATGTTGAAAAAGTCGCGATTTTCGCAACACCAATTTTCATGTAATAATCTCTTAGTGGTGGTGCACCTTAAGTTGAGCTTTATGTCTTGTCATTATCATGGCAGGTTTTTGCTAGTAGAGGGCACCCCTCATTGGCACACATGTTCATGGTGATTTAATCTGTCGGTAACCAATTGGAAGTGTTGAAGATGTAGCTAGAGTCGGTCTTCATAATGTAAATTTATCATTGATATATTTATTATATTTATATTTATATTTGTCATATTTTTATCAAAGCATGTTCTTCATGCTTAGAGAGTCAAAAAGAATTTGAGTCAAAAGATAATGTATTTGAGTTATGTCCCATTTGGACATTGTAAATAAAAAAAATTTGAATTTTCATGTTAAGTCATAAGTCCACAAGTTGGCCAACGTCAGCCCTCCTTGGACAAGTCAGCCTAGTGTTGATTTTGTTGACCAACATCTCGATTATATCTCGAAATCATGACTTTTTGGCCTAGCCGATGTTTGCCGATTTTTAAAGATATTTTTATGGTATCTTAATTTTGACGATGTTTGCCAATTTTTACCGATATTTTCCCGATTTTTATGATTTTTTTGTTTTTCGGACCCTCGTAGATTTTATCCCGATGCCAATGTTCGCAACACTGCTAGGTGGACCCTTGAGCATCTTCTCCTAGTTGGAAGAGTATTCTCTTATAGTCAGCATGCATCCATTCTTAAAGGGTGATTTCCACATGGACCAATTTAGCATTTGACTTGGTATAATACCTATTTCTAGATTATGTGTCCTCTCTTGGAGGTAATTGTTGCATACTATTGTCTATTTTTGGATGAGGGTGACCTCCCTTAAAGAGGATAGTGGGCACATGCCTTGATATTGCCAACCATGAATCTAACTACTCCAATATTTTACCCTTTGTTGACTTGTCATGGAGTTAGTTAGAAAGATCATATATTTTATTGTATGAGAATTTTCTCACTCTGTATAAAGAAAAGTTTATCTCCATTTCATTTGTAACTGGCAATTGGAGATTTAGGAGTTAGAGAAGTGATGAAGTATCAGGCTTAGGAAATGAAGTTTGCTAGAGCTCCCTTGTACTACCATTCTTAAAGAATAATGAAAGATTTAGGTATTGATCCACTTTGATGTATGTTTTATTTATTCTCTTCAATTTGTTGTTCATGTTATTGTACATTCTTCTTGTTGTCATTCTTTTATCAAGACTTCATAACAAATTTATTCATCCAAGAATAAACCAATTTGCAGGATTCTCCCTTTTGCTTTATTTGGTGTTTTATTTCTGCACTTCCTCTCCCTTCTTCTATCAATTAAGTTGAAGATTTGGAAGCACATTACAGCCACAAAACAACAACTATATAATTTGATTGATGAGTGACAATCTTATCCCTGCAAGACTTTCTACAACAGATTTTCAACAAATATTTAAGGTTCCAGTGTATCAGATTATGCCCTTTTTACCTTTAGTACACATCTTAAAGATGAATGTACAAATAGCTTCTTCATCTACTAATTGGTGAAAGACGGTAAACAAGCCTCTTCTAGCATGTGACCTGCTTCAAAGTAGTAATTTGTGACACACTAGTTTACCATTTATCCAATGCATCATGACTCTATTAGCCAATGACAGATAGGCATTGATTTCTTCCATCTCTTTTCATTTCTTGTTTATGTCCTTCATTTTCCTTTCTTTTTCTTATCCCATTTCCATTGCTATCTTGTTCCAAAAACTACAACTCCACCCATTTTGTTTAGGGTAACTCTTTATTAAATCGCCTTTTGCTCCCATTCAAACCCTAATAATCATACCTTTTAGGGAAGCCTCCTTGAGATGGAGATGAGCCAACCAAAAGAGACAAAAAGCTACTAAGATGACAATGGGTAGCCTCAAGGCCTGTCTTCGAGTTGGTGGATACCCTTCATGTGGGGTTTGGTATCTAGGGATTTTTTCAATCTGGTTTTAATAATATTCTCTACCATTGCTTTCTGATGGTGCAATGGGGAATTTTATGGCTTAATGTGCTTAATTTTGGATCACATGTTTTAGTGTTGGTGTCCGGTATCAAAGTCTAGTCTGTAGTGGATAATTCTCTGCGTTTGTGTTATGTGGGTCGTCTATTTGTGTCATATTGTCACCACCAATTTCTTTTCGTTCAGTCTAGTAGCAAAATTTGGTATGTAGGTAAGGAAGCTCAATTATTGTATTGTCTGGGTACTCATGTTGTCTCAAATTGTCTCCACAGGGTTAAAGAATAGTGGCTCGAAAAGGCCCTGGGATTATACACTTTAAAGTCCAATGTCATTACCCGCACTGCTTTCCTGTCACATGCAATTGAAAACTATCAAGGGTCACTGCAATTCAAAGTTGATTTCTCTTTCTATTTGGAGGAAAAATTAATCGCGTTTGGGTTTGCGTACTGCAACAGATTTAGCTGGTTTGGGTGTTGTCCAGTACTGTGCTCAATGGGTTTTGGGGATGACATAGTCCTGTTTGGAAGCTCTCCAACTTATCGCTCAGTGAGTCTGTTTTTAAGTCTTGGGGTCAGTCAACCTAGTCCAATTCTTGCGCACCTTCGAGTGACTATGCCACCTCATCAAAGAATGGCAAGTCGTAGGGGAGGCGCCAGTAGTGGTTCTATTTCTTAGACCAGACATCTATTTGGATGGATTTCTGTGTCAACCATAGTTTTAAAAACCGGAACCGGTCCACCTAATAAATCGGGTTTCAAACCGGGACTAGTCGGTCTAAATGACCCGGTCTTTTTAAAAATACATTAAATAATTAATTTTTAATGAAAAAACTATATTTTTAAGATTTGAAACCATGATGCCAAGCCAATAGAGACAAAATATGCTAAGTTTGCTCATTTATATACCATGTAAAGGTGAGTATATCAAAATGGCATCGAGTGCAATACATATCAGCAACAAAATACATAATCAATGAGGCTCTAAATGGCCTCTAAAGTCTGAAAACATTGCTCTAAGCTATGGGGCCATTGACCTACTACAAATCTACATATCAGTGATCAACAACATGAGCACTCCGCATCATGATCAAACTCATCACCACTACTAGACAAGAGATCATCAACATGAGCTACATAAATAATATGGCTCAGAGTTTGAGGACTACTAAAACTCTACAAATTTAGTAGTAGTAGTAGCAAAAATAGACATCAAAACTACAATTCACTGATCAACATGGTCACTCATGAAACTTATCATTCATTCAGCGACTAGAAATGGGATCATCAACAAGAGATACACAAACATCATCTAGCTCAAAGTCTTCAGACTTGGATTGCTCGACCTTATAACATGATATAAATTGAAAAGGTTTAACATGCCTAACCAATGATTTTGGTTTGAGTGAAGGGTTCATCTCCTCAACCTTATAATGTGGTAGAAAAAGATTAGCGTGCCTAACCAATGGTTTTCCTTTGAGTGAAGAGTACATTCTTGTTAAGGCCATGGTAGGGGAGTTCAACAATCAATACCACCAACATCAACAAAGTTCAACAATCAATGCCCCCAACATCAAGACTCTTAAAGGGCTTCATGCTCTTGATCAAATTCCAATCTCATACGCATGATAGAATCAAATGGAAACATTGGAAACCCCCAAACCATGAAATCCTGAAAACCATTAAGTCTGCTGAATTTTGAGTGAAATCTAAAATTCTAGTTTCTCCATATGAAATCCAACGAGGTCGAAACCACTCTCAAACATCCTAAGTCATTTCATGGTAATATTAAAAATTTAAGTAAAAGGATGAAAATGAGAAATAAAGGAAATGTCATTTTTACTTTAAGAATTTAATATTACCATTAATTGCCAACATTGCTAGGGTTGAGATGTGGTAGGCAAATGAGAGGGTAGGCATGCTTTTCTTAGAGGGACTATTTTTGGAGGAAAACAAACCCAAATTTCTCTCAAAACAGCTTAGAAACTTATAAAGCTGCATCCTGTAGGGTCTATCGCTACCTGCCAATAAACGGGTCGGTTTGGTCTGGTTTTTGTGCAATTTTGGCGAAATGGACCTTTCAACTGGGCTTTTTGGCCAGTTTGACCCGGTCACCCAATGAACCGGTCTCCGGTACAAGCCGATTGGTTTTTAAAACTATGGTGTCAACCTTGTTTGATCCCATTCCTTCAGAGATGCGAAAGGAGATACGACACCTTGAATCTCGATAATTTGGCAATAAGGCCTACTTCTCTGAATCAGAGGTGGGTAATCAAGATTTCATATGGATTCCCAACCCTGGAAAATTTAGAAGAAGAAGACTGCATTTCTTACATTCTATCACAGGTTATCAGCAGCTGGACACCTTATTTCACCTGGTGCTTCGAGACAAACAAGTCGATAATTACAAAGTTTTTGCAGGTCAGGAGGGCATAAAAGGCCTCCTAAGGATTGTTTGTTACTGTTTGGATGACATACTCATACGTTTGTAAAGGGTGGAAAAGTATATAGTGTCGGATTCTGACACCGACTCTGAAGACCATATTGTCACTCCTGCAGTGATCGATGTCCAACCGGTCAACATAGCTTCACCTCCAATAGTGCTCCATGAGCTAATGGACCTCCCCATTCGTCAGTGATCATCTCAGACTAAGGATACTATATTGTCTGCAAAGTTCAGTTTTGGCTTATCACCTCAGCGTCTCCTGCGCACTAGTGGCTTCAGTGGATAACATGACATCAACCCGGCAAACTGATGGCCAGCCTTCATTGGGCTCTCGTCTTATTGTACTGGATGGTATTTATTTTTGCAATTTTCTAAATTGATACTCAGAATCTTGCCATTTCTTGTTTGGGCACATATCTGTAACTACCTGGGCAAGGTTATGTAAGACAGCAATAAATGTTAATCAAGATAGTCTTTCTGCTTTTCTGGAAGCTTTGATGATACTTAGAGATATCTGGTGAGAGTTTTTGCACTCCCAGATTAGGCCTTTTTAATAAGCATGTCTTCAATGTAAAATCTTTTTGTTAATGAAAATTTTGTACCAGCTTACGAAACAAAAAAGCCATGGGTAGCCTTCCTATGTTGCACAAGATTATCCCCTTGATGCTTGCTACTTTACATCATACAGGAGTGCTAGATTTTGTTGTAACATGTTATATAAAAGAAAACAAACAAATAAATAAATAAATGTTTAGGCAAACTACAATTTGCCCGCAGCTGGAGTCCTACCACACTTTGAATGTGTATGAGCCGACTTTCCAACCTGCTGCTAATGCCCAAGGTTGAACATGGAGCCAGTGAGATATTCACTGGGCCCATCTTTCTAATTAATAGTGCTCTGAAAGGTGCCCTCAGGTCTTGTAGAACAAAATTAAGGCAACCCAGATTGTAGACACTTTTCTTCACTTTTTCATATTTTTCACATGTTAATGTGGATTGTCACAACTCAAGAGGACTAATATAAGCAGAGAATTTGGTTCTTGCAAATATGTCTTTTGTTTTATTTTATGCATTGTGGAAAAATTATGATGAGACCTAGAGTGCATTATCTGAAAAGTGAAAACATAAGTATTTTTCAAAACATTATACTTCCCTATTAAAGGCATCAGAAACAGTCTTTTCCATGTGTAGACTATTTCAATTTCAACGAATTCAGAAATCTTTCTGCCCCATCAATAAATTTCTAGAAACTGTCAACAAACTATATAATTTGAAAAAATAGAAAGGCAAAATTACAAATCCAGGAGCAAATGCAGTAAAGAACAAGGATTTATGATATTCTCCAGCTTGATCTGACCCTTGTCAAAGAAGACATGACAAGGCCCATTATACATTGATTCTTTGAACCTTTCCAACAAGAACCTGTTTAAAAAATCATGTGCAATCCCTCATCCTAATAACCGAAAACAATCAGCTAGTGAATTGAAAAATCCAATTGCAATCAAAAAAATGTGGAAAAGATCATAGAGCAGAAAAGGACAACTTTTGCAAGCTATGACTTGAGCAGCTTAATACTGAGAAAAATCAGCAGGAAGGAGGTAGTTTTCTGCAGGTTAAGAGCTCATTCAGAAGAATCAACTAAGGAAGAGGTCACATGGAAGTCCATTCCAAGAAATGTAGCTAACGCTCTTCCTTTCTGACGAAAACATGGTGCACCGGAACCCACTACAGAATGGGTTACGGCCCAACCCTCTGCTCTCAATGGAAATTTTTCATTCTTGCAGAAAGAAATCCAGATTCCCAACAACATCTCCATACAACAGTCATGACATGGTTTCATCATGAAGGATGACGGATGTGAACAGAAAGATGGAAATCTTCCTAGAAATTAAAATTTCTGTCCTTGTCACTGTACTGGAAAGGACAGGAATCCTAAACATTTCAGGCAGATCATAATTCTACCTAGTAGGCCTATTATGTTTGTCAATGGGATAAGTGTCACCAAAACATCAAGAGACAACTGATTGCACAGTATCCAGACACATGCAGTCATCAGTCACTTAAACAATTACCTGACACATGACAATCATCAGTCAATAAAAATAATTACTTCAAATATACATAAATAATATAATAAAACAAAAAGGTAAGTTAGCACTCACTTGACAAACATCTACGATTATAGAATCATTGCGTGCAATATGGTTAGCCCAATATTCATCTGCTACTGCCTCATCTGGCCTCCCATCAGCATCCCTAGACTTAAAGTATGGTTTGTGTTTCACACGATTTAGATCCTCATGAAGTCCATCCAACAAAAATGCAAGTAGCTCCTGGTGGGTACATGCAATGTAACCAGCAATGACAAATCATGTATATTGTATATCAAACCCACAGACAACCTTTTTCAAAACAGAAACACAATAACCTATATATTCAAAGGCATATTCCTAAATAATAACACCGACAAGGATTTTGGTCATTACAGATCAGCAAGTCTATTCATCACTTCTACAACTTGTAAGCATTTTAGTATTTTACTAACCTGTGAATCATGCTGGTTATAGCCACTGAACTGAGGTGCAAAACGAGCAAGTTTTACTTTAAATGGACGAGGCGCAACTGGTGTCCTTCCGGGAGACCAAAGTTTCCTTAAGAGATCCCCAAAAGCTAAAGCAAGTTCACCCTACACAATGACAGCCGAATGAATAAATGAACAAAAGACATCAAATCACAGGAATTATGAGATCAGATATCAAAGGCCAATAACAAGGAAAAACATGTAACTTGAATAACTTCCATGATTCATCAAAGAAATCACAGATAGTACTTAGCTTCTCATGTGCCTTGGAAATAAACTAAAGCTTTGCGAGTGATTTTTCAACAAAATATATAGACCTCTAAGACAAGATCTAACTGGTTCCAGATACTTACAACCATACCCAATGGATTCTGCCAATTTATTTCCTGGCTATAATCTTCCAGAAAGTATCTCACGAACTCAGGTGTATGAACTAGGCACTGGATAGCACTGTTCATGAAACAGGTATTCCCAAGGTTCTGCAGTCCAGTTAAACCTGCAGAACCCCCCCTTACACTAGCGCTGCTAATTCCATATCCACTATCCAAATCCCTTGAAGGTGAGTTCAGAAGCTGACATTGTGACAATTGTGGACTGCAACTTCTTGAAATACCCTTGCTTATAGATGGTCCCCCTGCAATAGATATTCCTGACCTAGAAGGTTCTACAGGTACAAAAGTCGACTCTTTTCCTGTTGAACCATTCTCATGCACAGAGCTTTGACATCCATCAAGCTGTGATCCATCTGTTTGTACCTCCAAAAGAATCTGCAAATAAAAGTAATTTATCAGATAGAATGGTCTTAAAGAAATTGTCAGGGAAGACCCAAACATTGACGTCACTCATGTTACTATGTTTTAGAATGTAGATTCAGGAGACTGGTAACAGCCAGTTTGAAAGCAAAAGAAACTCATTAAAGGGCTTAAGATGCTTGAGAATTTATTTGGTAGCGAAATATTTCAAAAGAAAAAGAAAGAGACACAAACGAAGATGATAAATACATGTATGAATTTGTTTAAGGGTCCACACAAAGAAATACTATCAATGAAAAAAATCATGTAATAATAATAATAATAATTTAACTAAAGTAGGAAAGGCACATAAAAAGATATGAGTGAGAACTTTGTAATTTCTAGTTCGTGATCAGATGAAACATGTATATGTTGAAAAATTGGGTAGCTACATCGGTATTTGTTGGCATTATGTTTCAAGTGTTGTCCTTGATGGCAACTCACTCAGAGGTTGGTACAGGTGCTCAGAGGTTGGTACAAGTAATGGCAACTTAATCAGAGGACAGATCTTAGTACAGCATGGCAAGAAAGTTCATACACGCAGGTTCGTTAAGCCCAAGTCGCGTGTACACGCAGGTTGGCTTCAGCAAAAGCGCGTGTATGTGGAAAAGTACCTTTGGTCCATGGCGGCTAGTCCTTGGAAGTTGTGCCTATGGTTTCGGACCATTGTGTCTCGACGGGCGTGTCGATCCCTAGTTTTGAAGTTGATGGTATTGTGTTACTATGGTTTTGGCTCTTGGTATTGAACAAGGCCTAAGGCTATATAAGGAGAAGATCATTAGGCAAAGATATGTATCGTGTGTCTGACGCAGTGAGAGGATCTGGTATTGCTGGTTATCTGTTCGGGAAGTTTTGGCAAGGGTCGGATCTGACAGCGAAGGCATAAGAATCTATTTCTAGATCTGCACGCGGGTTTCCTTTGGTGAAAGCGCGTATACACGCGGTTTTGGTACAGTGAAGTAGCGTATGCATAATAAGATTTGATATTTCAGGTTGCTGCTGATTCTGGTGGTTGTTGCAGAGTTTTGGGCTCTGGTTTGGGTTCTGTGTTCTTGATGACAGGGTTTCAGTGATTCAGTATTGGGTTGTTTAATGAATTATGATGCAAGTATAAGTTGATGATTGTATTGCAGTAATGTTTGTTTTGTACTCTTGGATCCAGTCTGAAAATTGATGAAACGTGGCCCCTGAAGGTTGTAGGGTCAGCACCTACGTACTAGTAAATGGATCAGCTAGTACAAGAGCTGAGGGGGTTGTAGCTCCCTTCCAGAAGTAGTTGGAAAACGAGAGAGGGTTGTAGCCCTCTGCAGGTTGTAGCCTGCGTACTGGTAAAGGACTGCACCAGTACATTGTAAAAGAAGTTTCTCATTAAAGAAAAAAGAGACGAATTGCAGCAGGTGGTTTTCACCCACATTGGGTTTCCACCTTATATCATGGTGTTCATGTGTGTGGCTCTTGTGTGATGTTCTGTTCTGTTATACTGCACTTGTTTACTGTTAATATACTTAATAATGTTCTGATGCATTTACAGAAGATTAAAGCTAACTGAATTATAAGATCTCTGGGTATACGCTTGTTGCATTAGATACAGTCGCGTGTACACGCGGGTTCACTTAACGAAAGTAGCGTGTATGTTTCTGAGCATTAAAAAGGTTTTATTGATCTGATAATACTGATTCACCCCCCCCCCCTCTCAGTATTATTTCCAACAATTGGTATCAGAGCAGGTCCTTCAGAGGAAGCTTGATCGCTTGAAGGAAAAGATCCATCAGAATGGCTAATCCAGAAAGAGAGGCACACATCAGGCCACCAGTCTTTGACGGGAACAATTTTACTCACTGGAAGATAAGAACCACTGCATATCTACAGTCTCTTGGAGCAGAAGTTTGGGGAATCGTAGAAGGAGGATACAAATTCCCATCAGCAACTCCTACAGATCCAGCAGAGAAAAAGCAATATGAGCTCAATGCCAAAGCAATTACTGTCCTATTGAGTACTTTGACTCAATCAGAATTTATGAAGATCATGCATTTCAAATCAGCTAAGGAAATATGGGACAAAATCGTTACAAGCTACGAAGGAGATGATCAGGTAAAAAGAGCAAAGCTTCAAACTCTCAGAATCCGGTATGAAACTCTTAAGATGCGAAGTAATGAAAGCGTAGCTAATTATTTCCTGCGTATGGATGAGATTGTGAATTGTATGAGGGATCTGGGTGAAGAATTTGAGGAAGTTGTCTTAGTTGAAAAGGTTTTGAGATCTCTGTCTACTAAATTTGATTCTAAAGTATCTGCCATAGAAGAAAAGGAGAATGTGCAGAAAATTACCATGTCACAGCTTCACGGGATCTTAACTGCTTTTGAAATGCGACAAGAGGTACCACCAGAGGCCGCATTCGAAGTGTCAGAGGAAGAAGATGAGGTAAATTTTGTCAAGAATCTTGAACGGGGAACTGGACGGTTCAAAGGTAAGCTACCTTTCAAATGTTTTCTATGTGGTAGAGTTGGTCACTATGCTGCTAGATGTCCTCATAACAAAGGAAAGATATTTGAAGAAGATGGTAGAAGCTATTATACCCATATTAAAAGTTCATTCAATGATAGTGAAGATATTAAAAGTTTCATGGCACATGAAAAGAAGAATGCAGAAACTGAAGAAGTTGCCAAATTAAAAGAACAATTGGAGACAGAAACCAGGGTAAGGGAGAAATTGCAGGATATAGCAAAAGATCAGAGCACAACTATTCAGAGACTTGAATCAAAGGTCCTCTCTCTAAAAGAAGATCTTGAAGATCAAGAACATGAAGTGATCAAACTAAAGCGACAAGTGGAAGAAGGGAGAAAAGTTGAAGAAGACCTAAGGAAGCAGTATCTGAAAAAGGAAGAACAACATCAAGTTGAGGTAAATATCTTGAAAGGTAAACTAGAAGAAAGGGATAAGCTTTTACGATTTCAAGATAGTTCTAAAGTCTTGGATGATATTCTTAATAGTCAAAGATCTCCTGCTATCAAGACTGGTCTTGGTTTTCATGAATATGTTGAAGGTGAATCTAGTTCACAAGGTGAGGCAAGAAACTCTAATGAGAAATCTGAAATGCTCAAGGAACAACCAAGGAAAGAAATTCCTCAAGGAAGATCCTTTACTCCTAACTATGGACGTGATAGACGATTATTTCCTCCGCTGAAGAATGTTGAATGTTATGTATGTCATAATCTTGGACATGTTGCAGCCAGATGTAGAAGTAGAATGGTTCAAGAAAGATCATCGCATCCCAGGTATTTCAGAGGGTATTGCTTTGCCTGCAATGCATATGGACACAAAGCAATTGATTGTGATAGAAGGAACATGAAAAATATAAGGTGTTATACATGCAACAACTATGGGCATAAAGCAAGGGAATGCAGGAGCAGATTTCAAAATTCAAGACAAGAGGACCATACATCATCACAGTTGCAGGAATTGAAGAAGACAGAGACAGAAAGGTGTGGCATAACTCAGTCAGCTGACATAACAGACACAGGGGAATCTGAAAGTGATGAAATTCAGTATTCCATCCTGCATACGCTGATATAATGAAGACAAGTCGCGTATATACGCGAGTTACAGGCTGCAAAGTCGCGTATATGGAGAAAGGGCAGCAGAACAAACCCAGGTTCAGTCATGGTTGGCTCAGGCTCAGGGGGCAGCAGAACAGACTCAGGAAATGGTTCAGTCATGGTTGGCTCACACTCAGGGGGAGCATATCTTCAAATAATTCATTGTTGGCATTATGGATTGCTGATGAAACTAAATGATACATCTTGTTGTTTGATCAAAGGAATAGTATTGCAGATTGATGCTTATGGTACAGATCTGAATGGCTGGTCTTAGATCCTGCATCTGCTCAGGGGGAGCATGGATAGATTGGTACACTTTGGCATATACAAAGGGGGAGCCAAATCAGAATCTTCAGCATGTACTTAGGGGGAGTATGGACAGCAGTATGGACAGTAGAAGGTATACCAAAGAAGAGAATATCTTGGTACGCCCTTTGCCCTTGATGTCAAAGGGGGAGAGTGACTTGGTGTGGTGGTTGCCATCAAGTCCAAAGGGGGAGATTGTTGGCATTATGTTTCAAGTGTTGTCCTTGATGGCAACTCACTCAGAGGTTGGTACAGGTGCTCAGAGGTTGGTACAGGTAATGGCAACTTAATCAGAGGACAGATCTTAGTACAGCATGGCAAGAAAGTTCATACACGCAGGTTCGTTAAGCCCAAGTCGCGTGTACACGCAGGTTGGCTTCAGCAAAAGCGCGTGTATGTGGAAAAGTACCTTTGGTCCATGGCGGTTAGTCCTTGGAAGTTGTGCCTATGGTTTCGGACCATTGTGTCTCGACGGGCGTGTCGATCCCTAGTTTTGAAGTTGATGGTATTGTGTTACTATGGTTTTGGCTCTTGGTATTGAACAAGGCCTAAGGCTATATAAGGAGAAGATCATTAGGCAAAGATATGTATTGTGTGTCTGACGCAGTGAGAGGATCTGGTATTGCTGGTTATCTGTTCGGGACGTTTTGGCAAGGGTCGGATCTGACAGCGAAGGCATAAGAATCTATTTCTAGATCTGCACGCGGGTTTCCTTTGGTGAAAGCGCGTATACACGCGGTTTTGGTACAGTGAAGTAGCGTATGCATAATAAGGTTTGATATTTCAGGTTGCTGCTGATTCTGGTGGTTGTTGCAGAGTTCTGGGCTCCGGTTTGGGTTTTGTGTTCTTGATGACAGGGTTTCAGTGATTCAGTATTGGGTTGTTTAATGAATTATGATGCAAGTATAAGTTGATGATTGTATTGCAGTAATGTTTGTTTTGTACTCTTGGATCCAGTCTGAAAATTGATGAAACGTGGTCCCTGAAGGTTGTAGGGTCAGCACCTACGTACTAGTAAATGGATCAGCTAGTACAAGAGCTGAGGGGGTTGTAGCTCCCTTCCAGAAGTAGTTGGAAAACGAGAGAGGGTTGTAGCCCTCTGCAGGTTGTAGCCTGCGTACTGGTAAAGGACTGCACCAGTACATTGTAAAAGAAGTTTCTCATTAAAGAAAAAAGAGACGAATTGCAGCAGGTGGTTTTCACCCACATTGGGTTTCCACCTTATATCATGGTGTTCATGTGTGTGGCTCTTGTGTGATGTTCTGTTCTGTTATACTGCACCTGTTTACTGTTAATATACTTAATAATGTCCTGATGCATTTACAGAAGATTAAAGCTAACTGAATTATAAGATCTCTGGGTATACGCTTATTGCATTAGATACAGTCGCGTGTACACGCGGGTTCACTTAACGAAAGTAGCGTGTATGTTTCTGAGCATTAAAAAGGTTTTATTGATCTGATAATACTGATTCACCCCCCCCCCCCTCTCAGTATTATTTCCAACAGTATTTTCATTGGCAAATAATGGACACAATTCATATTTTTTACTTTGACCAAGTCTGCCTCAAGAAAGATAAGTTGGCCCATATGTGTGAAAAGGCATCTCCTCAATCAGATATAAATAAGGCATCATTGGAGCTCATTTTAGCATCTCATCATCACACAATTCAATCTGAAAATTGCAGAGGTTAATCCACACATGTGAAGAGGTCAAGGAGACATTTCAGACCAGCGTTGACCAGCTTCTTTCTATCTGTTTTGACTTGCTTTGACTTGCATTGACCTGGGCTATTTGGTATTTGTTTGACTGACGTTTTGACAGTCTTGGAGGGCCAAAGATTGCAGAGAATCATTGACTTGTCTTGACTGAGATTCTGACCTGTCTCTGAGCTCGATGACCTGGGTTGACTGCAGGCTTCACTGTGACTTTGACCAAACTGTTTCAGAGGCGCGTTGACTGAAGTGTTGACCCAATTTCGGCCTCCTGTTCACAGCTTCTACAGGCCAAAATTAGGCTCTATTGTCCCAGACCTGTACTTTGACCAGAAATGACTTTCTCTCTCATCATTGACTGGTTTTGACTTGGTTAAATTGAGGTAAGATTTGGAATCTTGTTGGAATATTTTTGAGGTACTATTGATGAATAGGATTTCTCTCTCATAAGGAAAGATTGGTTGGGTTTTCCCCATGTGGGTTTTTCCCTGGCTTGAAGCCTAATTTCTGGTGTCTCTTGTCTCTTATTCGCTGTTCGTTCTGATCTCTATTGCTCTATTGATGAAATTGAATGGTTGAGGACTGTTGAAAATAGTAGCGAGAAGTTGATTCCTTGATTTGTGCCTTAATTCAAGGAGTCAAATTTGAGTTTCTTCTTTGTCATACTCGATTTCCTAAAAAATAGGAGATTCCCTATCATTTAGGACGAGTGCCTATAATTTAGTAATCAATCCCTAAAAATTAGGATGAGTTAGGATGCAGTTAACTGATGTGTTAAAATTCAAGGTCGAGTTCTTGATTTTCTAATGTAAGTTGATTGAGGAAAACTTAAGTGATTGAGTTTCAAGTGGTTGACTTGAAATAGGACAAGTTGCATGAGCAGTTAACTCATGCTAACTCAATCAATCACAAAATCATTCCTTAATTAGAAATTCATTAATTTTAGTCATCCGAATTTGCTATAAAGAAGAAACAAAGGCACACCTTGTAATCATTGTTTTGGTGAGCACAAGTTGGTAAGACAAAGCAATAGGAAGCACGAGTTTGTGCATGGAGCTTGTGGGAGATTGAAGAAGGATGAATGCCTTGGGTTAGGTGGCATGGATCAAGGTACAAGCAAGGGTGTTTCAGATTAGTGTAAGCAGAGAGAACATGGTTGTACTCTAATGAAACTTTATTGTATTGTAATTTGTTAGAGATCCATTGATCATTCTTCTTTGATAATAATTCTCAATAACAAGCAGAGGGTTTTCCCAGTTGGGTTCCCTGAACAATTCTGTGTTGTTGAACTGTGTAATTGTGCTTTTATTTCTGTTCCTATTCCACTGCAAATTTGAAGTAGAGAAATCCTGTGCGTGTAGTGAAAAGAAACTAGTTTTCAGATTGTTCACTATAGCAGATCAGAATTTCGTGGAGTTTCTACATGGTATCTGAGCTCCTGGAACAGATTTAAGATCACAAGTGTGAATCATCACAAGAGGGAGGACATCTGAGCTAGGAGAGCTGCAGCCTCTATAGGAGTCTATCCAAAAGAAGAAGGACGAGTCTTCCTGTTTTCTTTCTGTGTTGGAGCAGGTCGAGTTAGAGGAGTCTGTTGGCAGATTTAAGGGCAGTTTCCGTGCATGGTTAGGGCCGGGAATTCTCTTCAAACAGGCCGCAGAAATTCTGAGTTATTGCAGGTGGAGAAGAGGCCTAATTGAAGTCTGTTTCAGGGTTGGGTCAACACAAAATGGGCGGCATTCTCGTGGAGAAATAGCGCAGAAGTTAGGGACTGTGGAGGAAGGTTGGCTTAGATAAGGAAGGGATTTTCAGCCAGGACAGAAGCAGACCTGCAGTATCACAGTGGGCCCTAACCAGAGGGCCAGAAAAAGAAACTAGTTTTCTGTTTTCAGACTGTTCACTATAGCAGATCAGAATTTTTTGGATTTTCTACATGGTATGAGAGCTCCTGGAACAGATTTAAGATCAAATCACAAGCGTGAATCATCACAACAGGGAGGACATCTGAGCTAGTAGAGCTGCAGCCTCTATAGGAGTCTATCCAAAAGAAGGACAAGTTTTCCTGGTTTCTTTCTGTGTTGGAGCAGGCCGAGTTAGAGGAGTCTGTTGGCAGATTTAAGGGCAGTTTCTGTGCATGGTTAGGGCTGGAAATTCTCTTCAAACAGGCCGCAGAAATTCTGAGTTATTGCAGGTGGAGAAGAGGCCTAATTGAAGTCTGTTTCAGGGTTGGATCAGCAGAAAAGGGGCTGCATTCTCATGGAGCAATAGCGCAGAAGTTGGGGACTGTTGAGGAGGGTTAGCTCAGATAAAGAAGGGATTTTCAGCCAGGACAGAAGCAGACCTGTAGTATCACAGTGTGCCCTAACCAGGGCCGAAAATCCTGAGGAAAGTGCACAGGCTGAAGTGTTTCAGAGGCAGAAAGGACTCTTTCTGAGGTGCGTATGTCCTTCTATGGTGGTTGGTTTTGCTAGGTGATTGTCCAGTTTAGGATAGTATTGGATTGGCATCTTAAGGACAGTAAGGAGGGCTGTAGTAGGTGCCAAGGGAGCCCTAAGTACAGTCACTTATAAAGGAAATTAAGGACTGTTAGAAGGGCAGAAGCAGAGAAGCCCTAAGGGCTAGTTCTTGAAGGACTAAGGACCAGCCAAGTGGGTTTATGAACAGGCCCTAAGTTGACTGTTGGAGAAGGACGATTAACAGTCATAGTGGGCAGCCTCCAAGCCCTAAGGACAGCCTATTGTGAAGGACTACAAGACTGTTAGTGGGCAGGTGTTGGTGAGTCCTCTAAGTAGCCAGAATAACACACGCTGGAGTACGATTGAGAAAGCTGGATAATGTTCTTGTTGGACAAGTTTGGGCTGAAGGATTTCGCTAAGCAAGGTGTTGCAAAAACTTCAGATCCAGACAAGTTAAGGCTTTTCCAAAGGTAGATGGCCAAGACCAACAGGATGATCCTAGATGGATTCTGGGATCATGGAGTTTCTCATGTTGCAGGTAAAGATACAGCTAAGGAGATGTCTGATGCCTTAGTCAATCTCTAACAAGACCCTTCCGAGAACCGAAAGATGATTCTCAAAGAGAGGCTGACAACAATCAAGATGTTGAAGGGTGAGACTATAACTTCCTATCTCACCAGGATTCAAGGAGTCCGAGAAGATCTAGCAACTGAAGGAGAGAAGCCGGTAGATGGAGAGCTAGTACAAATTGCTATAAATGGGTTTACCAAGGAGTGGACTACTTTTGTTCAATGGATTACTGGACGATATAAGTTGTTAGATTGGGAGCACCTGTGAACTGTCTTCACTCATGAGGAGCTACGGCTCAATCTAGTTGAGGCTTCTAGAAGCGGTGACAAGGGTGCCAAGGTTGAGAAGGACGAGGAGAACTTTGCCCTGGCAGGCAAGAATAGCAAGGCCAAGGGCAAGAAGGGCCAAGGAGACGCTGAGTCCAGTCAGAAGGGAAAAAAGAAGGATCTAAGCAAGATCAAGTGCTTCCATTGCCATGAGTTTGGACACTATGATAATAAGTGTCCTAATCGGAAGGAGGAGTTTAGTAAGGATCATGTTGTTACATCAGCGGAGGTAGATGCATTTTCTACCTAGTTCGAGAAAGATTTCTCATTGATTGCTTGCATGGCAAGCTCAACAAATAACAATGTATGGTATATTGATTCAGGTGCATCCTTCCACATGACCAAAAACAAGAAATATTTCAGCCACCTGAAGGAGAAGTACAAGCAGTTTCAAATCGAGCTAGGAGATGACGACAAGTATCCAATTAGAGGAGTTGGTAGTGTAAGCTTTCAGAGGGAGTCAAGTAATCCTCTTCAACACAGAGATGTTCTCTATCTTCCAGGATTGAGGAAGAATCTTGTTTTGATAGCTACCCTTGAGGAAAAGGGATATAATATCATCTTCAACAGAAGTAAGGCATACCCCCAGCACTTAGCTTCTAGACGTAAGAAGCATATAGGTGTGAGGGTGAAGAATCTCTACAAGTTGCGGGTAGAGACAGGCATAGGCTTGAGCAGCAAGGCACGAAGTACTCAAAATAGAGAAGTGATGGTTGAGCGAGAGAAAGAAAAAACTCTCAAGATGGAGCCTCAGCCAATATCTCAATTTCAGTCTAAGCTAGTTGGCAGTTGGGCTGACTAGCAAGATGATGATGATGAGGACCATAACCCAGGGCGAGTGGAGGCAACCACCCAATCAGAGACTTCCAATATAGGGAAAGTTCCAGCCAAGTGGGCAGAGGATCTGGGTAAGGGGGATCAGAAGAGGGTTGAGTCTCCCAACATGAAGAAGCAGACATACAGGTACACAGGGTACATGGAACTTATGACTAAAGAGGTGGACTTGCAGACCATGGTAGGAAAGAACAAGTTTTCAAAACAAGTTCAGCACAAGAAAGCAAGGAAGTCTTCTACTAGTTCAAAGGGAGCAATTGCAACAACGGAGAACTTGGTAGTGTTGGAAACAAATCCAGGTGGACGAGGTTCTTCCAGGAACACCTTCCTCGCTAAGAGGGAGTATTGAAAATAGTAGCGAGAAGCCTTGATTTGTGTCTTAATTCAAGGAGTCAAATTCGAGTTTCTTCTTTGTCAGACTTGATTTCCTAAAACTTACGAGATTCCCTATCATTTAAAACGAGTTCCTATAATTTAGGAATCAATCCTTAAAAATTCGGACAAGTAAGGATGCAGTTAGCTGATGTGTTGAAATTGAAGGGTTGAGTTCTTGATTTTCTAATGTGAGTTGATTGAGGAAAACATAAGTGATTGAGTTTTAAGTGGTTGACTTGAAATAGGACGAGTTGCATGAGAAATTAAGTCATGCTAACTCAATCAATCACAAAATCATTCCTTAATTAAAAATTCACTAATTTAAGCCATCTGAATTGCTATAAAGAAGGAACGAAGGCACACCTTGTAATCATTGTTTTGGAGAGCACGAGTTGGTGAGAGACTGAGACCAAGCAATAGAAAGCACGAGTTTCTGTGTTGAGCTTGTGGGAGTTTGAAGAAGGACGAATTCCTTGAGTTAGGAGGAAGGGATCAAGGCATAAGCAAGGTTGTTTCAGCTTAGTGTAAGCAGAGAGAGCATGGTTGTTCTCTAATGAAACTTTATTATATTGTAATTTGCAGTGTTGATAATATCGCCGAAATATCGGCGATTTTCGTAAATATCGCAATATTTTCGGCGAGCCGAAATATCGCCGAGAAAATATTGCGATATTTTCGGCGCCCGAAAATATCGCGATATTTCCAAGATATCAGCGATATTTTGGCAAAATATCTCACGACGATTCAAAAAATCGCCTAGCGACAGTCAAAAAATTCCGCGCAGCTTATAAAAGTCCGATTTTGGTTTTTTTTTGAATCATTTTCATTTCTAATTGCTGGAGAAGGAAGGGGAGAGCTATGTGCTTGCTACCAAGGAGGGTTTGAGTGTTGCATAGCTATTATCGCCACCAAAAACGAAGATTTCATTGATCTAAGCTTGAAGAACAGTGAGACAATTTCATTTTTTCCATTAACAGGTATGTTCAAATAAACCCCTATGTTAATGAATTTTTTGTTAGTTTTAGGATTGTTCTTGCTTGCCTATTTGCCTACAATCATTTTGCTTGTTTTTTTTCCATTTGAAAAGATTTTCATGCCCATGAGCAAATGCAAGGGTTTTAAGTTTTGAAATTTTCTCCATATTTGGAGAGAAAACTCCATTTTTTTTTAAACTTTCAAATACACCCTCTTATTGTCATTTATGGTTTTTCATTGAATTCACATAGCAAAATTGCAAATAATGTAGCAAAAAAACTGTTTTGTAAAATGATGTGGTTATTACTTATTAAGTTATTAATTCCAATTTTTTTTTGGTGCCCTAGGTTTGAGTTAGCCCACTACAAAATTCAAATATGCCAAAAGCCTTGGACCCATTTTGGGAGTATGGGAACCCTAATGGTGGGACAAATTGGGCATATCTTACATGCAAATTGTGTGGGACCAGGATGACAAGTGGGGTTACACAACTGAAATAGCATCTGGCTAAACTCAGTGGACATGATGTTGGGATTTGTACAGTTTCTAGTCCGGAACTTATACAAAAAGCTCTCGAGGCAATTGATGAAAAAGACAGAAAGAAGGAAGAGACAGTAAGAAACAAGGTTGAACGTGCAGGTAGATCTTTCGGGATATCTTCTCCTGATTTTGATGTTGAGGGTAGTGGGAGGGGCTCCACAGCTGGCACATCATCACGTGTTATTGCTAGTGCGAGGTCATCATTTTTTGTTCCACGAACAGGACAAGGAGCACAACCTGGCATAAAATCGCTTGTTAAAAAAAGGAGAAGCAAGAAGCAGATAGTCATGGGGAGGTGTATTTTCTGGAGCGACTTACCTCTCAGCATCACCAAAACCAATCCATTTTGGCAGCCAATGTGTGATGTTATTGCTGTTGTGGGCCCAGGGTACAAAAGTGCTACATATGAGGAGTTGCAGGGGCCAATTCTTCAAGCAGAAAAGCAGGACATCAACTCTAGATTGGCGGAGTTGAAAAAGACATGGGAAGTTACTGGATGCACAGTGATGTCTGATGGTTGGACAGATAGGAAGGGTAGGACCCTTCTAAATTTCTTGGTACATTGTCCTAAACGTACCATGTTTATTAAATCGTTGGATGCATCAGAACATATCAAAGATGCAGCAACGATATGTGAGTTGTTAGATGGGTTCATTCAGGAGATTGGTGTGCAGAATGTGGTGCAAGTCATAACAGACAATGCAGCTAAGTATGTGTCTGCTGGCAAGATGCTTATGGAGAGGCATCCCACATTGTTTTGGACTCTGTGTGCAGCACATTGTCTCGATTTGCTGCTTGAGGATATGGGGAAACTCTCCTTCATCAAGGAGGTGGTTGATATGGCTAGGAGCGTCACCAAGTTTATTTATAACCATGCTTTTGTTCTTAGCCTCATGAGGAGGTTCACTAGAAACAAGGAATTGCAGTGTCCTGCGATCACACGCTTTGCCACAAACTTTATTACTCTTCAGTCTTTGCTTCAATGTCAGTTCGAGTTGAAGCAAATGTTTGTGTCTAATGACTGGCGTAATTGTAGATACAGCAGGAGACAGGACGGGAAAGCCATTGCAAAAATGGTGTACTCTGAGACGTTTTGGCTTGGAGTAGAAGAAGCATGCTCAGTTAGTGAACCTATAGTAAAGGTTCTCGGATTGGTAGATGGGGAGAAGCTTGCAATGGCTTATTTGTGTGAGGGCATGGATAGGGCGAAGGAGGCCATTCGTTCTTATTATGCAGACAAGGGTTCTGTTGGCCTTGATAGGCAGATGATGTTATGGGATGTGATTGATAGTCGGTGGACAGGGATGCTTCATCGACCCATTCATGCAGCAGCACTCTTCCTCAACCCCGCATTTTCATACAAATGCAGCTTTGATTTTGATGGCAAGGTGATGGAAGGGCTCCATTCCTATATTCAGAGGATGGTACCTAATCCTGAGCTTCGTAGCAAAATCAATCGCGAAATACAGTGTTATCAGGATTGTGTTGGCCTATTTGGCTTTGATGATGCTATTAGGGAAAGGACCCTCTTCATGCCACGTAAGTGACAAGTCATCACTCATTAGAAATTAGAATTTTCAATTTAGAATCTCCTTACTTATAATTCTATTTTTTTTAAATTCAATTATGTAACTTTTATTTGAAAGTTTAATTATGTTTTAAGTTTTTGAATTTTTATTTCATTATTTTGTTGTAGATATTTGGTTGCGAAGCAATGGTGCAAGGGCACCAAATTTGCAAAAATTGGCCATGTGAATCTTGAGTCAACCATGTAGCTCTTTAGGGTGTGAGCGCAATTGGAGTGGATTTGAGAAAATACACGCAAAAAAGCGCAACAGGTATAACTTTGAGCTCCAGCCTTCAGTTGAGCAATTACACTTATTGTAATTTTTAATTTTTAATTTTTAATTTTTAATTTTTAATTTATGACCTTCAAGTGTCAAGAGTCAAGAGTCAAGACTCATTAGTTTTTTTGACACTCTTACAGGTTGGAGTTCGCACGCCTCAATGATTTAGTGTATGTGCATTACAACATCCGACTTTGAGCGAGGCAAATAGAATCACCAATGGATCCAGATGCCATTTCCTTAGACAATATTGATGTATTGAGGGTGGAGTCTGAGGAGCCCATCTTGGAGGAGTCACCTTCATGGTTAGAGCCAGTGGCAGATGATCCAGTAGAATAGGGGCAGCAAGAGGAGGACTCGGAGAAGCAGCAACACTCGGAGGAGGAGCAAGAGGCGGAGGAGGAGGACACTGTGGGAGCATCAGCATCAACACCATCTACTATAGATATAGGAGAGCACATCCCCATACCTAGCACTCATTATTTGACATTAGGTGCAGAGGCAGGGTCAGGGCCTTCTACTACTAGGGGCAGGCCTGGCAAATAGCCCATCATGTTTTCCCGTAAAATGGGGAGAGGGCAGTGATTTCAAATAGATAGCTGCTAGTTTTATTTGTTGTGCTACATATAACTCATGATGATGAGATACTTTTATATATGTGATGTTATTTTGTATTGGTTCTCCACATTTGAGTCCTTGAATGGACAATTATCAGGGATCAACAAGATTTGGTATCACCTTTGATGTATCATTTCTATTTGACATCATATATATCAGTGCTTTCTTCATGTTTATGTGCCAATGTGTTTATTTCATGTTGTTATTGCTTTATATGTTTAAAAATCTGAAAACAAACACAAAAAAATGAATATATTATGCATTTTTTATGCTTGCCGATATTGCGGATAAGATATTTTCTGGACCCTCGCCGATACCGATATTTTCAACACTGGTAATTTGTAAGAGATCCATTGATCATTCTTCTTCAATAATAAGTAGAGCGTTTTCCCAGTTGGGTTCCCTAGACAACTTTGTGTTGTTGAGCTGTGTCATTGTGCTTTTATGTATGTTCCTATTCTGTTGCAAATTTGAAGTAGAGAAATTACGTGTTTGTAGTGAAAAGAAACTAGTTTTCGGTTTTCAAATTGTTCACTATAGCAGATCAGAAATTCGTGGATTTGCTACAAGGATTTTCATGTATAACGGCCTAATGATTGTAATGCTAGAAGAAGTCTAATTGTATCATTGGAAGTAGTCATCAATTTTGAAAAACTATACTAGTCTTGAATGCGCTAGAAAATCAACATGGTATCAAGGCTTTGGTGAAGGGAAAGAGCTATGAGATCAACCTTGAAGAAGTGTTTAAAGAAACTTAAAGAGTTTTGGATTCGTCATCTTTTGATTTTGGTTAGTCATCTTCATGCAGAGAACAAGCTTGAAGGAGCTACTAATTATAGGGCATGGAGGCTAGGATGGACCTTTTATTTGCAAGGCACAAGGTTTTGGGCATTGTTACAGGTAAAGTTATTAAACCATCTGATCAAGCAGGAAAAGAAAAGTTTCAGGAAGATGACATCTTGGCAAGAAGTATCATTATAGAATCTGTTAGGGATCATCTAATTCCCTATATTGTTGATCAACAAACTTCCAAGGGAATGTATGATGCCATCATTGGATTGTATACTATTAACAACATCAACCAATCTATAAGTTTGAGAGGTCAACTTCGCAATATCAAGATGACAAAGAATGATACAATGGCATCATATTTTGTAAGGATATCTCAAATAAGAGATCAACTCAAGGCCATTAGTGAAGAAGTATCTGACAAAGAATTGGTAGTTGTGGCTTTGGGTGGTTTGCCTAGATCTTGGGATCCTTTTGCAACAAGCATTAGTGCAAGAGAAAATTCACCTTCATTTGATAAGTTGTGGGCTGCCTGCACTCAAGAAGAGTCAAGACTCCATTCTAGAGACCCGACTGAAGATCCAAATGAAGAAGCTTTTGCAGCTCATTCTAAAAGTTATAAAAAAAACCTAATTTTGGAAGATTTCAAAGAAGTTTTGGTAGAAGACCAAATTCAAGACCTGCTCCAAGAAGGGAACCTGCTCCACAAAGAGGACCTCCTCCTCGCTCTCAAGATACAAGAGATCTGGCAAATGTCCAATATTATCGTTGCCAAGCTTATGGTCACTATCAAGATCATTGTCCTCAAAGAAATCGAAGGGATGACTATCAAAAGAATGGAGATCAAAGGAGAAAATGGAAACACCATGCCTCTGTTGCTAACCTTGATGAATTTCTCATAAGAGAAGGCCTAGAAAGAATGATTCAGATGATGAATACTCATTTTATTCTACTTTTACAGGGACCATTGTAGGTCATAATGAAATATGGTTGGTGGACAGTGGTGCCTCTAGGCACATGACTGGGAATCATGATCATCTCTCTGAATTGGTTGAAAAGAGATTGCTCAAAGGGTTGAACTTGGGGATAATGACAAATACGAAGTCAAAGGGATTGGCTCATCATCCTTCCAATTGGATTCAAGAGGTAATGTATCCATTAACAATATTTTATATGTTCCTGGTTTAAAGAAGAATTTGTCGTCCATCTCATCTCTTGAAGACAAAGGATATAGAATTTCTTTTGTTGATGGACAAGTTCTAGTACGGAAGAAGAGGCTTATATCATCTCCTTGCACATTCAATTCAATTTTTGCTTCATAACACCATTAATCTTTATGAGTTATGACATCAAAGATATGCTCATAATCACTATAAAGCTTTGACTAGAATGAAAGATGTTGTTAAAGGTGTACCAAAATTCAAGGTTGATCATGATGGTGTTACAAAGGATGTGCCCTTGGGAAAAATGTTCAAGGAAGATGTACTAGCAATGATAATAGATCCAAAGGAATCTTGGATATTGTGCACTTTGATGTTTGTGGGCTTGTGTCTGATAAGACCTTGGGTGGCATCTTGTATTATATCTCTTTCATTGATGATTATTCACGCAAAAAAAAAGTTTTATCTTCTAAAGTCTAAGGATCAAGTACTTAAGAAGTTTCATGAACTCAAAGCACAAGTTGAAAATGCTACAAGAAGAAGGATCAAGACCTTGAGGTTTGACAATGGTGGAGAATATGTATCCAAGGAATTGATTCATTTCTACAGGGGTGTTGGAATTAAGAGGGAGTTGATAGTTCCCTACTATCCTCAACAAAATGGAACTATTGAAAGAAAAAACGGGACTATTATGGAAGCTGCAAAGGCCATGCTTCATGATCAAGGGTTGCATATGTTTATTTAGGGAGAAGATGCAAGAACAATTGTTTATGTTCAAAATAGATGCGCTCATAGAATCTTGGACTACAGGACTCCCAAAGAAGTCTTCACAGGTGAGAGACCCAATGTCGAACATTTAAGAATTTTTAATTGTCTTGCTTATGCTCATGTGCCCAAGGAGAAAATGAAAAAACAGGACTATTATGGAAGTTGCAAAGGCCATGCTTCATGATCAAGGATTGCCTATGTTTATTTAGGGATAAGATGCAAGAACAATTGTTTATGTTCAAAATAGATGCCCTCATAGAATCTTGGACTACATGACTCCCAAAGAAGTCTTCACGGGTGAGAGACCCAATGTTGAACATTTAAGAATCTTTAATTGTCTTGCTTATGTTCATGTGCCCACAGAGAAAATGAAAAAATTGGAACCTTCCAGGAAGAAAGGAACGTTTATTGGCTACTGTGAAGATTCAAAGGCCTTCAAGGTGTTCCAGGACAATGTTATATTGAAACCTGCAGGGTTCACATTTGGACTCTGATGATGAGATACAGGTGGCTCCAAAGAATGTGGAATCGGAGTCTAAAGAACCTGAACCGATGGATCAAAACCCTCATGAAGAATCTGATGATCATGAACTTATTGAATCTCCAAGAGCCATTGTACCTGAGACTAGAAAGAGACCAGCCTAGCTTGGAAGAACATTGAATGAAGTTGAAGGACATGCTACAGCTCGTGGGACCTTCAGGGAAAGCTAGAAGTCGAAAAGGTACTCTGGTTATACAACTTTGATGTGCAAGATCATTGAATATGAGTCATCCACCTATGAAGAAGCAGTTGAGGAACAAGTTTGGAAAGATGTTATGATTGAAGAATATCTACCTAGAAAGATGTCTGGGAAATTGTGCCAAGACCTGAAGGAAAGTCTATTGTGCCTTCAAAAGTTCAAAGTGGATCTACAAAATTTAGCATGTTGCGAATGGACGTGTTGAAAAGTACAAGGCTAGATTTGTGGCTTGTGGATTCTCCCAAAAAGAGAGAGAGGACTATGGAGACACATTTGCTCCTATTTCCAGGAATGCTTCTATTAGATCTTCCATTGCTCTTGCTTCTATTGTAGGTTGGAAATTGCATCAAATGGATGTCAAAATTGCTTTTCTGAATGGGGTTATTGAAGAGGAAGTCTATATTGAACAACCTCAAGGTTTTGAGGTCCATGATAGAGAAACACATGTTTGCAAATTGAAGAAAGCCCTATATGGGCTGAAGCAGGCTCCTCGTGCATGGTACTCCCACATTGATGGTTATTTATTGAGTCTTGGCTTCAAGAAGAGCAATGTTGATCCAAACTTGTATTTCAAAGTTGTTGAAGGCAAGCCCTTGATGTTGTTGTTGTATGTAGATGATTTGTTTCTGATGGGGGCTAAAGTTTTGATTGTACAATGTAAGAGGGAGCTAGTTTCTGAATTTGAAATGAAGGATCTTGATCTTGCGCATTACAATTCGGGATTGGAAATTTTGTAAAATCTTCATGGAATCATTGTTGGCCAAGGCAAATATAATATTTTGATCCTTCAAAGATTTGGCATGATGGACTACAAGTCCGTGGATACTCCTATGATGACAAATTTGAAGAAGATCGGGGACTGTGATTCTGATTTGATTGATCCCTCTATGTATTGCAATCTAATTGGCTCGTTGAACTATCTTGTGAACACTAGACCTGATATTTGTTATGTGACGAAAATGTACCAAGGAGGTGTTCCTAGGTTTTTCTCCTTTTGGCCTAGGGAGACACATAAATCACCTTTTGTCTAAGTGATACTATGAGTTTTTTAATATCAAGGGAGCTAATGTACTTTTTATGTGGAGATGTATTAGGTACTTTTTTATGAAAGTTACATGTGATTTAAAAGTTACTTTATACAAAAAAGTACTAAGTACACTTTATTTTATTAAAGTGACTTTATAAGGAAAAAGTGACCATGGTACAAAAACATTAAAAGTACTAGGAAGTTTTTTTTAAAGAAGGGGACCACGTATGAGGGGTCGAGTGGGGGATTGATCCTAGCCATTGATCTAATGGCTTGAGATTAAATCTCAGCGATTAGATCTTAGGGATAGGGTTCCTATCTTACTGAGAAGATAAAAGGGAGGCAAAAAGGAAAATGAGGCTCATTATTCTCATGAGTACATTCAGAAGAGGAGAGGAGCAAGGAGAACTTTAGAGGAGGAGGTGCAACCATTAATTGCAGGATAAACCCAACATTAGAGGGGCTTGTATTTCAATAAGTTGTTGACTCAAAACCCAAGAAGTCTGTTACTCGAATTCCAAGAAGTTGTTAAGTCAAAACCCAAGAAGTCTGTTACTCGAATTCCAAGGAAGCCCGAGTTTCTATGGTCAGAAATCGGACTGCGAGGCTCGTATTTCAAGGAGATTTCAAGAGCTGCTTGATCAAAAATTTGTGGGTATTTTTCTCCAAGCAGAGCAAGCATTTTTAGGCTGAAATCGGGCACAGAAATCAAGACCAGTCTCTACACTTATTTCTAAGTCTGACAAGAGCGTAATTCAAGGCTACAGGAGCGGGATTTTCGAGGCACAAAAGTCAGAGTTGGGGCACAAAATTACAGAGATAATTTCTACTCAGTCTGGCACAAACTTAGAGGCACTGTCAGTGAGTTTTATGCTCAGAATTTGAGAGAAATATCAGCCTGAGTTATATGACTGAGAAACTCAAATTCTTATGTAAATTGAATAGTGATATCAGCCATCAAAAGGCGATAAGTTTGTTGAAATTTGGTACCGAAGGACAGGTGGTTCCCTTAGGCTTTGATCTTTGGCCTAGAGAAAAGTGTCCAAAAGAATTTAATTTTTCTCCTAAAGTAACTTTATAATTTTTATAAAGTTAAATCTAATTTAAAAGTGATTTTAAGTGATAAAGTTACTAAGTCTAATTTTAAAATGACTTTTATAAAGTCAATGAAAAATTAGAAAGGAAGAGTGACTTTGGAAATAAATGACTAAGTGGGTCTTTATTAAAGTGGGGTGAATTAAAAAATAGAAAGTGAGATTTAAATGAGCATTTAATCTCAGCCATTGATCTAAATCTATTTCAGCCATTGGATTTAGGGATCACCCAAAAGTCACTTAGGGTTGGGTTAAGGGAGGAAAAGGAGGAAAAAGATCATTAATTCTTTCATGAGCAGATTGAGAGAAGGAGAGCAAGAGAGCAAGGGAGATTTCTGGACAGCTGAAAGCGGAGTTTCAGCAGCTGAAAGCGGAGTTACAGCAAAGCGGAGTTTCAGCAGCTGAAAGCGGAGTTACAGCAAAGCGGAGTTTCAGCAGCTGAAAGCGGAGTTTCAGCAGCCGAAAGCGGTGTATCAGCAACAGCCGCGGTGTAACAGCAACAGCCGCGGTGTAACAGCAACAGCCGCGGTGTAACAGCAACAGCCGCAGTGTAACAGCAACAGCAGCGGTGTAACAGCAACAGCCGCGGTGTAACAGCATCAGCAGCGGTCTATCAGCAAGGCTGAGATAAGTTGTAAAAGTCTGTTTGCTGATTTTTTGCTGAACATTTCTCCTACTGTAAAAAGGCATTTTCCAGAAATAAAGAAGAGCTCTCAAACTGGTTTTCCCCAAGAGTTGTAGGGGGTTTTTCCAGGGTCAAGTTGACCAAAAATCTCAGTGTTTAAATGTGTTTTAATGGCTGTTTATTACTGCTGATTTTTATTTCTGCAATTTCCAGCATTCTGTAAAATTTCCAGAATTTGTGTTTTCAGCAATATTTATTTTTTCCAGCTTGTTGAATGTATGGTTATGGGAAAGGGCATTTAACTACATGGGAGAAATAAGGTGAAACTGAAAACCGGGGTGGGAAATGAGAAATTTCTACATGGTATCAGAGCTTGAGTGCTGAAGAGCAGTTTGGGACAGCAAAAGAAAAAAATTAAAGTTGCTGATTTTTCACTCAGAGAATTCCAGCAAGCTGATTTTTCATAAACAGCGGTTTTATCTTTACCACAGCAGTGCTATTTTTCAGTTTTAGGACAGCAGGATGTCATTGGGATTGAGGGTGGAGGATAGGTTGGATGGGCATACAAATTACAGCGTTTGGAAGGAGAGAATGCAGAGTATCTTTGAGGAGGCAGAAGTCTGGGATATCATGGTGCATACAGCACAGCACCCTGTTGTTGTGCCTACTGATGCAACTCAGTTGACAGCTTATAATAGGAAGAACAACAAGGGTAAGAGGCTGATTCTAGACGGAATCAAAGACCATTGCATTCCTCATGTGAGAGGAAAGAGCAATGCCCATGAGATGTGGACAGCATTGTCCAATCTCTACCAGAGTACCAATGAGAACCGAAAAATGGTCCTGAAGGAGAAGCTGAAGAACATTAAGATGGGTAATGATAGTGCAGTTGGATATCTCACAAAGATTACTAATGTGAGAGATGAGTTGGCAGCGATTGGAGAGGCCATTCCACCCACTGAGTTGGTGTGGATTACAGTGAATGGCCTCCCCCGTTCATGGTTGAACTTTGCTGATGGGGTTTGTGAACGTGAGACCCTTCCCACATGGGAGAGGTTTTGGGATGATTGCATTCAGACAGAGATCAGGAAAGGACGGCTTGGGGCAGCCAAGCCAGTTGAGCAGGATGAGGACGTAGCACTGGTGGCAGGAGGCAAGAAAGGCAAAGGGAAGAAGCAGGCTTCCACAAGCGGTGATGGGGGCAAAGGCAAAGGTAAAGGTAAACAGGGGAACACACAGAAGGACTATTCCAAGGTGAAGTGTTGGAATTGTCAGAAGATGGGACACTATGCAGTTGTGTCCGGAGAAGAAGAAGAAGAAGGGGAAGAACCAGGACGTGGCAGCTTCAGCAGAGATTGAGGACTTTGCTGGTCGTTTTGACCGGGAGTTTGCGTTCACTACATGTGAGTCCTCTAGTGCAGGATCACCTGCCACTCAGGTTCAGAGGGAGCATGCTTTTCCCTCGATTAGTGGAGCATCTTCAGGTATCTGGTATGTGGACAGTGGGGCTTCACGTCATATGACAGGAGTCCGTGAGTACTTCTCAGAGCTTTCAGAGAGTGGCACGGATATTGAGGTAGTACTCGGTGATGACAGAGTTGTTAGAGCAGTCGGGGTGGGGACAGTGACATTTCAGAGGGAGTTCAAACCTCCCTTGAAGGTGTCAGAGGTTCTTTATGTGCCAGGGATGAGGAAGAACCTCATATCCGTCTCAGCTTTGGAGGACAGAGGATATGAGGTACTGTTCAGGGGAGGACAAGTGTTGATGTATCCCAGGGGCACTCCAGCTGATTCAGCTAGAATGATAGGTGTACGCCATGCAAAGGTGTACAAGTTTGCATTCCAGCCCCTTTTGGCATTGAGCAGTAGTACCGACAGCAGAGCTAGCAGTTCTGAGCTGTGTGAGATTTGGCACCGCAGGATGGGACATATGTATCATGGAGCCTTGAGGACATTGCGGGAGATCACTACAGGTGTGCCAGATTTCAGTACTGATCACTTTGATACTTGCAGAGGTTGTGCGATGGGCAAGTTTGCCAAATCCCCTTTTCCCAGCAGTGACAGCAGAGCGACTGGGATACTTGATTTGATTCATTCCGATGTGAGCGGTCGGATGTCTCATGTTTCCTTGAGTGGATATGATTACTATGTTTTATTCATTGATGATCACTCCAGGAGGACCTGGATTTATTTTTTGAAGACCAAGAGTGAGGTCTTCAAGCGGTTTCAGGAGTTCAGAGCTCTTGTGGAGACACAGACAGGTCGGAAGATCAAGTCCCTGAGGTCGGACAATGGAGGAGAGTACACCCTTGGAGAGTTTGTTGACTATTGTGCGGAGGCAGGTATTAGGAGGGAGTTCACTGTTCCTTACAACCCCCAGCAGAACGGGGTTGCGGAGAGGAAGAACAGATCCATCATAGGGGCTGCCAAAGCCATGTTACATGATCAGGGGTTGCCATTGTTCTTGTGGGCAGAGGCCTGCAACACAGCTGTTTACTTGCAGAACAGGAGTCCGCATCGTGCCTTGGGGCAGATGACTCCGGAGGAGGCTTTCTCTGGGAAGAAGCCTGATATTGGTCATCTTCATATCTTTGGATGCATTACATACTCCTATATACCCAAGGAGAAGAGGACCAAACTAGAGCCCACCGCAGAGAAGGGTATCTTTGTGGGCTACAGTGAGACCTCAAAGGCCTTTCGGATTTACATTCCTGCACAGAGGAGAGTTGTTGTCAGACGGGATGTGAAGTTCGAGGAGGACAGGGCCTTTAGGAGGTCACGAGAGTTAGAGTATCTGGATCAGCCAGACCCTCAGCAGCAGTTGAGTCAGTCGCAGGGATCCAGTGGGCAGGGATCAGGAGGATCCGGAGGTACATCTATGAGGATGTCAGGTCCATCAGTGAGCAGTGGCTCGTCGAGCCAGAGGGGTGGTGCTCCGGGCAGCATGCAGAGCAGTTCACAGAGCAGTTCACTAGGGAGTCCACTGATGGACAGTTCACACGGTACCTCAGCTTCTACAGGTTCAGGTGCAGGCAGGAGGACAGCAGACAGACAGTCAGGAGTTCAGGCTACTGATGGTGATGAGGAGGAGGAGTTTCATTCTCCTATGGGAGAAGCATGCTCAGGGAAGAGGAAGCCCAAGTGGCTTCAGGACACCTTGAGAGATGCCACATCTGTTGCTGAGCCGAAGAGGCCGGTCAGAGAGAGTAGACCACCTGAGAGGTTTTGTAGTTATATGGCGATGGTTACCACCATCCTTGACTCTGAGCCTTCTAGCTATGAGGAGGCAGCTAGCCAGCAGGTCTGGAGAGAGGCCATGCAGGAGTATTCTTCTATCATGAAGAATGATGTTTGGGAGGTGGTGCCGAGGCCTGAGGGCAAATCCGTGGTTACTTTCAGATGGCTTTACAGGGTAAAGCATGCTGCAGATGGCAGCATTGAGAAATTCAAAGCAAGGTTTGTGGCTAGAGGGTTCTCCCAGGTAGAGGGAGTTGATTATGAGGAGACCTTCGCTCCCGTGGCTCGATATACTTCGATCCGCTCCATTATATCGATAGCAGCAGAGATGGGTTGGAAGATCCACCAGATGGATGTGAAGACCACATTTCTCAATGGCTTCATACAGGAGGAGGTGTACATTGAGCAGCCACAGGGCTTTGAGGTGCATGGGAAGGAGTCCCATGTGTGCAGACTGAAGAAGGCCCTTTATGGCCTGAAGCAAGCTCCCAGAGCTTGGTACTCTAGGATAGATACATATTTGCAGGGGATGGGTTTCACAAAGAGTGAGGCAGATCCGAACCTTTACTTTATTGTGATTGGTGAGGAGCCTCTCATTCTGGTGTTGTATGTGGATGACTTGGTCATTACAGGTGCAGAGAGACTCATAGAGCACTGCAAGAGAGATCTTGCGGCGGAGTTTGAGATGAAGGACATCGGCTTGATGCATTACTTTTTGGGTTTGGAGGTGTGGTAGGAGGAGGGGCATTTCTTCCTCGGGCAGGGGAAGTATATTGTGGACATCCTTAGCAGATTCCACATGGAGGATTGTAGACCCATGTCGACACCGATGATCACCAACTGGAAGAAGCTTCATGCTTCGGATTCCGAGTTGGTGGATCCCACATTGTACAGGCAGCTGATTGGTTCCTTGATGTATTTGGTCAACACTAGACCAGATATATGTTTTGCAGTCAACACGATGAGTCAGTTTATGTGTGAGCCTAGGAAGGTTCACTGGGTGGCTGCAAAACACATTTTGCGGTACTTGCAGGGGACAGTGGATTATGGTCTGGACTACAGGCAGGGAGATGGAGTGAGATTGGCAGGATACACTGATTCTGATTGGGCAGGTTGTGCTTCTGATAGGAAGAGCACTTCAGGGTGCTGTTTTGGGTTGGGTTCAACAGTAGTGTCATGGTTCAGCCGGAAGCAGCAGTCAGTAGCACTGAGTTCAGCGGAAGCAGAGTATATGGCAGCGAGTCTAGCTAGTTGTGAGGCCATCTGGCTTCGCAAGATGTTGTTTGGCTTATTTGGTCAGCCGTTGAGACCTTCAGTGATTTACTGTGATAATCAGAGTTGCATTAAACTCACGGAGAATCCAGTATTTCATGACAGGTCAAAGCATATCGAGATCAGATTTCATTTCATCAGAGACTATGTTCAGAAGGGAGCTGTGAAGCTTGAGTATATTTCCACTGATGAGCAGGTTGCAGATATTCTTACCAAAGCCTTACCACGGGGCAAGCATGTCTATTTCAGAGACAAGATGGGTGTGGTGAGGAACACCTTCCTCGGTAAGAGGGAGTGTTGAAATTTGATACCGGAGGACAGGTGGTTCCCTTAGGCTTTGATCTTTGGCCTAGGGAAAAGTGTCCAAAAGAATTTAATTTTTCTCCTAAAGTAACTTTATAATTTTTATAAAGTTAAATCTAATTTAAAAGTGACTTTAAGTGATAAAGTTACTAAGTCTAATTTTAAAGTGACTTTTATAAAGTCAATGAAAAATTAGAAAGGAAAAGTGACTTTGGAAATAAATGACTAAGTGGGTCTTTATTAAAGTGGGGTGAATTAAAAAATAGAAAGTGAGATTTAAATGAGCATTTAATCTCAGCCATTGATCTAAATCTATTTCAGCCATTGGATTTAGGGATCACCCAAAAGTCACTTAGGGTTGGTTTAAGGGAGGAAAAGGAGGGAAAAGATCATTAATTCTTTCATGAGCAGATTGAGAGAAGGAGAGCAAGAGAGCAAGGAAGATTTCTGGACAGCTGAAAGCGGAGTTTCAGCAGCTGAAAGCGGAGTTTCAGCAGCCGAAAGCGGAGTTTCAGCAGCCAAAAGCGGTGTAACAGCAACAGCCGCGGTGTAACAGCAACAGCCGCGGTGTAACAGCAACATCCGCAGTGTAACAGCAACAGCAGCGGTGTAACAGCAACAGCCGCAGTGTAACAGCAACAGCAGCGGTATAACAACAACAGCCGCGGTGTAACAGCAACAGCAGCGGTGTATCAGCAAGGCTGAGTTTCAGCAAGGCTGAGATAAGTTGTAAAATTCTGTTTGCTGATTTTTTGCTGAACATTTCTCCTACTGTAGAAAGGCATTTTCCAGAAATAAAGAAGAGCTCTCAAACTGGTTTTCCCCAAGAGTTGTAGGGGATTTTTCCAGGGTCAAGTTGACCAAAAATCTCAGTGTTTAAATGTGTTTTAATGGCTGTTTATTACTGCTGATTTTTATTTCTGCAATTTCCAGCATTCTGTAAAATTTCCAGAATTTGTGTTTTCAGCAATATTTATTTTTTCCAGCTTGTTGAATGTATGGTTATGGGAAAGGGCATTTAACTACATGGGAGAAATAAGGTGAAACTGAAAACCGGGGTGGGAAATGAGAAATTTCTACAAAGTTTTCTTAACTTCTGTTGGGTAATTATTTCCTTGAATAAGCAAATAAAATCTCCTCCTTAGAAGACTGGTTTTCCACAAGAGGCTGTGGGGTTTTTCCAGGGTCAATTTGACCAAAAATCACTGTGTCTAATATTGTGTGTGCTTGCTATTTTATCTAGTGTGTTAGCTATGCAAAAGAATATGGTAGAGTAGCTCTAATGTTTTATGTAAATGTAATTATCAGTCTTGTATTTCATGATGGATTTGGGCATTAAACCATGCAGAACATAAAACTGAGTTGGCCTACAAACTAAACACAAATTTCTACATTATGTTGTGAACACGTTGAGCCAATTCTTGGTTGAGCCCTGGCATGTTCATCGGGTTGCAGCGAAACATATTTTGAGATATTTGCATGGTACTATTGAATATGCTCTGAGATATTCTTCTAATGGAGAATGGAAGCTGCATGGATAATGCTGATTGGGTTGGGAGCTCTGATGATAGAAAGAGCACTTCTAGATTTTGTTTTCGTTTGCGCTCCACTATGATTTCATGGTCTAGTAGAAAGCAAACTTTTGTTGCTTTGAGTACGGCTGAAGCTAGGTATATAGCTGCATGTTGAGCATGTTGTGAAGTTGTGTGGCTTCAGAAATTATTTGCTAGTTTGTTTGAACAAGCGCTGGAATCGACCATTATATATTGTGATAATCAAAGTCGTGTGAAGCTTTCTAAGAACCTGGTGTTTTGTGACAGGTATAAGCACACTGAGATCAAGTATCATTACATCAGGAATATTGTCCAAAGGGGAGTTGTGAGGCTCAAGTATGTCCCTACTGATGAGCAGGTTGCTGATGTGTTGACAAAGACGTTGTCCTAGATGAAGTTTGCATATTTTAGAGAAAAATTTGGAGTTGTTGAGAACCCCTCACGAGCACCAATTGAACAACATCATATGATGGACAATCTTCCTTAGGCTATAGTCGGGAGACCTATGGATTGGTTGAGAAGATTTTCACTCCCTTAGGTCGGTTCACTGGGAGGCCAGTGAATCTGGTCTAGGAGCTTGGTTTTGTGGCATGGAGTGATCCCTTAGGTTTTTACCGGGAGACCAATTTGGTCGGGGACATTGGTCTTGTGATGTCTCCCTCAGGTAGTGGTCGGGAGACCTATGGATTGGTCGGGGAGATTGATCTCGAGTTTCCTCCCTTAGGTCATGGACCGGGAGACCTATGGATTGGTCAGGGAGATGTATCTTGGGCATATGATTGGTTTGGCTTTATTGATTGATCCCATTGGTCAGTACGATATTGACCTGGATGCCATAGGGTTGTGGCTTATGGGATGTGTTGGATACTATGTATCTTTCCTTATGATGAGATTGATGATCTCTCCCTTAGGCTGTGGGTCGAGAGACCTATGGATTGGTCAGGGATATTGATCTTGATAGAGGGAGAGACTTGTGTTTGTCCTTTAGGCTGTGAGCAAGGAGACTTGTGGATTGGTCTGGGAAATTGATTTTGAGAGAGAATGAAAAGTACCTCCCTAGCTAAGAGGGAGTGTTGAAAAATTGGGTAGCTACAGTCGGTATTTTCATTGGCAAATAATGGATACAATTCGTATTTTGACTTTGACCATGTCGGCCTCGAGAAGGATAAGTTGGCTCGCATGTGTGAAAAGGCACCTCCTCAAATCACATATAAATAAGACATCGTTAGAGCTCATTTTGACATCTCATCATCACACAATTTGATCTGAAAATTGCAGAGGTTAATCGACACGTGCAAAGGAGTCAAGGAAACATTTCAAACCTGTGTTGACCTGCGTCTTTCTATCTATTTTGACTTGTGTTGACCTAGGCTATTTGGCTTTTGTTTGACTGAGGTTTTGACTGTCTTGGAGGGTCGAAGATTGTAGAGGATCACTGACTTGTCTTGACCAAGATCCTGACTTGCTTCTGAGCTCATTGACCTTGGTTGACTGCAAGCTTGATTGTGACTCTGACCGAATTGTTTCAGAGGTGCATTAATTGAAATGCTGACTGAATTTCGACCTCCTATTCAAAGCTTCCACGGGCCGAAATTTGACCCTATTGATGCAAACTTGTGCTTTGGCCAAAATTGACTTTCTCTCTCATCGTTGACTGGTTTCAACTTGGTTAAATTGAGGTCATATTTGGAATCTTGTTGGAATATTTTTTATGTACTATTGATTAATAGAATTTCTCTCTCATAAGGAAAGATTGGTTGGGTTTTCCCCTCGTGGTTTTTGCCCTAGCTTGAAGCCTAATTTTTGGTGTCTCTTGTCTCTTATTTATTGTTCATTGTGATCTCTATTGCTCTATTGATTAAATTGAATGGTTGAGGTTTTTCATGTATAACTGCTTAATGATTGGAATGCTAGAATAATTCTAATTGTATCATTGGAAGTAGTCAACAATTTTGAAAAACTATACTAGTCTTGAATGCACAAGAAAATCAACAGTATACACTAATCCAAAAGACAATGATTTCAAGCGTAACTACATGAATTAACAAAATAATATTATGTTTCTAAAAGCTCCATTCTCAGCCATATTGTTCTACACACTAAATTTTCAACTATTTTCACAATGCTATAGCTTATACCATCCCTTGGATCAATCAATACATAATTTAAGAAAGAAAAAAACATAATATAAGTGTGTTGACCAAACGTTTAGAGATAAGATAGAACAAGATAATTCCCTTATTGTCCATAAGTGACCAAAAGAGTAGGTCAATAGCACTAACAAAATACAACAATTCACATATAAAATGTCGAACTGCCAAAGTTACTCATAAATGCTGAAAGTGTAGAGATGCAACTAAAAATGCAAAAAAGTGTGTAGAAAGGGTTCAAGAAGGAAAATCCTCGAAATCGCCACTTTACACTAAATATATAGGTAGATGTAGAGGAGGGAGCAGAGCCATCTCCATTTATGTCAATCACTATGAAAGTAACAAGGCAAAGCTTGATAATGTCCTCTAGGGAATGGCAGGGCTGAGAGGTCCTAGCTAGGTGATCCTAAATGGAACTTGGGAGAGGCCAGTCAAACCTCTCCTAGCATTTGAGGCCTATTACCTCCCAATCCTGCACTTCTTGTGATAAAGACTCAAAAAACGAGTGAAACCTTAGAGGAACTCAAGAGGGTTGCCCATTGTCACCACAACAGCCTTCTTCTCACTTTAGGTCGACTCTACTCTAGCACAAGGGAGGTATCCCTAAGATAGGATTGACAAAGTTTATGTAATGAAACTCACGGGGAAATGGATAAGTACACTTTAGCAAATGAGGATTTGTTATTTTAAGTTTTGTAAATAAGCTGATGGGTTGACCAGGACTAGTGCCAATCCATTGGGCCACTGGAGTCATAGGAATCAACTATGATAGTTGTTTTCACGTGAGATTAGGAGAGAATGAAGTTGGAATAAACATAAAACAAGCTACGACACTTCTATCTTGTTGTCCACTAATGCAAAAAAATGTTTTTAAAGAACCCAAATGAAGGAATAAGTCAAAAATATGTAAGAAAGTGTATCAACAATTAGATAATGTAGATGGAAGTCAACTCTTGATGAAGAAGCAAAACATCCATGGACATTTCCAACAATAAACAACAAAGACATACTAAAGGAGAATAAGCCACAATTAGTATCTTCTTAATGAAGGCATAGTCTTCTTAATAAGGAATGATGTTACCCACGTTTCCAACCTTCAACACAGATTTGATCCAAACAATTTCCAGCATATCCGTTCAGCAATATAAAACCCAAAACACCATATCTCACAAGAGAAGTCCTCAACTTCCATTTCCTTCAAGATCTTCAACTAAGCTCCATGGGGGAAAAGCCCCAAATCCAACCATATAAATGATAGAGGAAGTTGCTCTTTAAACTGAATGTGCTTCATCTACTTAAAATAAAATATAATATTTCATAACCAACTCTCATGTGACAAGTCCAACAAATATAAAATAATGTGAGGTTATGCCATGCCTATATTCCCTAGTTATTGACAATGTCAACAAGCTCCAATGTCACATCTAGATGCATAAATATGTTTACAATGAGGCCTTCAACATGGGGATGCCTTTCTTGAATCCTCCAAAATAGACCAAATGTTCCATTAAGTGGTGTGTTCCACAAGATAATGACATGCCATAAATAGTAATACATAGAAGCATGTGCAATATGTGCACATAAGGGAGCACTCCACTAGAAGAATGGGCAATTCAAAAGCCAACCACCTCCAAATAATATAAAATAATCAAGTGCATAGGTGCTCCTTTGAGAAATGTGCAATGGAACCACATTGACCAAGTAAAATAATGACAAAATAATCTTTGAAGAGGTGCACCCTCAAGATATGTACCACCACAACAACCTTCTTCAATATATTAATAATTCTTGCCAAGTCAAAGGGGTATGGGTGCTCTTCAAGAAACACTCTCCACAGCCAAATAATATAATATAATCCAAAAGAGAGGTGCACCCTAGGAAAATGTGCAGAGTGGTTGTAACCTTCTCTCAACAAATAACATAATAAACACCAAATATAGCGCCCCCATGTCAACAGGCATACCAAGAGATGGATGCCCACCTTGGATCCTCCAAAAATAGAAAAATTGGTCCATGAAATGTTGCACTCCACAAGACAACGACCTGCGATAAATAGTAATCCATAGAAGCATGTGCAATAGGTCCACATAAGGGAGCGCTTCACTAGGAAGGTGGAAAATTAAACAAGCAACCACCTCCAAATAATATAAAATAATCAATGGCAAAGGCGATCCTTAGAGAAATGTTCAATTGGACAACATTGAAAAACTAAGATAATCATAAAATAACCTTTGAAGAGATGCACCCTAAGGATATGTGCCACCATAACAGCCTTCTTCAAAATAATACTAATTCTTGCTAAGTCAAAGAGATAAGGGTGTTCTTCAAGAAAGGCACTCCACTACCAAATAATATAAAATAATCCAAGAGAGAGGTGCTTCCTAGGGAATCGTGCAAATTGTGATAAAGTCCAAATAGAGTGCCCCCTAAGGAAGTCTGCCAAAATGGTTAGAAGCGCATGCGCCAGCATCTCCTCAAAGAAACAATATAAGCAACTCACTCTAGGAGATGGTGCATGCAAAATAAGAATAATATAATCCAAAACCATGTGTTGTAAGGATAACCCACCCATCAAAACCATGCATTGATTTATAAAACCATGAGTGCACAAATGGAGTGACCTAGAAGATTGTGCCAAGTGTCTCCATGCCTCGAAAAATGCGCAAAGAAGCCAAAACAACAAGACCACTCTACTCTCTCAAACAATTAGCAAACCAAAGGATGTCACCTCATCACAAGATAGCCAATATCCTCAAGGGCATTCCCACCATCAAGATATACATGCTAGATCACCATAAAAATGTGTGCCAAAGAGAAATACTCCATGATAATAAGCATAAACCATGATGAACATACCAATAATTACACCATCCTTACTTGATGGGTCTCCCTCTCCATTAATACACTGAGTCAATCCAAATGTGTGACCAATGCTAAGCAATACCCTTAAATACTCCCACAAAAACCACATATTCTAGATACAAGTCTCCATGCAAGACAAGATGATGCTAACTAGGAAGACAATCCATATCATCTAACCATGGCACGCCGCATAAAAATAATAAATCATCAGAAATAATCACACCATTATGACGTGCTCTAGGGGTATAAAGAAACATGTGTACTTAGCAACATATTTCCTCTAGACACCGCACACCCATCATCAGTTATGGTCGAACAAGCCATAAATGAAGTGCTAGATAAAGCATATGCATCCATTATAATGACCCTTATTTGTCAAGTATTCCATGATGTTATCCTGTAAATAATGTCTTGTGATGAAAATCACGAGGGTTTGCCCTCACACAACATGAAAGGTAACAAGTGTCAAGGCCAAACACAAAAACCAGATGACAGTAGACCTTGGTCCAACTTCATTCTAAAAGCAACTGCAGCTTTGTGGCCTTGTCAATGTGGTTAAACTAACAACAAAACAAGAGGATGTGTTATATCTACCCGACCTAGAATAACTTGCATCCAAAGCTAGAAGACCTACATGACACTTATTGCCTTAGTTTGCTAACATAGGTTAGAAGGGTGTGATCAAACTAGTAGGCCAAGATATGGATATATTTCATAAGATCTATCATCTATGATTTAGTATGTCATGTATATAGAGAGTCAAGCATTTTTTAACTAAATAGAGAAAGAAGGTGACAAGGAACATTCCAAAATCATGGTATAGTCAACAATTTCACTCTTTGATATGATAACATTTAATGATTTAAGACACACGAAGATTAAGTACTCTCAATATCAATTCTCCCTATCCACAAGATATGGTGATCAAATTCAACTCGTAGCTAATGGAAACAAACCATCAATTGGTCGAGTGGAATCCGAAGTCCATGTGGCTAATGACTCTAGAGAGAGTTAGGGCAGTGAATGAGGGCATTCTCTAGATACAATAAGTGCTCATAGTAGAAGGCCATCTTAGGGACAAGACCCTAGCGAGGGAAGATCCAAGTGACTCTAATGTATTAAAATATCCTCTATGACCATCCTATTAATATATCCTTTAAGAGGGAAGAGATGGCTTTAGACATTCAAGGAATACCTAAAATGATAAAGGCACTCAATATAAATGTCAATGGACTAAAGGAGCAAAGAATCCTCCAAAAGCTAAAATCATCTCCATCCAAAGAGATTGTGGAGCTAATCTCCCTTAAAGAACAAACGGCCCTATAGGAGTATCAGTCTTGCCCTATGGTTGGATCACCCATGATTTCTACCCTACGAAAAAAGAAGGCAATTCAAAATATAATCTCAGGGCACAACGATTGGCAACAATCATTACGTCGACAATGGCATGTAGGATTGCCCATTTGCAATTAATCATACAATGAAGCGTGATAGATTGGACTGTCTCTACAGAAGCCCAATCAGTTGGTAGCAAAGTAGACCCCCAAACTTCGGCACCTTAAATTACAAGAGGTTTGATGATCATGTCAAAGAGATGCATCTTTACGAGAATGTCCTAAAAGTGCATATGTAAAGACTGATACTCAAGTATGAAGAGAGACACATACCCCTTGTTGAGTTGGGGTTGTGAAGTGTGGTGCACGACATGCATTGAATTTAGGACCCATGAATTGAGCCCCAAGTAAGTCTAAGTTGTACTAACTTCCACCGCGTACACTCTAGGATGGAAGCAGAAGTCAAAAATAGCATTCTTCAAAGTAGTGAATATCATAACCACCCATTGATTAGAGTTGCAAAAGTTGGTGAGGGTGTCAAGTTGCCTTTGTAGCCCCTCAAAGGAGGGACTAAAACATTATTTACAAACAAGCATAGTGAAATCAAGACCTGGTGTAATGCAAAACCATCATCAACATCTATGTGCCACATGACAAGTGTTTCCAACTCATCAATGTTGATGTTAAATACAATGAGTGTGAGGCGTCACCCTATTTGACCCCAATGGTGCTTGTAACAAGGTCAAAAAAAATCATGGGTTGTACAAAATTGACCTCTAACTATCTGATGGGGCCTCATAATCAGCATTGCAAACATAAACATCGACCAAAAAAACCCTGAGGCCATAAACTTGTGACATCGAAAAACAATGGGGAAAATTGGAAATAAACAACAAACTTTGAAGTACAAAATATATTCAGTTTTTTTTAAATGGACACAAAGAATGGTGTTTTAAGGGTGACTTATCCTTTCAAAGTTTAATGAAAAATCACAATGTCACCATTAAATCAAAGACACTGCTCATAACAGCAAGTTGCAACAATAAGATATTCAAAAAAACCAATATCAAATAATCTTTAGAACAAGGATTCCCTTGAAATGGAATCACAAGTCTACAAAGCCACAAAAGACTTTCGATAAACATTGTCTAGCTTCCTCAATAATTGCATGAAGCACAAAGATTTGGTCAATCATACAGTAGTCTCTCCTACATCCTGCTTGCCTCTTAGCTCTAAGTTTGTTTCTGTTTGTTACCTGCTAACAAGGCACAAAGACTTGAGCAAAAAGGCTAAAATACCATTATATCATGGTACACGTTACTAGAGAAGCTCCATTTGTATTTTTATGCATATTCTTCCATTAACGAGCCTCTTTTGAGGTACTTCACATTCCACAATGCAAAAATTGCATATTTGGAGACAAGATTTATATATGGATCTTTGACACACTTATAAAAGAAGGGGGTGTGAATCAACATCACATAAATTTAAATTCTTTTCACTTAACACAATACATGAATATAAAGATTAAAGTGAAAACCCAATATTGGAGATAAACATTTGAATACTTTACTAACAGTGATCAAAAATCAATTTATTACAATGTCACAGGGAACCACTTGTGAGGACACCAATCCTCTATAAGCAACAACTTACAATATTGCAGGCTCCAACCTGTCAAGATTCAAGAAGATGACGACACCAATCCTCTATAACCACCAACTTGCTCTGGTTCGTATAGATGACAACACTCCTCTTCTGCAATTCAATTGAATATAGCACTTTGTTGTTCACTATTCTGGTGTCAATGTTTAGACTTGAAAAAGGTAGATCTACCCAGCAAGCAACTTGTACTCAATGTTGTCCATACTCAATCTTCACAACACTGTTGTCACTTCTGTGTAGGATATCTTATAGAGTTGCAACCTAGCATTTCACCTCCTCTAAAGCCAGCGAGAGTAAAAGCACAAATTCGACATGTGGACTGGAAAAGCTAGGTCTTAGCCCCCTCCAAAACCAACACAAAGCTCAGCCTGTCAGAAAGTAACACCATAAAGAATAACAAGAGAAGTGACCTCAGCTAAGCTTAGCCATGTTCTCCTTCAGTTCAACCTATGGTCTTTTCAGACCTTATTCCATGCTGAGCCACACAAATGGCATATTTATACTAAACTTTGAGGGGGAGGGGGCAAGGGGTTTGGGGGTCGACTTGACAACACAAGAATTAGAGTAGGTTAGGCCTTAATGGTAGGTGTGACTTTGGTTAATCCATGCATAAAAAAAATGTCATTTCTCTTCAACCATAAAGAGTTAAGAGGTGTGCCACCTATCACAGGAAAGGCCTTGAAAAGTGCTAGTTGATTATGTAACTTTCTCTTTCATCGGGGCTGCCTTTGACATCAATAACAACTATTTTCAACAGGGATAAACTTCTAAAAGGATGGCATGCATTAGAAAATAGAAGCTTCTAGGATTGGTGCCCCAACTTAGAAGGTGACAAATGACATCTATGCAAGACTCAAGGAAGAAATCATGGTATATAAATTTGACGAGAGCTCCGTGAAGACAAGGCTCATATAAATTTTAAGTTATATTTTATGAAAGGTTCTAGATACTTCTAAGAATATTTTAATGGAGGCTTTTACAATGTCACAGGGAACCACTTGTGAGGACACCAATCCTCTATAAGCAACAACTTACAATATTGCAGGCTCCAACCTGTCAAGATTCAAGAAGATGACGACACCAATCCTCTATAACCACCAACTTACAGTTGCTCTAGTTCGTATAGATGACAACACTCCTCTTCTGCAATTCAATTGAATATAGCACTTTGTTGTTCACTATTCTGGTGTCAATGTTTAGACTTGAAAAAGGTAGATCTACCCAGCAAGCAACTTGTACTCAATGTTGTCCATACTCAATCTTCACAACACTGTTGTCACTTCTGTGTAGGATATCTTATAGAGTTGCAACCTAGCATTTCACCTCCTCTAAAGCCAGCGAGAGTAAAAGCACAAATTCAACATGTGGACTGGAAAAGCTAGGTCTTAGCCCCCTCCAAAACCAACACAAAGCTCAGCCTGTCAGAAAGTAACACCATAAAGAATAACAAGAGAAGTGACCTCAGCTAAGCTTAGCCATGTTCTCCTTCAGTTCAACCTATGGTCTTTTCAGACCTTATTCCATGCTGAGCCACACAAATGGCATATTTATACTAAACTTTGAGGGGGAGGGGGCAAGGGGTTTGGGGGTCGACTTGACAACACAAGAATTAGAGTAGGTTAGGCCTTAATGGTAGGTGTGACTTTGGTTAATCCATGCATAAAAAAAAATGTCATTTCTCTTCAACCATAAAGAGTTAAGAGGTGTGCCACCTATCACAGGAAAGGCCTTGAAAAGTGCTAGTTGATTATGTAACTTTCTCTTTCATCAGGGCTGCCTTTGACATCAATAACAAATATTTTCAACAGGGATAAACTTCTAAAAGGATGGCATGCATTAGAAAATAGAAGCTTCTAGGATTGGTGCCCCAACTTAGAAGGTGACAAATGACATCTATGCAAGACTCAAGGAAGAAATCATGGTATATAAATTTGACGAGAGCTCCATGAAGACAAGGCTCATATAAATTTTAAGTTATAATTTTTATGAAAGGTTCTAGATACTTCTAAGAATATTTTAATGGAGGCTTTTACAAGGTTCTTAAAATAAAGTATTAGAAGAAAATATGAAGGAAGAATCTCTTGGGGATTATAAATAATGTTTTAATGGAACTTTGTAGAGGAGCGCTTTTCCCCAGACAAATCTAGAATCTTCCTTCTACTGTTGAGTATTCTAGCATTTTCTAAATAAAAAATTATTGTAAAAGGGTTGAGGAGGAGCTCTATATAAGGAAGAGAGCTCTCATTTGCTAGGCAAGGTTGAAATTGTCAACGTTCCCCTCAAAGATTAGTTGAAGATCTTTAGGGAGGAAGGAGTTAGGAGGCATTCTAATGAGAGGTTCTTCATATTTCATTCTCTTTCTTGGGTTGATTTGATTGCTAGAAATTACTTGTACAAATATGTTGAAATAATCTTGCAAAAGGGTAATCTTGTCCACAAGAGGACATAAGGGTCGACATGAAACCCTGCGTTAGTCTTGCTATAGTTATTGTGTCTGATGAAATATTTTTACTATTGTAATCTTTTAGGTGGGGTTGTTCATTCAATTTTTGGGGGTTGTCGAGGTTGGAGCGATGGAGTATTGTGGCAACGTGAGAGTTTCAAGTGCGAAGGTTTTGGCTCCATGCCTGCTCCTAGAGGACAACGCCTTTTCTTTTTTGGTCGTGAGAGGCAAGGACAATCAGTCAATCGATGACGCCGATGGGATGCATGGCTAATGCATGCTCAAACTGCATTACAATAAGGAGAAGGATCTAGTATTATGTGGCGACGATAGCAGTCCAATAAGGACTCGTATGGGATTATCCCCTTATTCTTACAAGGGTCGAAATAAGTATCAGAAAGGTGAGTAGGGTTTGGTCGGATCTGGAGTTTTGTATCCCCTCCATCCTGGATCAATTTGGAATTTTGCATGTAGATCCTTGCCGCTAGGGTTATTCCATTACGAATCTATGCATCTTTGGTTCTCTGCTCATAAATCGAGATGGGTGGTGTTTCTCTTCAGCATGTGTGGCAATGGAAGGGGCTTAGGATAAAGGGCAGCTTGTCTTTCACGATCTGGATCGATCTTCACTAGGTCTGAATCGATCTACACAAGATTTGGCGAGATCTTGTGAAAAAGACAATCAATTTCAGCTCTTTATTAAAAATCTTAGTGGCCAAACATTTGTCCCTTAGATCCGGGGTTTGGGTCTAGTTAGAAATATGAAGCAGATGATCTAAAAGAGTTTGGGTATACCTGTTTTGTTCCAAGTCTTGGAATATGCAGGGAAAGTACTCCAAGACAATCATCGATTGGAGTTTCACGGTGTTACCAAAGATTCATCAATAATTTTAAATCCAAGGATGCGAGGAGGTTCCAGAAACCCAAATCAAAATGGAGCCACATTGTTCAAAGATGCCCTCAAAGAGGAGGCTACCACATGGGCTGAACAATCTCAAAATATGCCAAGCCCGTACATTGTAGAGCAAATGGACAAGGTTCCAGAAATGGACATTAAAACCCCTGAGATAAAAACTCATCATGATGATCTACAATCCTCAGCAGTAATATGTCGTTTTAATGGTTTTTTCCAAAAACAAAAGATCTATACGAGTGGGTACACTCTTCATGGACAACAAAATGTGATATATTTTTGTGTTCTAAAGGGTTTTTCATCGTACAATTCGAGAACAAGTAAGATATGGAAAATGTTCTAAAAGACGGCCCATGGTTCTGGGGCAAGGTCGGGCTCTTTGTTACCCCATGGTTTCTGGAGTTTGATGCAACAAACATGGTGGCAACAACGATGTTGGTATGGGTAAGTCTCCAAAACCTTACCCTCCATTTCTAGCACTTTCATGTTCTACAAGATATTGGCAATGCTATGGGGAAGTTCAAAAAAATAGATCTGGACAAAACCTCAAAAGGTATTTTTACTTTTTCCAGGATATGCGTAGAGATTGTCCTAAGTAAAGGTCTCCCTGACCGTATTTTGTTAAAACATGAGAATTTTCAGTGGACACAAGTGTTAGACTATGAGAATACGACATTCTGGTGCCGAACTTGCTTTCAAACAGGTCATCTACAGAATTCCTATTCATGAGCATGGAAGGCACCAAAAAAAGAAGAGGAGGCGAACCCCTAGGCCAAAGGAATGGTAGTTCCACGACAATTCAAAAGATGAGAAAGAAGAGGGCAAAGAAAATCATCCAAACTCTGAGCCACAACCTCCTTCTAACAACAAATCAAATGTTGAAGAAGGGGATAATTCCAGATCAATGGTCACAACTCAGAAGGTTACAAAATCAACAGAAATCATGGTTCCATAACAGCAGAAAGTGGTGATGCCAATGAAAAAGGACTTAGGTGGCATTAAGAGATCTCATGTATCTGAGAGTTCGGACTCAGACAAAGATATCCTCCCACGGACCAACAACAATCAATTAGTGATAGTAACTTTTGCTCCAAATCATGGATTATTGCAGAAGTGTTGGAAATACTAAGAGGGAGGGTGAATTGGTATTTCCTTTACAATGGTTACTTTACCAATTAAGATCACTTACAAATAAAATACAAAATTAATAATCATAAAATAAATACTTTTATTAATCAATAAATGATGAGGGCTCCAATCCTCTTTTTACAATGAATCAAGTAAAATAATAGTTTAGGGCTCTAATCCTAGATAAAGACTCCAATCTTCTAGCAAACCAATCTCCACACTGTATCGTGCCGCGCTCCAAATTGGTCTTTACGAAGGTCCAACCCTATCTTCCACAAGGCTCCAACCTTGTCTTTATGAGGCTCCAACCCTTTCCACTGGTTCAAGCTCCAACCCTCTCAATCTGCTTCAGCTTCTTCAAGGTAGGTTTAATGGTTCTTCAAGGCTTCCCAAAATCTTATGCAACAAACCTTGACAATATCTTCAATAATGCTCTCAATCAATCTTCAAAATACTTTGTTCATCAATGACGACTTTAGCAACCACAAAAAATATCTTTAATACTTTTCATGATATCCAAACAATTTCCTCCAAGGTCACTCCATGAGGGCTTCAATCATGCATCAAGGTTTCCAAGAATGCTTCAATTAGGGTTTCCAAAAACTTCTTTCAAGAACACTTCAGTTAGGGTTTCCAAAGACTTCTTCAAGAACACTTCAATTAGGGTTTCCAAAGACTTCTTCAAGAATGCTTTAATTAGGGTTTCCAAAGGCTTCTTCAAGAATGCTTCAATTAGGGATGGTAATCAAGTCTTCAATGGCTGCTAGAAGAAATATTCTCTACCATGCATCAACTCAACTACAAAGGTGTCTCCAAGACTATTCGTTTGTACAAGGAATTAAGCCTACACCATTAGGTCCACAATGATGTCTTTAATAATGACGTCAACAGAGATTCCCAACAAAATGTCTACAATGCTCCAAGATCAACTTCTGCAAGGTTCTTTAAGAATATCTGCTCCAAAAATTATCATTAATAATGAATCATTTAGGCTGCCTTCAGATCTGCTTAACAAGTTTGCTCAAAAGTCTTCAGTGGCCTGCTCCAAAAGTGTCAAATTTGCCCTAGGGAGCCTGCTTCAAAAGCTACCACGAATCTACTTACAAAAAGTTGTCAAGTGAGTTCTAACTTTTACCAAGCCTAAAATCTCCTTTATCAACAATGTTTTTTGAGTGCTCCAAAATACTCCAATGAATGCTTAGATCATCAAGAGAACACTTCAAAAATTTGTTCCAAAAATAAGGTCTGCCATCAATTGTTCATAGGTTGGAATAGGTCAAAATTGCTTGAATAGGTCTTCTTCAAATGCCTTCTAGGTCCTTTCCAAGTATGCTCCTTGATGCTCCTTAGATATTGCTTCAACTGATCTTCTACAAGACACTGCCTCTCAAACAATGCCAAAATCCTAATCAAGTATCTCAAGTTCACAGTCAAGGTACCACAGGTAGAAGGTCTGAAATGCAAACCTTGTTGCAAGTCTGAAGTGCCTCAATATAGCTTTGAATTTTTGTGTCACTTCAACAATCCGAATCACAGTGCTACAAGTCTGAGTTTTAGGTTTGCTTTAGGTTTGAAGCTTGAATGTAGAGCATTGCATGTCCAAAAATATTTATAGGACTGGGTCTGCAACCAAAAATAGGTCTGAAACAACAATATGTACAGACTTTGAATTAGCTTCTGACTTTAATTGAAAACATTATGTCACATCTTTATATATCCTTTTATTCTTTGTTATTTTTTTATAATTTGCAGATGATCTTCTGGCCAAACGGATGGTTCCTTACATCAATTTATACTTGTTTGCAAACTTCACAAAAGCGTTGACCTGTATTATTGAACAAACGTGTCTCTATGCCAGAGCTAATCTGTAGGTTGATAAATTGATTTTAGTTTTGTTTATTAATTAATCAACACTCATTGTCATAACAGTGGGGCCAACCTGTAATATGTTTTTTTATTTGTTTTGTTTTGTAGTAGACGTCTTTGAGCAAGGGTTTTTGGTTAGCTAAATTTGGTGAACATAGCATAATTAGAACAATGTAACAATGGATTTAGAGTTTATTGAAACAATTTAGGGATTTAGGGTTACATGAATTAGAGCTTCAATAATGTTAGAGTTTGATCATGTAGCTAGGGTTTCAACAAGAATGCTTAGGGCTAGTGTTTCTCCAATTATGCTAGGGTTAGGGTCCACATTTAGGGGACATCAACAATTAGGGTTTAGTAATTCATGATAGGGTTTTCACTTAGGGTTAAGGTTAGGGTTTCCATAAGGCTAGGGTTTCTTCATCTTCAACAATGACATCATCGTGTTGACATCAATGACAACTTTGACCAACAATTAGGGTTTCAATAATCTTAGAGTTTGATCATGTAGCTAGGGTTTCAACAAGAGTGCTTAGGGCTAGGGTTTCTCCAATTATGATAGGGTTAGGGTTTACATTTAAGGGACTTCAACAATTAGGGTTTAACAATTCATGCTAGGGTTAGCACTTTGGGTTAGAGTTACGATTTCCATAAGGCTAGGGTTTATTCATCTTCAACAATGACATCATCGCATTGACATCAATGACAACTTTGACCAACAATCTCCCCCTTTGTAATTGATGGCAATATTCTCCCGCTTTCGGCATTCTCTCCCCCTTTGACACCAATGGCAAATGGGGTGTTTTCCTGACAATGTCTTTCCATCAAGCACTCCCCCTATCATGTTTTTTTCCTTGTCATGTTGCTCCCCTTATCATCATGTTGCTTATTTTTTCATCTTCATGTTGCTCCCCCTGTCATCATGATTCTCTTCTTTTGACAATGTGGTCCAAGAGATGCATTTCTTCAAGTGATAGTTAGCTACTACCACAGCCTGCATAAGCTACTCTTTCTCTCTTTTTGCTTATGGAACCTAAGACAAGAAAAAAGTTGTGGCTTTGCAATCGAGTGGAAAGCATCTTCAACAATGATTCATCAGATGTAGTGGAGACAAGAGATCATGTTATTTCCTGCAAGAATAGTCACTATCATAACCTCCCTTTAACAATATGCATGGTCTTCATCTTAATAGGCAGAATTCATAGTATCAGAACTTGAAGAAATATCACCTTTTCTTATGATGTCCTTTGTCAACAGCATGGATTGATGTCTTGGGTATTCAAGACATATTCCACATGTTCTCCTTCTGGTTCGGCTTGCTTCCTTCTCCAAACCTGTGTAACTCTCTTTTGATGTTTGGTTGACATGTTTTTAGATTGTTTAGGGACCCAATCCAAGTTACAATCACAAGCCATATGTCCAATATTATGACATTTGAAGCATTTAGTTTTGATACATAAGTGAGGGGGTATAATTTATTCCTGCAAATTTACTTCAGGGAAGTTGATAGGATTCCTTACAGATGCCCCTATTATATGCCCTACAATCCTTTGCCATGTGCGCAAAATTTGTACAAGAGTAACAATAACCAAAAAAAAATATACTTTGGTAACTTGAAGATGGAGATTGCCTTGATGTACTTCTAAAGTCATTTTGCCTTGAGATTCTCTGATGATATTCATCACCTCTTGCATTTCTAACACCATCTACTTATCTTCTTGGAGTAAGGGTTCTTCCAATGTCATTTTGACTCCTCCCCTTGCTTCTACTAGAACTAGGGGCATTAGCATCATTTTCAAGTTTGCTTGCATCCTTGTTCTTTGATGCATTAGGGTTTGCATCATTTTTGCTAGAAGAGTCACTTGCATATCCTAGACCAGATTTGTGAAATGGCGATCTTTGACAGTTGAGGGTGTCATCCAAGGCTTGAGAAATTTTCAAGTTCTTGTTCAGCAAATCAACTTATTTTCTTAAAGAGACAATTTCTTCTTTCATCTTCTCACAATTTTCATCTTTATTTGCTAGTTTGCTCTCCATTTCATCCTTCATCCTTTTTGCTTCATATGCTTTGATTTTAAGAGAGGCGACATCTGATTTAAATAGCAAAATCTTTTCATCCTTTTCTTTTAGTGGATATGCCACAGTCTTCTTTTCCTTCTTTGCTTCATCAACTTGCCCTTTGAGGAGGATCAATTCTTCCATTAGATTCTCAACTTCAGCTCCTTGCATCTATTTCTTTGCTTCCTCTATCTGAGCTTTTAGCGAGGTGACTTCTTCTTTATATTGAACAATTTCTGCTTCAAATTTACTCAAGACCTCAAGTCTTTGATCAAGATGGCTTGACAAAATGTCTTCGTTTTTCTTTGCTTCATCCAATTGGGTTGTCAAGGAAATGACCTCTTCATTGTGTTTTTTCTCATTTTGATGCAGGTTTGCCTTAAGTTTGTTGAAATGCTCACCTCTTTCTTATACTTGATGCCTTAAAAGGACAACTTCCTCCTTTATCTTGTCAAGGTTATGATCACCATTTTGTACTTGCTTCTTGAGCTCCTTATTTTCCTTTTTTAAACTACTTATCTCTTCTAGGGCAGCTTCAAGTTTTGCCTTGTGATCTTCTTGTTAGAAAATCAGAAGGCAGAAAGATTTTCTTTATGTTCATAATTACTAGTGATATTCTTATGTTCATATTAACTTTCTTGTGTTCTTTTATCTTATTTCATCCAGCAATTACCAAAACCATAACACGAAGATCAAAGACACCAGATGTTAGCGGACAACCAGGGAAAAACCCAGTCAACAATTCTTCCTTTTGTAGTTTCACGAGATGATCCAAGACTCCTTGACCTAGACACAGACTTCCTCCAATCACCAAGTTATCCCTTCCTTTCTTTTGCAAATGATGACCTTCCAGCAACAACTTTGACCTAGCACTTTGATCTTGCAGCAACAAAATTTCGAACTCCCTAACAACAAAACTTTGACCCAGCAACAGAACTTCGACCCTAGTGGTAACCCAGTGACTTCCTATGAATGAGAGAGAGAGAGAGCCCAAAACTTCGACTTTTATCCTTCTTCTGCGATTCTCCTTCTTCTCTTGGAATTTCGCACTTTTCTACTTCTATTGCTTGTATATTGAACTTACGAGATTCTCCTCCAAATGAATCGAACTGCATTATATTTATAGGCTCTTCTGGAGTTCGAATTACCCTTATGTAGGCCGACTTGATCAGGGAAGGGCCGACTTGGTGTGGAGGTGACAAATGACTTATTTTACTCAATAGTAATTCTTTATACATGATTCAAAAGACCAATAAGGGTCTCATTAAATGGAAAATGACTCTAATGACTTAATATAAAACCTAGAAGTCCTCAATGGGAACTTTGACCTAAAACATGATGACCCAAGCACGAAACCCGTGCATTAATAAGTCATAATAATAATAATAATTTTTTTTCTTTTGATAAATACATTTCATTATAACTCAAATACAATTTTGAAGACTGAACCTAGTTACATTCTTCAACACTCCCTCTTAACTAGGGAGGTATTCATAATTACACATATATACAAGTACATGGAAGATCTCAAAACACATGAACCATGAAGAGTTTAGGCACAGAAGGTGCCACGAACTAGATTCCTGACTAGGAAAATCTATCCGGGTGGGAATAAGATGGACTAAAGCTTTCAGCCTCTCTAGGTACCATCAGGCTTACTTGCTAACCATCAACCTAGGGAACTAGGTGCGTAATGCAAGGTCAGAGCTCTATGACCAACGCCACCCTCCCTACTTTGGGAACTAGACATCAACACACAGGTCAACCAAATGTCCTCCCAGGCATTTTGTATTACACACAATGCCTCAACACATCAAATCTCTCCCGATCAAACAGATCGGTAACATCAAGCATGCTTCCAAAACTTCAAGAGATTTACCTGAACAATCACAACCCCAATCAGTAACAAACTTTCAAATACATAAGTAAACACAAACCTTCGAGGTCTACAGACATCTTGATGTTGCTTCACAATTTATCACAGTAGGACTTAGAGGCTTTCCAAACAAATCTTGATAGAAGATTCCTCAATCATATAGCTTCTTTTCCTACTTCACATGCAGCAACATATTCTACAACTAGATCCTACTTTCATTCTTTCAATAGCACCTCAATATTCATTCTCCAATTTCTTCTTCAAGGTATCCATCATGGCTATAATATGCCCTCCCTCTCGACTTGTGAGATATACTCTTTCCTTAATCCAAGCTCCCTCTTAACTTAGGGAGATCAAGTTATTTTCCCTAGCATTGAAGAATCTTTCATGGCTTCAATCATTCTTATTAAAGTCATCTTGATCATCATCATTCATATAACTTCCTTTATCATGCTTATCAATCAAATCCACTTTACTTACGAATACCTTCAAGCTCTTGAAGATTATGTACTTGCACAACTTAAACCGCAAGTACAACCAAATACATATAGAGAAGCATGAAGTTAACTATATCAAAATCATACAATAATGGAAGCATTAGGCATCAAATACCTAAACTTAGTTAGGTTCATAATTAGCAAGAAACATATACTTCCATACTTCAACCTCTAGCTCGGGTTTTTGTCACAAACCCTAGATCACATCATTAACTCAATCAAGAAATTAGTCTCATTACATCTAGGGTATCAATATTATTTTCAGAAATATGATAGACTTTATTATGATACCTTGCAACCCCTACAAGCAATAAGTACATTTCTATAATACATCTAACAATTTTCGGAATTTATATGTTAGACTTCTACTAGGATTTGATGCAAATCCTAGATTCATCTTTGAGACACTCAGCCTTAGATGTCAACAAATAAAACCAATCACAACACAATCTAATATGATTAGCTTCTATTAGGGTTTGTTGTAAACCCTAGATTTTATCATCATAATGGAAAAATATCACCAATTCCTAGAATATCAATCTTCTACTAGGGCTTAGTTACAAACCCTAGAATTTACACACTATGAGCATCAACAATTAGGTTAGCACAAATACATATCTAGGATTTCATGCACAAGCATATCACTATCCATAAGGTAAGCCCAAGACACAAATATCAATACACTTAAAGTCAGACATACAGCAATCTTGATTAGGCTAAGGTTTTGATTAGACAGACATAGACATAAGGTTTCATTCCTAGGAGCTTACTCTAGATACATAAGGGTTTACTCATGAACCCTAATTTACCAAAGCCTCAAGGTTTAGGAATACATTACTATCCAACCTTAAAGGACTAGGGTTTCCATAACAATACCAAAACCTTAAACATGACATTACCATCAAAATCCCAAACATCAAGAGAACAGTATTTTCTATATTTCATTACTAACCCTACGTAGACTAGGGTTTTTCACATTAGCATCGGCATACCCTTAGGTTAAGGCTTTACAGAAAACCTTTTAGGGTTCCACAAACATGATGATTTTAATGAGGGTAGACTCAATATAATGATTAATCACCGAACTAAGAATCTTTACGATTCAAAAGCCCTAGACATAATACTTGTTAGTGTTAGCACTTTGTAATTTCCTTTAGGCTGAAAACGGATTACAAAGGTAACCACAAACCACTTTTAGGCTAGAATCTAGCCCTTCTAGCCTTGGAGAGGGTTCTCTCACTAAGGTTCTCTCAGTGAATTAGATCACTGAATGATTTCCGATCTTAGGCTAGTTATGAGGATCAAAAAAAGTGAAAAAGTTTTTGAAGTTGTGGCTACCGGGTGAAAGAGAGATTTATTGGCCATGGAGTCAAAATAATGTCCAGTAACCAATCACAGCCAACAGAGCATTTTGAGCTAGGGCAAGGTAGGCAGACTCCTGGATCTACAAAATTTGATGTAGTGTGGTTGGGATGAAATGATAGTAAGGATCCATTAAATATAAAGCATGCATAGATGAATTCTATATCTAACTTCCGAAGAAAACACTAAAATTGTTTGACAAGCTTGAGCAGAGTACCAATGTAAATTTTGCAACATAATTTTCTTTCAAACAATTAAAAAGCAAAGTACATGTAAAAACTAGAAGGGAAGACAAATCACAAAGAGAGGCACATCACCATTATGTCTGACACAAGAATCCTGGAACAAAACTATCTCTATATTGATGTATTGATCATTGTTTAAAAACTTTCTCCACTGTTTACAAAGTTTTCAAAAGATACACTCTATTCACTCTTGAATCCAACCCCTTCTACATTCAGATTCATGAATTATATACAATATGCTCTTCCTAAGTCAAACGGGGTTGAAATGAATCTATTCCCAATAGATAAAACTAATTACATCAAAATAGAAATGATAACAAACTACTTCCCTAAAAAACAGAAAATTGTTTTGACTCATTAATTACATGGGATTTTTTAAACAAAATGCATTAAATCACTCCCAAAAGATGATTCATGAATGTCTAAATTGGTAAGAATAGTTGTCACAGTCATAAAAACCATCTGTAGAAGTTTTGGAGTCAAATTCATTGGTCAAAAGGTTGACTGTCTAAAAACGCAACAAATCTGTTGTGAATCCCCAGTTTAGCAGCAACTTGCGCAACAATCCAAGTTGTGCATACCTCCGGTCCATCTCTGAAAGGATGAAGCTAATGGGTTGTCTTGAAATTTCCCTGAGAAGGTTATGAACTAATGAAACAACTTCAAAACTAAAAACATGCCTCTGAACCACTATCTCCCTTTTGTTATCAAATTCAGCAACAAACTTGTGCAGCACCTCCCTTGTGACTGATATTTTTTTAATATCTCCTAAACGGTGAATCAGATTGAGCTAATTTTGCCAAATCCGACTCACGGATTTCAAAAAAATCCAAAAATGGCTATAGATGACGGTGGCTCATTTCTCGAAAATCGTGAAGCAGTTTGACCTTAAACTAAGTGAGTGTATTTATCTTACCCCCATGCAGCTCCTGTAAAAATTTCATGGCAAACAGGTTTTAGCGTTGAGTTGTCTTTGCATGGCTTTACTCACATGCTTGAACTTTGGCTGAGCAAAATGGGATGATTAATGATGTTTCCACCCTTGAAAGCCTCTTTTAAGTTCCCACACACAAAAATAATGCCAAAAAATTGTTTTTTAATTGAACCCTAATGCTTCTGACAGTTGTGCAGCAATAACTGCAACAACTCATTGGTTACCATGCTTCCGACCATCTTTTGGAATTCTAAATGTGTTGGGTAGTTGCAAGACAACCCATACAACATTGGACACCTATTTAAAAACCTTTGCTTAAGCTACAAACCTCCATATTTGAAAATTACCTGTCACAGCAGAAACACAACAAACTCCAACTTTTGCAGCAGCTTCAATGGCAAATAGCAATGTTCCTCTTCTCGTCTTCCAAAGTGTTTCAGAGCAAATGATAGCTTCGAATGGCTGAAATGAAAGTGAAAAGGGACTTTTGTAGCCTTCATACACTTCAAAGATGTTCTTTTGAAGTAATGATGACCCACTTCTAGATGTGAAATATGGATAAGTGGTGTTTTTTAGCATGACATAATTGACCATAACTAATCCCTATAACTGACATGACTCAGCATAACAAAGCCATGATGACTAAATCTTTCATGACATGACCAATTGCCCCTTATAATTACCCTTTTATGATGATCTCTCGTGACACTAAGTTTTGCCTTGACCAAATAGGCCTCTTTCAATCTTAGACCCTTTTCATGAGACTTAATCCTAAACCATATTCACAAAAGACCCTTTTAAACCATAATACTCATGAAATCAAGACTGGCATTTACAAATTGACCTCAAGTGCATGGAAACACTGAAATGACTAAGATCCCTCTAATATAGGACCCTAACAGTTAGTAATGTAAAGTAGATTTATTAGAATGAATGAATATACCTTTATCACAAAGAGAACAAGGTTTATGGTCTAAAACATACCTTTGAGTTATTTTCTAGACAAACCTTATAGGACATCAATTCCAATAGAGCTTCTATCATGTTTTGTATTGTGGAATCTTTTCCATAGCCCTTAAGCATTTAGCAAGCCTTTCCTAAACAACGAAAATATGAAAAAAAATGGCATCTAATACAAACACATCTAGATAAGAAAAGGAAAACCAAATATTAAAGAGAATACAAGGAGTAAAATACTTATTTTTGGAAAAATGGTGAGGGCTCCCTCTTAATCCAATCTCAAATGATACCTATAACTTTAACAAAACAATTCAAAAAATGTTTTTCCAAAGCATGTCAAACCTATAAGTACTAGAAATCAAAGCATAAAAAATAATTCAAAACTTTAGAGTAGAAGGATATGTAAGGGATAGAGTCCCTAAGAGTCCCTAGCAAATAAGTCTTCAACTTCAGATTCTTCCATCTTGTTCTTCTTTGGTGGTCCTTCATCAACAACATTTGCATGTTCCCTTTCTCTCTTCTTAAATCTCGGATTCTCAGGACAATTGCTTCTATAGTGACCCATCTTGTGACAATTGTAGCATTCTATCTTGGATAGGTCTACCTTCCTTCTAGGCCCTTTACACTTCTTGAAGGTTCTTTTATTCTTGTAATGTGCGGAATAAGCATTTGAAGCTTTCTCCTCTTCATTCCTTTTGTTGCTTACTAATAAAATTTTGACTTCTTCTTGACGACATGCACTGCATAATTGTTAGAATGTAGGAGTTTCCTTCCAATTGTTGATACCTGATGAAAAGGCACTCCAAGATGTTGGAAATCTTAGAAGTGCAGTGATTACAAGCTCTTTTTCAGGTACTATCTCATCTATTGTCTAGAGTTCATCTCTGATTCTAGCTATCCTTACAAAGAAGGATGCTACAGTGTCATCCTTTGTCATCTTCATAGTTCTTAGTTCATTCTTAAGACTTGCAATTTGACCAAGATACTTGATTGTGAATAATTTGGATAAGCCCTCATACATCTCTTGAGTGGAATCTATGTTGGATATATATGGGATGAGGTTATCCTTTATTCCATCCACTATTAGGGTCATGGCTAATATCTCCATCTCTCTAGACTTTTATTTTTCTGCATCATGTGATTCATTTGTGGGCTTCTTTACTTTCCCTTTGACTAGATTTAAAACTTTATTCTTCCTGAGGATGAGACCCATCCTCTTTTTGCATGCCCTGTAATTGGATGCTCCTTCTAAATTGTTTTCTCCCTTCATTGAGTTAGACATTGTTCTTGAAGATAGTAGGCTTGACTTTTTATATGATTCCTTTCCTTGATGATCCTGATTCAAGCTTCTTAAAACTCCTTATTCTCCTTTCAATAGATCTTCATGCTGCCTTTTTCCTTCTTTTTCACCTTAGCTTTGATCGCATGTTGGAAAATCAAAAAGGCAAAAAGATTTTCTTTATGTTGATAATTACTTGTGATATTCTTATGTTATTATTAACTTTCTTGTGTTCTTCTTTTTTCTTAGTTCATCAAGCAATCACCAAAACCATAACACAAAGATCAAAGACACCAGATGTAGGTGGACAGCCAGGGAAAAACCCCTATCTAGGGGAAAACCCAGTCAACAACTCTTCTTTTAATAGTTTCACAATATGATCCAAGACTCCTTGACCTAGACACAAATTTCCTCTAATCACCAAGTCAGCCCTTCCTTTCTTTTGCAAATGATGACCTTCCAGCAATAACTTCAACCTAGCACTTTGATCTTGCAACAGCGAACTTTCGACCTCCCTAACAACAGAACTTTGACCCCAGTAGTAACCCAGTGACTTCGTATGAATGAGAGAGAGAGAGAGAGAAAGAGCCCAAAACTTCGACTTTTATCCTTCTTCTGCAATTCTCCTTCTCTTGGAATTTCGCGCTTTTCTACTTCTACTGCTTGTATATCGAACTTATGAGATTCTCCTCCAAATGAATTGAACTGCACTGTATTTATAGTCTCTTATGGAATTCGAATTACCCTTATGCAGGTCGACTTGTTGTAGAGGTGACAAATGACTTATTTTATTAAATAATAATTCTTTTACATGATTCAAAAGCCAGAGAAGGGTTCCATTAAATGGACAATGACTCTAATGACTTAATATAAAACCTAGAAGTCCTCAATGGGGACTTTGACCTAAAACATGATGACCCAAGCATGAAACCCATGCTTTAATTAATAATAATAATAATAATAATTATTTTCTTTCTCGTTTTTTTGATAAATACATTTCATTATAACTCAGATACAATTACGAAGATCGAGCCTAGTTAAATTCTTCAACACTTCTTTGAGGTTTTCTTCATCTTCTAGGTCTTCCTTGCTCTTGGTGTCTTCAACTTTGCTTTTGGCTATCTTCTCTGATTCTGGATCATCCTTGTGCTCTTGGATTTCATCATTTAAAGTTATGAGCAAAAGTATTTTTGAATGAAGATCTTGAAGATTCTCCCAAGGTTCTTTCATTGATGAACATTTCTCCATTTTGACTTTTATAGGATCTGGTAGGCCACTCAAAATTGGCTTTATTGCTATCGCATTATGTCCCTTGGACTCTTCTTCCATTGTGCTTCCGGTAGCCACTAATTCCCAAACTTCAAAACTTTGAGCCATTAAGAAATTCTTCATTCTTACATTCCATATATCAAAGTTTCCATTGAATGTAGTGGCTTTGGACATTTGATTTTCATATGAATTCTTGACATCTTCAAATGGTTTGGAGCCTTTCTTTCTTGATTTTGTGATTTTGTGTTTTAAGGATCTACCTTCCAATTGTTAGGCTAAGACTGAAGGTACTGGCTCTGATTCCAATTGTTGGAAATACTGAGGAGGGGTGATTCAGTGTTTCTTTTACAATTGTTACTTTGCTAGTTAAGATCACTTATAAATAGAACACAAAATGAGCAATGATAAAATAAATACTTTTATTAATTAATAGATGATGAGGACTCCAATCCTCTTTTTACAATGAATCAAGTACAATAAAAGTTTAGGGATCCAATCCTAGATGAAGACTCCAATCCTCTAGCAAACCAATCTCCAACTTGTATGGTGCCGAGCTCCAACTTGGTCTTTATGAGGCTCCAACCCTATCTTCCACAAGGCTCCAACCCTTTCCACTGGTTCAAGCTCCAACTTGGTCTTCTTGAGGACTCCTATCCCCTGGGGCTCCAACCCCCTCAATCTGCTTCAGCTTCTTCAAGGTAGATTTAATGGTTCTTCAAGGGATCACAATTAATCATGTAAACTTTTTGTAATTTTTTCGTTTTTTTCTTTGTTGTATCAATTGTGGAGCTTTGAGCTCTTCATTGTGGTAGGCCTTTAGGCTGATGTAACTATAATGCCCTCGGGCATCTGCAAAATGTAATTGTGTCCCTGTTTTCAGGTTGAATAAAATTATGATTTATATTCGGATAAAAAAAATCTGGGGGTTGTCTAGCTAGGGTTCTACATTACAAGTGTGGTACTTTTAGGATTTCTTGTTCTTTTAGTGAAACACTTGGAGAATGATGTGTCGTTGGTTGTTCACTCTATAAAGAAGGCCGTCATTTAATTATTCATGTGTGGCTATCATTTAATTATTCATTGTCACATTATTACTTCGCTGATTTTCTTCTTGTTGTTAGGAGTATCTATGGAAGAGCCCTCCTTTAATTTTATTCATAGTGAAGGGAATCGATATGGTCATTTTGCATGTTTTTAACAGCCTAATTACACCTTCTTCCATACTGCTCAAACCCTCTTGATTGTTAATCTTGACTCCACCACCCATTGGATAGGCACTAGTCTAGACATTCCACCATCCCAGTCATTTCAAAAGTATATCTTACATATTCTTTCTAGGAAATTCCCCCCTTGTGTTAGAGGCTAGGTTGCAGGAAACATGGAAACATCTACAAGTTTCTGAAACGGGTACAACTGGAAATGTGACACCGAACACATTAACTTGCAAGAAAAAAAATGAGAAACAGAAATGACATTTTAGAAGGAAAACCAAGTGTATTAACTCTCATATATGATTACATTATGCAAAATACAAAATTGTCCTTTATAGACGAGGCTATATATCCAAGATTACTTCGCTGATTTTCTTCTTGTTGTTAGGAGTATCTATGGAAGAGCCCTCCTTTAATTTTATTCATAGTGAAGGGAATCGATATGGTCATTTTGCATGTTTTTAACAGCCTAATTACACCTTCTTCCATACTGCTCAAACCCTCTTGATTGTTAATCTTGACTCCACCACCCATTGGATAGGCACTAGTCTTGACATTCCACCATCCCAGTCATTTCAAAAGTATATCTTACATATTCTTTCTAGGAAATTCCCCCCTTGTGTTAGAGGCTAGGTTGCAGGAAACATGGAAACATCTACAAGTTTCTGAAACGGGTACAACTGGAAATGTGACACCGAACACATTAACTTGCAAGAAAAAAAATGAGAAACAGAAATGACATTTTAGAAGGAAAACCAAGTGTATTAACTCTCATATATGATTACATTATGCAAAATACAAAATTGTCCTTTATAGACGAGGCTATATATCCAAGATTCCAAAAGTAGCCGTTATATATCCAAAATCAGCTTTTCATGGCACCATGTTCTGAAAATGAAATAAAACATGAGCTAAATATAAGTACAATTATATATCCTAATAATCCTCATCTCATCAACAAAAGTAGAAAAAGTTTCTTATTCAGCAGAACTAGAGCATGGATAGATTAGAAATGAATCAGTTTGTGGAGTGATTATAGACAAATTTGAGTGGTATATTATTTTTTTGTGCAATAGAAGGGTCCACACCTTTCTCGGGTGCTTGTGTCAGCCCATACAAGCAAAAACTGTCGCAAAGGCAGGGAAAATTTGAGCAGAAATGTTGCCGAAACATTTCAGTAGTGTTTCAGCGGCATTTTAGCGTTTCTGGGCATTTCCAGTATGGGAATTCCAGGTTGAGGAGCATTTCCTGCAACATAGGTTGGAGGAAACCAGGATTAAAGTGACAGGAAGAATTGTTGGTGACACTGGGAAACCTTCCTAAGTGCCTCTAAATTCACACTTGGTTTCGGGACTCTGAATATCTTCGAGTGCAGGCCTGGGAGGTAACACCCTCCAAGTGCAAGAGAATGAATACCATAACATGAGATATTTTACTTGAATACCTTCCTCATCCAATGCTATATGGATGGCTTTTTTAATGTCTCACAATGCAAATAAGTGGCAGGGGATAAGGGGAACAAAAACAGAGGGATCAGAATGTCATATTCCTAATTACATAAAAAATGCTATTAAAATATCGTGGTTTATCGAGTTCAAGCAATTATAGATTTCAGTCTTTCTGATGGTATAAATTACAAACTTTTGAAATCTATGATTATAATAATAAAAGGCAAAATATAGGTATTATGGAGCTAGAAAGTTAGATAAAAGTAGGATCAGATAAATTAATTAAAATTTGACTCAAGTAATCAAAGAGCCTTGAGATAGATTCTAAGAATAGCCATTTCGAGATATACCGTTATACTTTCTTTAAGATGCACCACAGTGACAAGCATCCACCATTCTAAATCACAGGGTTCACCAAATTTGATCCTTCATGTTCAAAATTCGGCAAATCTCAACCAAACTATACATTTCGTTTCAGCCTAAGAAATTCGTCGAGGTGTTCTCTAATTTTTGGTTCATCGATCATGTGGCATATATCTCTGAAAGCCAGTGATATAACCAAGCTGCAGCGACTTTGTTCACTCACAAATAGACTGTGCCCACATGCCGTTGACCTGGTTATGGCTGGCATCTATAGATATTAGAAATCATATTTAATAATTAGGCCACTGTCCTACGTGCCCTTGACGAGGTTATGGCTGGTGCCTATAGATATTAGAAATCATATTTAATAATTAAATTACCCTTCATTAATGCATTATAAAGCCAAACGCATAGTGTAAATGTTCAATGATAATGGAAATGGCAGTCTATAATGTTATTATTTAGTATATTATGGTTATTTAGTATATATGTTTAACTATAGGTTTCTAGCGAATTTTATATATATATATATATATATATTCTCTCTTCATTCTCTCTTCTCTCTCTATCTCTCTCTATCTCTCTCTCTATATATATATATGAAAATAATATATATAGGGCGTGGAGTATGTCCTAAAACTGTTTCTGCTTGGCTAAAAGCTCATCGTAAAGAAACACGTTAACGGCCCAAGACCCAGATGCATCTAGTAGGAGTGAAAGCCTGTCCCCTTATGGACCACCAATGGGTAATTCTAGGTGGTGTGGTTTTCCTTGAATAACAATGATGAGACAGTCTGCAGTTGTGTATAGCAGCTAGTGATGGCTCTCCCCATTGTTGGTCTGACAACTGAGTTATGAAAAGTATATATATATATATATATATATATATACTCAAAATGTTTAATGTTCCAGGCATCATATTATTATTTTAAAACAAATATTATATATATATATATATATATATATTGAAAATTTTGTAATATGTGTATAGATGAACTTAATAGTGAACCCAATCCAAATCTCATCCAGAAATTTGAATTCGAACTGAATTTCATCATTGCCACCACCTATCAGAGGTGAATAATGGTAAGGTGTCCACTCAGCCCAATCTATGACCATGTCAGCTCAACCACTACAACAGATCCCTTGCAGGAACACGCTAGCAACAAGGAAGTTGTAATAGCACCCAACTAATGACCATGACAGCTCAACCACTACAACAGCCCCTTGCAGGAACACAGTGGCCACTTTTTGAGGAATTCAGCCCCGTTAGGGACTGTAATAGCACCCCACTTTACCCAACCCAGCTCACCTCTCATGCTAGCACTCCATATTTAAATTTACTGTTGTGAAAAAAACAGCAAAAAGTGAAATAGTGGGTCTTTCAAATTCATTCTACCACAGTAGCACTTTCAACTTCTGTCTATATGCATCCCAAGGATCTTTATCATTGGTTTTATTTATTGTTATCTTGAAAAGATGAACCGAATGCCCAAAAGAGAGGGACTGATATGATCACTAGATGTAATGAAGTTATGTTTGTGAAATATTATTCAAGTATGTACGTTCTTGTACTGAAGAATAATAGCTCCGGGTACCTGCAACAAATTTTGGACGGCAAATGTGTATATCAATAATCAAGCATCTCTGAAATTTTTTAGAGTGTTGAACTGTGTCAATAATTCTAGCTTAAGGCGTTAAAGGATGCTGCATCCTAAACTATCAACGTCATTAGGTCTTCTACAAAGAAAGAAAGAAAGACAAATAAATTATATAAATGTCCGTAGTCGCCCAAAATACGTCAAAGGTACTTGAAAGGACAGCCAGCCACAATGCAAGGGTGCCAAAGGCATCTACTAGATATAGAAAATGAAGTAAGGATTCTTTGTAAGTTCCACCTGTGAATGACTCAATGGGAGATGATATAATTACGTTGATCTAATGACCAAGAATCAATCTCCTACACTGAATGGATACCGGTCCTCTACATTGTTGACAATCCTTGGGGAGAAGAAACTACACAACAAAAAGGTGAACAAATACAGAACTTACATCTTGGTCCATCTGAATTTGAGCATCCTCAAGCATTTTATTTAGATCATTCATCAAAACATGTTTTCTCTGTCCAAAATAATCCCATATGTGAATCTGTTCACAGTAATACAGAAGAAATCAGTGTAAGCACTACAGTCTTTGTTGATAGAAAATATATAAAATTATACACGGAAATTCTTACTTGTTCTGAAGCAAGGTTGAAGATCTCGCATGCCCTCCTATAAAGCTCTCTTACAGTATCCTGACAGAATTTTGGGATGACAAGAAAACGAATGAAAAAAGAAGAAAAAACAAAACCTGTCTTAAATGCCAAAGCCAACCTTCTAGAAACCCATTTTCTTGTATATTAAGCATATGCAAAATTATGAAATTCCTGCATGCCAGTACACCCAACAAAGTGTTCATGGTGCCCACAATCACCACAAATTAAGAACAGAAATAACCCCAGCTGTGTTTTTTAAAGAATAAGCATATTTCTACAATTAAAAAATCACAAACATTGCAACCTGATCCAGGTCACTGGCCATGCATTCGATTTAAATCTGCAATCAAATCATACATAAGCCCAAAGAAATTATCTTGCATATCTCCTTGCAAATTCCTTCAATATAGCACACTTTCTAAGGCAAAAAATCCAAAGTAATAATCTTGCTTATCTCTTTGCAAATCCCTTCAATATAGCATATAGTCTCAAAGGCACAAAAAACAAAATAATTTGCACATTGTTTTGCAAATTTCTTCAATATAGCATCATTTCTAAGGCACAAAACCCTCATTAATAATCTTGCATATCTCTTTGTACATTCCTGTTGATATTTTGATGTTCTATGCTGTAACAAATTAACAATCACTTACTTCAAACCTTCTTTATGCTGCAATATTAGATAAGCAATTATAGATAGAACATAAATCAAATGCATAATAGAAGACAACCAAGAACAAAATGAGACCCAGAGAATTTAGGTCCAATGACCAGGGCAAAACCCACAAGGGGAAAACCCAACCAGATTCTTTTTCTATTAGAAATCAATAGTTCAGCAGAGATACATAGTACTGCAGAGAAAAGAATGAGTAAGTTCACCCAAATCTGAACAAGTTGTAGCATGAATATCATCACTGGTAGCAGTAGCAGATGCACACATTAAATCAACCTTCCCTTCCACTAAATCAACACTGAAACACTGAATCAACTTTGGCTCACCAAGTTCTGCTCTTACTCTACAAGTCTCTCTCACAATACTCTTCAACTCTCTCCAACTCTTTCTCAAGTTCGAATTCTTCTTTCACAATGCACAAGTAGTAAAAAAAGAGGATGAGAGGCACATATATATAGGAGGAGCAAGAAGTTTGAATCATAAAAGAGTAGTAACTCACATGCCTTGAGGGAGAGTTGCATGTGCCAATTAAGGAGTGTAACTCATGCCATTAAGGAGAGAAATGTGTGTCTTTGTAACTTATGCTTTTAAGAGAGAGGGTAGCATTTGCATTAAAGAGTGTGCGAGAGGAATCTTTTATGACAAGGTTTTATTGAGTGTAAGAGAGTGCAAGGAAATATTTTATGATGTGCTTTAGTTGAGTGTAAGAGAATGTAAGAGGAATAAGTCGCGCCAATAATGAGAGTGTATCTTCAATCTTCAAGTTCGACCTTGGAGAAAAGGAGAGAAGTAGGTCAAGCAAAGGTCACCAAGAGTAATTCTCATGCCCCTAAAGTGAGGGAAAGTCATGCGAAGGTCAAAGGAGGGCTCTAAAGGCAGATCAAAGCTCACACGTGTGGTAGCAGCAACTACTGGGAGGGGCGAAATTTCAGATCTACAGGGGAGGCCGAAAATCCTGCAACTGGATGTTGAAGAAGTGCTACTAGAAGAGATTTGACTGATTTTGATAGGATCAAGGTTAGCACATCATCCGGAGAGGAAGTCAGTCTTAAGGTCATGGAATTCATCAATTGAAGAATCTATAAGGAAGAGAAGATATTTACGGGTTTTTCTCTCAAGTGGAGAGGTTTTGGCCCTGGCTTGCTACCTATATTTTATGTTCTTGATCTTCTTGTTTTGGTAGTTGTTTGATTATTTACAAATACAATAATAAGTAACAAAGCTAATAAGTAAAAAGACATCACAAGCAGTTATCAAGTAAAGATAAATCTCTATAATCATTGCCCTTTTGATTTCTCAACATGGTTTCAGAGCTAAGGTTAACTAAGGGCATTATGAAGATCTCTATTGCATTGAGGAAGCTCCTCAAGAAGTGTTCAAAGGTAGCAAGCCATCTCAAGAGAGGCATCAAGGAAGCATGGAATCTTCTATTCACTACAAAGAAGGAAGGAACCAAGACAAAGGATGAAGGACTCTTCTCAGCACTCACTGGCACATTCCAAGACGAGAATATTTGGGTAATCAATAGTGGTGCATCTAGACACATGACTGGTCATCACAAACAACTGAAGACATTATCAAAGGGAAAATATTCTTACTCAATGGAACTTGGAGATAATAAGAGCTATCCTGTAAGAGGAATTGGATCTACATCTATAGATCTGGAAAATGGAAGCAACATTCATCTCAACAACATCTTGTTTGTACCAGGTTTACATAAGAACTTACATTCTATTTCAAGTCTAGAAGATAAGGGTGATAGAATAGCTTTCATTGATGGAAGAGTTGTAGTATGGAGTAAAAACTCAAGCATAGAGAAGGATAATTGGTATACGTGAAGGAAGGCTTTACAAGTTGATATCTCCTCTTGCACAAGCTTTGGTTCACATTGAAATCAGCCCATGTGAACTATGGCATAGAAGGTTTGGCCATCTTCATTTCAAAATCCTTCCAACTCTAAGTTCTATAGTAGAAGGAATCCCCAAATTGAAAGAAGATCACGAAGGAGTATGCAAAAGATGTGCATTGGGTAAGAATACCAAGAGACCATTTGGAAGCAGTGCTTCACAGTGAAAAGGAATCTTGGATCTTATTCATTCTGATGTTTGTGGTCCTATAATTCCAAAATCACTTGGAGGTTATGTCACATTTATAGATCATCATTTAAGGAAAACTTAGGTTTACTTGATGAAATCCAAGGAAGAAGTATTTATAAAATTTCAAGAATTCAAAGCTAAAGTAGAAAACCTTACAGAGAGGAAAATCAAGATATTGAGATATGATAATGGAGGAGAGTATACATCCCAGGAAATTATAGGTTTCTGTAAGGAATCTGGGATTAAGAGGAAGTTGATAGTCCCAAATAATCCGGAACAAAATGGAGTTGCAGAGCGAAAGAACCGATACATTGAAGAAAGTGTAAAAGCAATGTTGCATGATCAAGATCTACTAAAGTTTTTGCGGGGAGAATCCATGAAGACAGTTGTATACATTCAAAATCGAAGTCCCCACAGGTCACTGGGTAACAGAATTCCCGAAGAAGTATTCACTGGGAAGAAACCAATTGTAGATCATCTTCGAATCTTTCGTTGTCCTGTATATATTCCTATACCGAAGGATAAAAGAAAGAAGGTGGATCCATTGGGCATGAGAGGAACATTTGTTGGCTACAGCAACTCCTCTAAGGCCTATAGAATCTACATAAATGAAGGACGCCGCATAGAAGTCAATTGAGATGTCATATTTGATGAAAATATTGCATTCAAGAACTCAAAAGAACTTCCCATGGACTCTGGTGATGAAGAACTTCCAGTATTTGAAGAGGAAGTTGATAGGGAAGAAGAATCTCACCATGAAGATGAAGGTCCCAGTGAACCTAGTCAACCTATGGTCATCCCCGAATCAAGAAAGAGACCTAATTGGTTGAAGTCAACACTACTTGATGCAGAATGTCATGGAGAAACTCAAGGCTCATTCAAAGAAAGCAAAAAGGCCAAATGATATTCTGGTTATGCAGCCTACATGACAAAACTAATAGAAACAGAACCATCCACTTTTGAAAAAGTTGTCAATCATCAAGAATGGAAGGATGCCATGAATGAAGAATATTAATCTATAATGAAAAATGGAGTTTGGGAGATCGTGCCTAGGCCCGATGACAAATCTGTGGTAACTTCAAAATGGATCTATAAGATCAAACCTGCAGCAAATGGAAGTATTGACAAGTATAAGGCAAGATTTGAGGCTAGGGGTTTCTCTCAACTTGAAGGCATCGACTATGAAGAGACATTTGCTCTGACAACAAGGTATACAACTATACGTTCGTTGGTCTCTTTGGCAACATTGATGGGATGGATGTCAAAACTGCATTTCTGAATGGCACAATTGATAAGGAAGTCTATATAGAATAACCCTTGGGATTTGAAGTTAAAGACAGAAAGACATATGTTTGCAAATTGAAGAAGGCATTATATAGCCTCAAACAAGCACCAAGGGCATGGTATGCTAGAATGGATACATACCTTCAGAGGTTAGGCTTCACGACGAGTTCTGTTGATCTAAACCTTTATATTAAGGTCGTGAAAAGTGAACCGATAATCATTCTTCTCTATGTAGATGATCTTCTCTTGACAGGTGTAGAAGGTCGAATTGAAGAATGTAAGAGGCAATTAACAACAGAATTTGACGTGTAGGATCTAGGGCTGATGCATTACTATTTGGGACTAAAAGTTTGGCAAGGACCTGATGAGATTTATCTAGGTCAAGGGAAGTATGTGATCAAGATGTTGAAGAGGTTTGACATGATGGATTGCAAACCAATGACAACTCCGATGATCACAAACTTGAAAAGACTAAGGAGTTCTAAATCGAGCCCGGTAGATCCTTCCAAGTATAGACAATTGATTGGCTCACTAATGTACTTGGTGAATACTCGACCAAACATATGCTTTGCAATAAATGTTCTCAGTCAATTCCAAGTGGAGTCGAAGCATGATCATTGGATAGCAACAAAACATATTCTGAGATATCTGCGAGGAACCATCCACTACTGCCTAAAGTATGATAGAAGGAATGATGTCCAACTAATTGGATATACAGATTCTGACTGGGGAGGCAGTGAGCAAGATGGAAGGAGCACTACAGGAGGATGTTTCAGTTTGGGATCCTCCATGGTCTCATGGATGAGCAGAAAGCAAGATACAGTTGCTTTGAGTAGTGTTGAGGCTGAGTATATTGCAACCTATGAAGTAAGCAGACAGGCAGTCTAGTTGAGAAAGTTGTTATCCGACCTATTTATAGGACCAATGGACCATTGTATACGATTGTTTGAAGACCCAGTATTTCATGGAAAGACAAAGCATATCAACAACAAGTATCACTATATTCGGAAGCTAGTACAAGATGGTGTATTGCAACTACAGTATATCTCCAATGTTGAGCAGATAGTTGACATATTGACAAAATCTCTTCCTATTAAGAAGCTTGTGTATTTGAGAGAAAATCTTGGTTTGGTTGATATATTCTCCCAAGTTGAGAGGGAGAGATAGGCACATCATTCTTGTATTCACTTGGGAAGACAGAATGGAGGATTGGGTAAACATCTGGCATCTAATACTCTATGAGGATGTGGAAGGGCATCCAAGATGAGAGTATTCGTGGACCGATATTCTTTGACTAGCTAACCAAGATAAGAATAGCCCAAAGAAGGTCATACTCTGTGAACACCCAGGTGGAGTATGTACCTTGACAGAAAATGATGATGGTGTTTATAAATCATTGGTCTCACCAACATTGTGCTTTGATCTTGTGGAGAGATGGAGTTGTTAGTCAAGGCCTTGTTATTGTGACAATGTTGGTTGGTATGATGCTATTAAAAATGGGTTACGAATCTGACTCTTCTTATTAGATCTCTTCAGATTGAAAATGTCCATGTACCATGTATGAATACCTCCCTAGTTAAGAGGGAGTGTTGAAAAATGTGTAACTAGGTTTGCTCTTCATATAGATGAAATGTACTTTTGATTCTTGTAAAGTGCAAAATGAAAGAAAAATTATCATTATTATTTTTGGAGCATGGGTTTCATGCTCAAAGTCTTTTATTTTATAGGTCAAGCACCCATTGAGTACTTCTAGGGTTTGTCCTAGGTCAAGAAGTCAAAAGAGTCACTGTCATAAGTTGAAGACCCCAATGGGCACACATTGTAACTTGTAAAGAAAAATATTTTTGTCTTAAAAGGTGTCCAGATACCCTCCAATACCAAGTTGGCCTGGCAGCTAGAAAGTCGACCTAAAAGGAAGAGTCGCCTCCACCTTGAAGAGCCTATATATAGGAGGGAACTTGTCCTCCTTACATATTCACTCATCTCTCATTCTAGTGAAGAAGAAGGAAGAAGAAGGCGGGGAAGAAGGACGAGGATGAAGAAGATCTTTGTTTGGGTTATTTCTCTCTCACATGTGCTAAGGAGAACTAGGGTTTCTGCAGCAAGACCTAGGGTTTCTATCTTCAACTTCAATCTTGGAGAAAGGAGACAAGTAGGTCAACCAAAGGTCACCAAGAGTAATCCTCATGCCCCTGAAGTGAGGGGAAGTCAAGCGAAGGTTAAAGGAGGGCTAGAAGGCAGATCGAAGCTCACACGTGTGGCAGCAGCAACTGCTTGGGGGGGAAAAATTTCAAATTTGCATTGGAGGCCGAAATTTCTGCAACTAGAGGTCGAAGAAGTGAAGAGGTTTTGGCCATGGCTTGCAGCCTATATTTTGTGTTCTTGGTCTTCTTGTTTTGGTAGTTGTTTGATGATTCACACATATAATAATAAGTAACAAATCTAATAAGTAAAAAGACATCACAACACAAGCAGTTATGAAGAAAAGAGAAATCTCTATAATCATTGCCCTCTTGATTTCTCAACAATCTCTACTTGAGGGGATAATCCACTTGACAAGGATCTCAAACAACCAAGTTTCATCTCTGCTTGGGGGGATCCACTTTTCAAGACATGGCAAGGATCTCGCACATTCAAGGCTCATCACTGCTTGGGGGTATCCACTTGTCAACACATGACAAGGATCTCCCTCATCCAAGGCTCATTTTTGCTTGGGGGAATCCACTTGTCAACACATGACAAGGATCTCGCACATCCAAGGCTCATCAATGTTTTGGAGGATCCACTTGTCAACACATGACAAGGATCCCGCACATCCAAGGCTCATCACCCATGACCACCCTCTTTAGGAAGGGTCACATCCATCAGTCCAAGTTGCTCTCTTAATGCCGAGAACTTTCCTTTCAGCAACTTGGTAAGAATGTCAACGATCTAGTCATCAATCGCTATATGATGGGGTCTTACTACTGCCCCTCTCTACACTATATCCCGGATATAGCGATATTTGATCTCAATATGCTTGGACTTGTCATGGAACACAGGATTTCTGCAAGTCGAATCCCACTCTTATTATCGCAGTAAATTATTGCTGTTGTCCAGAACATGCTCAAACAACTCTCCAAAGAGCTTCCTCGGCCATATTGCCTCACAGCTAGCCATGCTAGCAGCAATGTACACGGCTTCAACCGTGATGAGGGCTACAGACTTTTGCTTCCTGCTCATCAGGATATCATGGTAGATCCTAACGTGAAGGAGCACCCAGATGTGCTTTTTCTATTGGTAAAGTTATTAGCCCAATCAACATCTAAGTATCCATGTAGTCTTATATCACCAGCAATATATTTCAATCCCAGATTAATGGTCCCATGCAGGTATCTCAGCACATGCTTTGTAGCAATCCAGTGTGCATTAGATGGTTTAATCATATATTGGCTCAGAGTATTGACCACAAAACTTATGTCCGTGCTAGTGTTCACTAAGAACATCAATGCCCCAATCAATTGACAATACTCAAAAGGATTTGCCAAATCAAGGCCTGCAACTTCACCACATAGCTTCTTAAAAGTCCATCTCCATTGGAGTATTCATGGATTTACACTTTGTCATACCAAATCTTTCAAGCAGCTTGACAACATATTTTTCTTGAGAAAGGGAAATCTCACTAGGTTTTTGCCATACTTCAGGACCCAGAAAGTAGTTCATCAAATGAAGATCTTTCATTTCAAATTCGGAAGCAAACTCCCTCTTCCACTAGAGGATAAGAGGTTCACCACCGGTCAAAAATAAATCAACATATAATACCGAAATCAAAGGCATACTTTGGATTGTCTTGAAGTAAACATTTGGATCAGCGTTACTTTTCGTAAACCAAGCTTCATCAAGAAGTTATCAATGTGGGCATACCAAGCTCTTGGAGCTTGCTTCAAACCATAAAGGGCTCTCTTCAGTCTACACACGAGTTTTTCGGTCATGTACTTCGAAGTTTTGTGGTTGCTCCAGAAATAGTCCTTCCTTGAGGTAGCCATGCAAAAAAGCAATCTTCACATCCACTTGGTGAAGAGACCGTCCTTGGCTAGCAACTAGAACCACAATAGATCGGATGGTTGTATAATGGACAACAGGTGCAAATATTTCATCATATTCTATTCCTTCTTTCTGAGAAAACCCTCTAGTCACAAATATAGCTTTATATTTTTCAATATTGCCAACAGCACCATGTTTAATTTTATACAGTCATTTAAAAGACACAACAGATTTACCTTGTGGTGTTGGAACCACTCTCATACATCATTATGAATGATGGACTCATATTTTTCAAACATTGCATCTTTCCACACTTGATCCTTCACAACTTCTTCACAAGTGCATGGTTCATCTTGAATAATGTTGCTCATGGCTACAACATATCCTTGGAATTGGCATGGTTTCTTGCTTTCTCTAAAGATTTCTCTGGCAACAACATGTTTATCAACATCTTGAAGGGTGTCACGAAGCCATAAAGGTCTCCTAGCACATGGAGAAGGATCAAAGGAGTCCATGGGATCCATGGGTTCATCAACAAGATCAGGCTTAAGCTCAAGATCTTCTTGTGCATCCAAGGCATCATCTTGTTTTTCAACATTAGCAGGACAAAAAGTGTCTATGGCTTTTCAAAGAGTTGCATCTTTATCAAATGTTAAATCTCTTCTAAACTCTATAGTTCTTTTACCAGGCACATATATTCTATAAGCTTTAGAATTTTCACAATAACCAACAATCATACTTTTCTTACCTGAAGCTTCCAGCTTGGTACTCTTTTCCTTTGACACATGAAAGTAGCCAGAGCAGTCAAAGATCCTTAAGTGTCCATTTTGTTCTGGATTAAATGATACGATGGTCTCTTTCTTGATTCCATCTTCCTTGCAGAAGTCTTGAGCTCTTGTCCACTTCATGTCTACTCAAACCATGGGATGGCTCTACATCTTCCTCAATCTTGATACAAAGGACTTGGTTCTCACGTTCATCAAATGTACTTGTTGATCCCACAACAAGAACAAGAGCAATAGTAGAAAAGTAAATAAACATAATGAAAGTCTACCTAGTGATAAGTCAGGGCTTTCTTTCTTTTTTAGATGTGAGAGTGGCTCTTTCATTATCCTTGCACTATTCTGCACCATGATGATCTTCAAGATCTGTTTTTCTTGATCACATCCTCATCAAGAAGTTAGTGAAAGAATCATTCAGATACTCATGCAGGAAGAATAACCAATGATCTATAAAGATAAAACTAAACAAGAGCAGTGACAAAGAAACAACGTAAGGCTTGAAAATACTTACTTTTTTTAATGGGGATTGAAGGAAGATGTTAGATCCCTCTTGATTTGTCCTCTATAATTTACCATTGTCCATCAGTCATATGTCATTGGGAGAAGAAATGCATCTTTTTTAACACCAATTAGCAAACTCCATCATGATCCACTCTAATCTAAGGCATTTTGGAAACCATCTTTCTCACATGAAACAATGCTTTATAATGAAGATAAGTAATCTTTCGGCGTCAGAGTTTATATGGATGATTGCTAATCATGAATCAATGCATAGATAGTTATTCCATTGATTTTATAACGATCTTCAAATCTTGATCCTGAAGTGAAAGCATGTAATAATAATTATACATATTGACTTTGACTTCATTGTCTGCGATGATATTAGTTATAATCCATCTTTGATCGCAGAAAAAGAAGTTAGTTTAGAAAACTATCATTCCATCTTTTGCAAAGGTCATGGTTCTTACCTACAACCACTAATGTTAGTAAACTCTAATATCAAAATTACTAAAACCCATAAAATTATGACATTTCTCATATAATGTGAGAGAGTCAAAATTTCCCTATTTTCAACATTTAATTTCTATCAGTTATTCTTTTATAACCTTTTATGCATTATACTTCTTTTCAAGATAACACTTTCTTGCACATGCATAAACAGAAGTAAAACTACTCTTCACATTTGCATGCAGCAACAAGTACCAAAACCACAACTATTAACACATGCAACACCTTAATTATATCTGCAAAATTACTATCATAATTTGGGTTCCTTGAAATCTTGGAAGAACGGTACTAGTAAAATTTCAGTATTAAAATTCAATAGTAAAATTTCAGCAATAAATAGAAAGTGACAGCAAGAGATATTTCAGCTATAAATGAGATATTTCAGCAGCAAAAAGGGAAGAGAAATTTCGGCAGAAAATGAGCAGCAAGTAGAAGGAACCAAGAGATATTTCAGCAGAAAGAGAGTTGCAAATGGAGTGGACAGCAAGATTTATTTCAGCAAAAAGAGAGTTGCAAATGGAGCGGACAACAAGATATATTTCATCAAAAAGAGAGTTGAAAATGGAGTGGACAACAAGAGATACTTCAGCAAAAAGAGAGTTGCAAATAGCACAGACAACAAGAAATATTCCAGCAGAGAATGAGTCGTAAATGCAGCGGACAACAAGAGATATTTTAGCGGAAAGAAAGCTAGAAATGGAGCGCATAGCAAAAGATATTCCAGCATTAAAAAAGTTGGAAATGGAGCGGACTGCAAGAGATTTCTGACAGAAAGAGAGCTGGAAATGGAGCTTCACTTCTTGAGCATGTCTTCAGCAAGCTCTAATACCATGTTGAAATTTGATGTTCTATGTTGTAACAATCACTTACTTCAAAACGTCTTTATGTTGCAATGATAGACAAGCAATTGTAGATATAACATAAATCAAATGCACAATAGAATACATGCAAGCACAAAATGAGACCCAGAGAATTTAAGTCCAACAACCAAGGCAAAACCCACAAGGGGAAAACCCAACCAAATTTTTCTTCTATTAAAAATCAATTGTTCAACAAAGATATATAGTACAATGAGAGATCAAGAGAATAAGTAAGTTCACCGAAATTTGAACAAGTTGTAGCACGAAAATCATTGGTAGCAGTAGCAGATGCACACACTGAATCAACCTTCCCTTGAACTAAATCAACACTGAAACACTGAATCAACCTTGGCTCAGCAATTTCTGCTCTTACTCTTCGAGTCTCTCTTTCACAATATTCTTCAACTCTCTCCAACTCTTTCTCAACTTCGAATTCTTCTTTCACAATACACGAGTAGTAAGAAGAGAGGATGAAAGGAACATATATATAGGAGGAGCTCACATGCCTTGAGGGAGAGTTACATATGCCAATTAGGGAGTGTAACTCATGCCATTAACGAGAGAAATGCATGCCTTTGTAACTTATGATTTTAAGAGTGAGTGTAAAATATGCATTAAAGAGTGTATAAGAGGAATATTTTATGACATGTTTTTGTTGAGTATAAGAGAGTGTAAGAGAATATTTTATGGCGTGCTTTAATTGAGAATAAGAGCATTAATAAGAGTACATGAGGAATATGCCTTGCAAATAATGTGTAACAGAACATTATTGAGAGCCATGATTGAGTGACTTCAATTTCTTTTTAATAATAATATAATAGTATCATAAGAATAATAATAATAATATTAACGATTAAGTCGAAATTGAACTATTAGGATTGACTGATGATCAAAAGGGGTTTTCCATCAACAATATTTGATTACCAATTGATGCAAGGTGATTTACTATTTCTGGAAAGTCATACTTGAGACTTCTATTTTTAGAAATTCTATTTTTAGCCTTTTTATTTTTAAAAATTCTATTTTTAGACTTTCTATTTTTAGAAATACATCCCTAAGCTACCAAATTTTCAACAATTCCTTCAATATAGAATACTTTTAAAAGCACAAAACCCAAAATAATAATCTTGCATATCTCTTTGCAAATTCCTTCAGTATAGCATACTTCAAAGGCACCATGTTATGTCTAAAAACGCTATATGGTGATCCTTTTCATATTGAAAATTTAAAGAAAGCAACAAATGTTTTGTTTTCCATAACAAGTAATAATCAGAACCTGACTTGCAGTATTAACATGCCAACTAAAATATTAGCAAAACAAAATAATGCAGAGCATTATATGTCTCATGTATTGAAATATCTTAGTTTACCAATCATATTAGCTTTACCCAACTCAAAGTGATTGAGAGCACATTCAACACCAAGACAATCAGTATTTGAAAGTCGAAACCATAATGATTGATCTCAATGCCAATAGAACAAGGAATAGGAAAAACCTTTTTGCTTATTTTAAGAGTTGCTTGGCTTCCTTTAGGAATTACTATCAACCGAAGACGCAAAGGATAAACCTCTACTGTTAAGTCCTCTTGGGAAGAACCTGATGTAATCACTTTTCTTGGTAAGGTAGGTCCCCCTCCATACCTGCAAGGCAAGGGCTTATAAGAGAATAGGCAATGAATGAAAATCTTAGAAACGCGTAAATTTTTGAATCAAAATTTTAGAGTGAGAGAAAAAATATAGTATATATTATTTGTCACATCTGATAAGCTATTGTTTGACCATCTTGGATGGCAGAATTCGGAATAATTGTTGTACTTAAACCTTCTCTCCATTTTTATTTCTGACCAAAATGCTCGCATGTAGTTTCTTTTCATCTATGGTATTAAAGCCTCTCAGCACACAAGCTATCTTATTGTTGGAGAATCTACTCATGATTGCTGTAATTACTATTCAAAATTCGTGTGTCAACAGCCAACACCTAGGAATGAATTTGTGCATAAAATGTTTCAGGAAGTTCCTTTTGAGGCATGATCTAAGAGTCCATGCTAATCAACCTGTTTAAGGCTATGAAGGAATATGTACTTATCTGGTGGATTAACAGTTTAGCGGGTAATACTTGATCATTTTGGATGCTGGTTTATGGTGTCATTGAGAATAACCTGACATTAAATACATCCACATGACAAACAAAACTTAGTAGAAAGGCTTGAAATATTAAGCAGCCAGCCAGCAATTTACCAGGTATCTGCAAAAAAGCAACATTAAGGATGGTATGGGATAAAGAGAAGCAAAATACTCAACCAAAAATTAAGAAGTGGCAGATCAGGGCTCAGGCTAAAGCATCGTTTCTATTTGATACAACAGTGAGGAAAGGAAAATGTTGGACAGTGAATTTGTCCACTTCACATGTCAACACCAACACAAATTGGCACATCGACCATTCCCTTTAAGCACTTCTAGAAGCCATCAAAAATGATAAATTTAGATAGAATCAAAAGCCTTACAGACCATGGAGGTGAGGATGATAACGTCCTGGGCCACAAATTAACAAGTGGCAGATCAGGGCTCAGGCTAAAGCATCGTTTCTATTGGGTACAACAGTGAGGAAAGGAAAATGTTGGCTCTTTGCATGCCATATGTAAAATATAAGCTAGTTAGGTTACTAATACAGCACTAATCTTGCAGCCCAAGCAGAATGAACTAGTTAGACAGTGAATTTGTCAACTTCACATGTCAACACCAACACAAATTGGCACAACGATCATTCCCTTTAAGCACTTCTAGAAGCCATCAAAAATGATAAATTTAGATAGAATCAAAAGCCTTACAGCCCATGGAGGTGAGGATGATAACGTCCTGGGCCACAAATTAACAAGTGGCAGATCAGGGCTCAGGCTAAAGTATCGTTTCTATTGGGTACAACAGTGAGGAAAGGAAAATGTTGGCTCTTTGCATGCCATATGTAATATATAAGCTAGTTAGGTTACTAATACAGCACTAATCTTGCAGCCCAAGCAGAATGAACTAGTTAGACAGTGAATTTGTCAACTTCACATGTCAACACCAACACAAATTGGCACAACGATCATTCCCTTTAAGCACTTCTAGAAGCCATCAAAAATGATAAATTTAGATAGAATCAAAATTCTTACAGACCATGGAGGTGAGGATGATAACGTCCTGGGCCACATATATATCTAACTATAGGTTCAGAAAGTACAACTTAGTGCAAAGGACTTAACAGATGGACTCAGATTTATTCAAAAGCCTTATACACTATGCAGGTGACAATGATACTGTCATGGGACACAGTGATATTCATCACTGCAGCAAATGAAAATAATGGAATGGGATTAACAGAGTCCTAAAAGAAGGCCATGATCCACAGAGTAAGATAAGTGCACCCATGGATCATCTTTTCTGTGTCATCACACAACAACTTAACTATATACTGGCGCTAACAGCTATAGAACTTGTGACATCAACCAAAGAGCATAGTCAAGAGCAGAAGCAAGAAATGGTAGCATTAGCAATGTTTCACTCTACCGCCCAAGAGTAAACCTTTGTAACTTGGGATGATTTCCCACCCAAACAAATAGTTTGGCACAGCCTCAAGGGGAACAAACAATATGACCTAATGAGCCTTTGTGCAGCCAACTTACCATAAGATTGTCCTCTCTTTTGCAAGTCAACAACTGAAATCCTACAAGATATCGTATAGCTTCAACAGAACCAGTTTTGGGAATTTTGGCAAACTTATGCCATTCCGTTATTGAAGTAATGGTAACTCTACAAAATGTTACCATTCACAGATCAACCAGAGACTGGAAAACAAAAATGGTTAAAAAGGATGGTTAGTACATACTACAATCTGGCCTTGTAATTTTAGCCACCGGCCAAAGGAAGGTTGTGGCTCTAATACCACTTGTACCAACCTGAGTTGAATACTATTGCATAGAACATGTAAAATATAAAACATATAGGGAATATAATGAATATAACATATGTTGGTCGATGTGAAAAATACATGAGTGTCGTATTTATAATTTTAATATTTATACTACAAAGCCTCTAGGAACACATCCCTGTGTAAGGATATGATATTTACTACATAATATTATAATATTATTAATAATAACATATATTATTTATAATATAGGATATATCACACTTTAGCATCCACAATTGGTCCATGGTGAGTTTTTGATAGGCAGCAGAGTGTTTGGTCCATGCCAAGTTTATTTTACTTTTCAATCATCACAAACACAGTTACTCTGCACCAGATTCTTGAATTCAAAAGGAAACATTTGAGGATCATTCACGTCTATTGTTATGATTGCCACATTTCACATGTGATTGCCAACATCAAAAAATTGCTCCAATAGTCATACTTCTCATAGTTTCTATTTGTAAAAATTTTCTGTTTCCCACCCCGGTTTTCAGTTTCACCTTATTTCTCCCATATAGTTAAATGCCCATTCCCATAGCCATACATTTAACAGACTGAAAAAATAAATATTGCTGAAAACACAAATTCTGGAAATTTTTTCAGAGTGCTGGAAATTGCAGAAATAAAAAATCAGCAATTAAAACAGCCATTAAAACACATTTAAACTCAGTGATTTTTGGTCAACTTGACCCTGGAAAAACCCCCTACAACTCTTGGGGAAAACCAGTTTGAGAGCTCTTCTTTATTTCTGGAAAATGCCTTTTACAGAGAAAATTTTTCAGCAAAAAATCAGCAAAACAGAAATTTTCCAGCAAGCAAAACTTATCTGTTTTCAGCCCAAACGACAATCTGAAAAATGCTGGAAGAGCTGTACGGACCGTACTGATGTACGGACTGTACGGACGTACGGATGTACGGACCGTACGGACTGTACGGACTGTACGGACGGCCGTACGGACTTGTACGGACAGCCCTCGGAAAAAGTGCAGAAAATCGCCTCCTCGATATTCGTGCTGAAAAATATTTTTTTCCACTATTTTGCTCACAAAACTGCCTTTTTCTGCTTGTTCTTTATGCTGTTCGGATTTGCTGAAGTGCTGCCTTGGTGTGTGTGCCAAACTGCTGCCTCTTTCTCCTCCTTGTCCAGAAATCTCCCTTGCTCTCTTGCTCTCCTTCTCCCAATCTGCTCATGAAAGAATGAATGATCTTTTTCCACCTTTTCCTCCCTTAACCCAACCCTAAATGACTTTTGGGTGATCCCTAAATCCAATGGCTGAAATAGATTTAGATCAATGGCTGAGATTAAATGCTCATTTAAATCTCACTTTCTATTTTTTAATTCACCCCACTTTAATAAAGACCCACTTAGTCATTTATTTCCAAAGTCACTTTTCCTTTCTAATTTTTCATTGACTTTATAAAGTCACTTTAAAATTAGACTTAGTAACTTTATCACTTAAAGTCACTTTCAAATTAGATTTAACTTTATAAAAATTATAAAGTTACTTTAGGAGAAAAATTAAATTCTTTTGGACACTTTTCCCTAGGCCAAAGATCAAAGCCTTAGGGAACCACCTGTCCTCCAGTACCAAATTTCAACACTCCCTCTTACCGAGGAAGGTGTTCCTCACCACACCCATCTTGTCTCTGAAGTAGACATGCTTGCCCCGTGGTAAGGCTTTGGTAAGAATATCTGCAACCTGCTCATCAGTGGAAATATACTCAAGCTTTACAGCTCCCTTCTGAACATGGTCTCTGATGAAATGATATCTGATCCCGATATGCTTTGACCTGTCATGAAATACTGGATTCTCCGTGAGTTTAATGCAACTCTGATTATCACAGTAAATCACTGAAGGTCTCAACGGCTGACCAAATAAGCCAAACAACATCTTGCGAAGCCAGATGGCCTCACAACTAGCTAGACTGGCTGCCATATACTCTGCTTCCGCTGAACTCAGTGCTACTGACTGCTGCTTCCGGCTGAACCATGACACTACTGCTGAACCCAACCCAAAACAACACCCTGAAGTGCTCTTCCTATCAGAAGCACAACCTGCCCAATCAGAATCAGTGTATCCTGCCAATCTCACTCCATCTCCCTGCCTGTAGTCCAGACCATAATCCACTGTCCCCTGCAAGTACCGCAAAATGTGTTTTGCAGCCACCCAGTGAACCTTCCTAGGCTCACACATAAACTGACTCATCGTGTTGACTGCAAAACAGATATCTGGTCTGGTGTTGACCAAATACATCAAGGAACCAATCAGCTGCCTGTACAATGTGGGATCCACCAACTCGGAATCCGAAGCATGAAGCTTCTTCCAGTTGGTGATCATCGGTGTCGACATGGGTCTACAATCCTCCATGTGGAATCTGCTAAGGATGTCCACAATATACTTCCCCTGCCCCAGGAAGAAATGCCCCTCCTCCTGCCACACTTCCAAACCCAAAAAGTAATGCATCAAGCCGATGTCCTTCATCTCAAACTCCGCTGCAAGATCTCTCTTACAGTGCTCTATGAGTCTCTCTGCACCTGTAATGATCAAGTCATCCACATACAACACCAGAATGAGAGGCTCCTCACCAATCACAATAAAGTAAAGGTTCGGATCTGCCTCACTCTTTGTGAAACCCATCCCCTGCAAGTATGCATCTATCCTGGAGTACCAAGCTCTGGGAGCTTGCTTCAGGCCATAAAGGGCCTTCTTCAATCTGCACACATGGGACTCCTTCCCATGCACCTCAAAGCCCTGTGGCTGCTCAATGTACACCTCCTCCTGTATGAAGCCATTGAGAAATGCGGTCTTCACATCCATCTGGTGGATCTTCCAACCCATCTCTGCTGCTATCGATATAATGGAGCGGATCGAAGTATATCGAGCCACGGGAGCGAAGGTCTCCTCATAATCAACTCCCTCTACCTGGGAGAACCCTCTAGCCACAAACCTTGCTTTGAATTTCTCAATGCTGCCATCTGCAGCATGCTTTACCTTGTAAAGCCATCTGGAAGTAACCACGGATTTGCCCTCAGGCCTCGGCACCACCTCCCAAACATCATTCTTCATGATAGAAGAATACTCCTCCTGCATGGCCTCTCTCCAGACCTGCTGGCTAGCTGCCTCCTCATAGCTAGAAGGCTCAGAGTCAAGGATGCTGGTAACCATCGCCATATAGCTACAAAATCTCTCAGGTGGTCTACTCTCTCTGACCGGCCTCTTCGGCTCAGCAACAGATGTGGCATCTCTCAAGGTGTCCTGAAGCCACTTGGGCTTCCTCTTCCCTGAGCATGCTTCTCCCATAGGAGAATGAAACTCCTCCTCCTCATCCCCATCAGTAGCCTGAACTCCTGACTGTCTGTCTGCTGTCCTCCTGCCTGCACCTGAACCTGTAGAAGCTGAGGTACCGTGTGAACTGTCCATCAGTGGACTCCCTAGTGAACTGCTCTGTGAACTGCTCTGTATGCTGCCCGGAGCACCACCCCTCTGGCTCGGCGAGCCACTGCTCACTGATGGACCTGACATCCTCATAGATGTACCTCCGGATCCTCCTGATCCCTGCCCACTGGATCCCTGCGACTGACTCAACTGCTGCTGAGGGTCTGGCTGATCCAGATACTCTAACTCCCGTGACCTCCTAAAGGCCCTGTCCTCCTCGAACTTCACATCCCGTCTGACAACAACTTTCCTCTGTGCAGGAATGTAAATCCGAAAGGCCTTTGAGGTCTCACTGTAGCCCACAAAGATACCCTTCTCTGCGGTGGGCTCTAGTTTGGTCCTCTCCTCCTTGGGTATATAGGAGTATGTAATGCATCCAAGGATATGAAGATGACCAAGATCAGGCTTCTTCCCAAAGAAAGCCTCCTCCGGAGTCATGTGCCCCAAGGCACGATGCGGACTCCTGTTCTGCAAGTAAACAGCTGTGTTGCAGGCCTCTGCCCACAAGAACAATGGCAACCCCTGATCATATAACATGGCTTTGGCAGCCCCTATGATGGATCTGTTCTTCCTCTCCGCAACCCCGTTCTGCTGGGGGTTGTAAGGAACAGTGAACTCCCTCCTAATGCCTGCCTCTGCACAATAGTCAACAAACTCTCCAAGGGTGTACTCTCCTCCATTGTCCGACCTCAGGGACTTGATCTTTCGACCTGTCTGAGTCTCCACAAGAGCTCTGAACTCCTGAAACCGCTTGAAGACCTCACTCTTGGTCTTCAAGAAATAAATCCAGGTCCTCCTGGAGTGATCATCAATGAATAAGACATAGTACTCATATCCACTCAAGGAAACATGAGACATCCGACCGCTCACATCGGAATAAATCAAATCAAGTATCCCCGTCGCTCTGCTGTCACTGCTGGGAAAAGGGGATTTGGCAAACTTGCCCATCGCACAACCTCTGCAAGTATCATGGTGATCAGTACTGAAATCTGGCACACCTGTAGTGATCTCCCGCAATGTCCTCAAGGCTCCATGAGACATGTGCCCCATCCTGCGGTGCCAAATCTCACATAGCTCAGAACTGCTAGCTCTGCTGTCGGTACTACAGCTCAATGCCAAAGGGGGCTGGAATGCAAACTTGTACACCTTTGCATGGCGTACACCTATCACTCTAGCTGAATCAGCTGGAGAGCCCCTGGGATACATCAACACCTGTCCTTCCCTGAACAGTACCTCATATCCTCTGTCCTCCAACGCTGAGACGGATATGAGGTTCTTCCTCATCCCTGGCACATAAAGAACCTCTGACACCTTCAAGGGAGGTTTGGACTCCCTCTGAAATGTCACTGTCCCCACCCCGACTGCTCTAACAACTCTGTCATCACCGAGTACTACCTCAATATCAGTGCCACTCTCTGAAAGCTCTGAGAAGTACTCCCGGACTCCTGTCATGTGACGTGAAGCCCCACTGTCCACATACCAGATACCTGTAGATGCTCCGCTAATCGAGGGAAAAGCATGCTCCCTCTGAACCTGTGTGGCAGGTGATCCTGCACTAGAGGACTCACATGTAGTGAACGCAAACTCCCGGTCAAAACGACCTGCAAAGTCCTCAATCTCAGCTGACGCTGCCACATCCTGGGTCTTCCCCTTCTTCTTCTTCTTCTCCGGACACACAACTGCATAGTGTCCCATCTTCTGACAATTCCAACACTTCACTTTGGAATAGTCCTTTTGTGAGTTACCCTGTTTACCTTTACCTTTGCCTTTGCCTCCACCACCGCTTGTGGAAGCCTGCTTCTTCCCTTTGCCTTTCTTGCCTCCTGCCACCAGTGCTACGTCCTCATCCTGCTCAACTGGCTTGGCTGCCCCAAGCTGTCCTTTCCTGATCTCTGTCTGTATACAATCATCCCAAAACCTCTCCCATGTGGGAAGGGTCTCACGTGCACAAACCCCATCAGCAAAGTTCAACCATGAACGGGGGAGGCCATTCACTGCAATACGCACCAACTCAGTGGATGGAATGGCCTCTCCAATCGCTGCCAACTCATCTCTCACATTGGTAATCTTTGTGAGATATCCAGCTGCACTATCATTCCCCATCTTAATGTTCTTCAGCTTCTCCTTCAGGACCATCTTCCGGTTCTCATTGGTACTCTGGTAGAGATTGGACAATGCTGTCCACATCTCATGGGCATTGCTCTTTCCTCTCACATGAGGAATGCAATGGTCTTTGATTCCGTCTAGAATCAACCTCTTACCCTTGTTGTTCTTTCTATTATAAGCTGCCAACTGAGTAGCATCAGTAGGCACAACAACAGGGTGCTGTGCTGTATGCACCATGATATCCCAGACTTCTGCCTCCTCAAAGATACTCTGCATTCTCTCCTTCCAAACGCTGTAATTTGTATGCCCATCCAACCTATCCTCCACCCTCAATCCCAATGACATCTTGCTGTCCTAAAACTGAAAAATAGCACTGCTGTGGTAAAGATAAAACTGCTGTTTATGAAAAATCAGCTTGCTGGAATTTTCTGAGTGAAAAAATCAGTAGCTGTATTTTTTCTCTTTTGCTGTCCCAAACTGCCCTTCAGCACTCAAGCTCTGATACCATGTAAAAATTTTCTGTTTCCCACCCCGGTTTTCAGTTTCACCTTATTTCTCCCATATAGTTAAATGCCCATTCCCATAGCCATACATTTAACAGACTGAAAAAATAAATATTGCTGAAAACACAAATTCTGGAAATTTTTTCAGAGTGCTGGAAATTGCAGAAATAAAAAATCAGCAATTAAAACAGCCATTAAAACACATTTAAACTCAGTGATTTTTGGTCAACTTGACCCTGGAAAAACCCCCTACAACTCTTGGGGAAAACCAGTTTGAGAGCTCTTCTTTATTTCTGGAAAATGCCTTTTACAGAGAAAATTTTTCAGCAAAAAATCAGCAAAACAGAAATTTTCCAGCAAGCAAAACTTATCTGTTTTCAGCCCAAACGACAATCTGAAAAATGCTGGAAGAGCTGTACGGACCGTACGGATGTACGGACTGTACGGACGTACGGATGTACGGACCGTACGGACTGTACGGACCGTACGGACGGCCGTACGGACTTGTACGGACAGCCCTCGGAAAAAGTGCAGAAAATCGCCTCCTCGATATTCGTGCTGAAAAATATTTTTTTCCACTATTTTGCTCACAAAACTGCCTTTTTCTGCTTGTTCTTTATGCTGTTCGGATTTGCTGAAGTGCTGCCTTGGTGTGTGTGCCAAACTGCTGCCTCTTTCTCCTCCTTGTCCAGAAATCTCCCTTGCTCTCTTGCTCTCCTTCTCCCAATCTGCTCATGAAAGAATGAATGATCTTTTTCCACCTTTTCCTCCCTTAACCCAACCCTAAATGACTTTTGGGTGATCCCTAAATCCAATGGCTGAAATAGATTTAGATCAATGGCTGAGATTAAATGCTCATTTAAATCTCACTTTCTATTTTTTAATTCACCCCACTTTAATAAAGACCCACTTAGTCATTTATTTCCAAAGTCACTTTTCCTTTCTAATTTTTCATTGACTTTATAAAGTCACTTTAAAATTAGACTTAGTAACTTTATCACTTAAAGTCACTTTCAAATTAGATTTAACTTTATAAAAATTATAAAGTTACTTTAGGAGAAAAATTAAATTCTTTTGGACACTTTTCCCTAGGCCAAAGATCAAAGCCTTAGGGAACCACCTGTCCTCCAGTACCAAATTTCAACACTATTGATGTTGATATAATTATGACAGTCAATAGGTTTGATTATATGTGTTCAATTCAAACTTCAATCTATAACCAAGATGTGGACATTCTGAAAAGCCTCTCTATATCTAACAATTGATATAGATCCTATAAACACAATGGTCATCCAGACGTCTGGACACATAGCAATAGCTATAAATGCCATGAAATACCAGAAACTCAGATAAGCCAAGTTAGTTTCTTGATGCAACAGGCCTGCAAGGTAGCACAACCTCTAATAAAGAATACAGACTTGTTTTTACATGATAAGGCTCCCAGTTGTGTTAAACACAAATGGTTAGCAAAAATACAGGATTTAGCATTTTTGGACAAGAGTAAAGTGAAAAAGAGGCAGAAATAAGTGACAGAGAAGCAAGAATAGATGTTTTAAGACAAACAATGTACCTTAAAAATTAATATAATACTCAAAAGAAAAATGCTCAACCACCAAACAAGTTAATTCAAGATAAATGTTTAATATACCAGTTACAGCCTTCGCATCTGTTATCCTGGACATCGTGAATGATGCATATTGTTTCATGTTAAACTAAGTTCTGAAATGAAAAAACTGAATATGTCCAAACTCACCATTTATGAAACTGCCTCCACACATTCTGTGGCAACAAAATGTAATCACGCCCTTCCATTAATGTGTCATGAAGCTCGGGCTCCACATTAGAGTCTTCACACTTGACATCCACAACTAAATCTGAATTATCAATACTGGCAGGCCTCTTTGGCAAAGCAGGAATAGTAGACAAATGCTCATATGACTTTGGATGGTGCACAGTGGTGTCCTTGCTTGTGCTAGTCCAATCCTGGCAAACATAATCTAACCAGTCTTTCCACCATCTGGAGGCAAAAAAATCAAAGTTATAAAAATAAACAGTTCTGCCACAATATTAGTCAACAGAAAAGCTAAACCTTAGCATTCAAGTAATGTCAAAGGTGTGACCATATATTTACAACATCAAGGATGACATGAATAGACAAACTACAAAATAACTTCACATGGCCGATACTTTCTCTCAAGAAGTCGAAAGTAGTGAAAACAAAGTACATGTACAAAAGTAGGTTTAGAAGAACAGGTCAAGAATGAATTCAGAATAGCAATCAGAGCTAATCGGAGCTATGTATTTTTTTTCACGTAACAAAGCACCCTACCCTCCAGCCCATAGGCAAGGGTAAAGATATTCTTTAGGCTCAAGGCCATTCAACAACAAGGCTTGAAGCCATTACAACAATATACTCAATAAGAGCTCATCATGCCACTTGTGGGAGTCAAACCTAGGTAGGGAAGATAATCATTCCTCCCAACCACCTGAGATAACCCTGATTGACAGCAATCAGAGCTATGTGTATACAACAATGGAAAGAAAACAAGACACATAATTAAATTTATAATTTAAATAAAAACATAAGAGTTGAAGAAATAAAAAAGAGAATGGATGAAGATTGCTTGGCTTTGTGATAACGGGTGCACCATATATCTATACACACAGACTCACAACAAAATAAAATATATATATAATTTTGTCCCAAACTTACGTATTTTGTAAAGTAACAATTGTATATTATGGTTATTAATATATATAATTCATACAAGAACAACTATATATATCATTTGATAGATATTTATTATAGCTATATATGTTAAGAAAAAATAGAGAACCAAGAAAATGTAAAATGGTATAATTTAAGTGTGCTGTACTGGGTTCTTAGCTGATAATGAAGATTCAGTATTGGCAAAAAAATTGGATTCGTCTACAATTTCTCTCTCCTATACTGTATGAAGGGTTTCAAGCACGCTGAAAAGACTAAGGCCCTTCAGAATGCAGATACTGAAATGAAATAATTCGCTTATTTGACTAAGATAGGAAGAATATTCTCAGATTATGCACAAAAATATTGATGTTTGTATTGATCATAATAAAGCTAATCACTATAGTTGTATTACATTTGCAGCTCCAATTACAGGGGATTACATATGACAGGTCCTGTTTGTGGTTAGATACAAAATTTCAACGCAAAAGAGAATATAATGCTTAGGTAGTGCTAGTGGACCATAAAATTTATTGGCATTTTCAATGATGAATTAAACAATCGAGATAGGTTAAGTAAGAAGGAATCAAAGCAAATCATGAGAATGAACAGGTCAATGAAGGCTCAAATCTTTCATATAATGAAAGTCCTACAGCAAGTTCCTCTCCACAGTAAACTCATGGGATAAAGTCGAACAATGTCTAGTGCAAGAGCAATTCAAACAAATAGAAGATGCTGAAAATCATATCAATAATCAGAAACCAAAAGGATCACTTATATGACATAATTGAAAACGCCACCAACTCTCCTCTCTAACAACATATGGAATCAAACAAACTTGCAAATGTTAGATATTGGGCCCAGAAATACGTTGAAAATCATATCAATAATCAGAAACCAAAAGGATCATATATACGACATGATCAGAAAAACACAACTAATTCTTCTCTTCAAACAACATATAGAATCAAACAAATGTACAACTATAAGATGTTGGGCCCAGATATAAAACATTAAATGCACTTTAATATACCTTTGTTGACGAAAACCCTAAACCAGGCACTCAAGCAATTTTCGAAACAAATTACTCATCTATTCCTTGTCTAAGTCTTATTTGAAATATTTCTTGGAATCAATCAATGGTCAATGATTAATGTTTCAGCAATAAACAATGCCCATTTCAGGGCTGTGACTGGCCAATTTGTAGTTTTAAAAGAATTTTATTGCAACTCAATCATTTAACTGACATTTACAAACACCTGTTAATCCAAGGTTGCATAGATGCTCACCGTAATGTGAACAGTAACCTCTTGTAGCTACCCCACACTAAATATCAATTAGGTATTAAAAATTCTCTTCTAAATGGTGCTCAAATCAATGCAAGTTAACTGTGATGGGCTAGAGGAGGCTATATTTCGACCATGATATGAGGGCAATGCAATTTCAAGAAGGGGAGGCTTATAACATACCCACATAAGGGGTATATGGCATTGCTATCTGGCAGTGACTTACAGTGATTATAACTACTACCAGATATGATCTCCTATTATTGGCTAGCGGAAGTTATTATTCCAACCACAATATAAGGACAGTGCATTCTCAGGAAGGGGTGGCTTAAGTTAATTTTCTTGAAACTCTGCGCACTACTTAGATGAAACACTGAAAACAAGGCAACTGAAAACTGAAACCAAATTTACTTTCATCAAGATACAGAGTTTCTTAACTTTCAACATGCAGTGGAAAATAATCGAGATAAAAACACATGCACACAAAATTGACACACTTGTTTTACCCAAGAAACCCAAAAGGGAAAACCCGCTTTCTTTGTTGTGGTCTTTTATTTATTGTTCTTTGAGCAAATCGATCTATTACAATTCACGCTGCTACTATAGCCCACAATTTGTCATTGAGAAAGTGCTAGGCTTCTCCTCACTATTCTCAACTCTACAATTGTTCTCGGCCCTGCTCTTGATCTAGGGCCTGCACAATTGATCTCTGTTGAAGATAGTTTCAACCTGCTCTATGAATCATGATCCCTTGCTCGACAATCCTTGCACACTATGGCTCCTAAATCCATGCGCACTTCTGTCTCCTAAATCCTTGCACACTTTTGGCTTCTAAATCTATGCACACTAATGATCCTCAATTGATGTGCATTCCACAATAAAGAATGATCTTATGATATTGTGCCTTCGTCCTTCTCTTTATAGATAGAATTCAATGCATGCAAGGGGGACCTAGTTGAATGCCAGTTCACACTAGTGTCATGAGTTTCCTTTGCCAGTTAACTGGAGCAAGTCCCAATAACACTTGGACTAGCTCTCAGTTAACTAGATCGAGTTCCTCCTTGATTTCCTCTAGTTGTGATTTGAGTTCGCTGAAGACTGAACTCGTCCTCTCCTCACTTATCTCTGAAGTGTTAAATCGGCCTATCTCAACTTGTCACTGCCACCTCACCCCATAGTCAAATTGAAGAAGGCTCCAACTAATTGAAGCTCCAACACTATGCATGCAATCTTGATGACCATTCCAATAAACTAGAAATCAAATTTCAACTCATCATAACTGAAGTCTATCTCATGAACTCGCACTCATGCTAGAGAAAGACTATTTTGAGGTCTTCACTGGCTAAGGCACAAGCCAAAAGACCTTCCATCGCTACATTTTCAACATTTCCTCTTAGCGAGGAAGGGATTATGTACAACTCCCAACTTATCTCTGAAAAACACGAACTTGCCTTTGACTAAGGCCTTCATTAGGATATCCTCAACCTACTCATATGTTCGAATGTACGATAACTTTATTATCCCTTTCAGCACACAGTCCCTGAGATGATGATACTTGATCTCAATATGCTTGGAGCAATCATGAAACACTAGATTCTCAGAGAGCTTAATGCAAATCTGATTGTCACAGTGGATCACAATGGGCTAGTTCAATCCCTAAAAGTAGCTATCAATGAGAGTGTACCATGCTCTTGAAGTCTGCTTGAGCCCGTAAAGAGCTCTCTTCAGCAAACAGACATAAGTGTCTCTGCGGAAAGTCTCAAATCCCTCTAGTTGCTCCATATAAATCTCTTCCTCAACCACCCCATTGAGGAATGTTGCCTTCACGTCCATCTGGTGGATCTTCCACCCCATCTGAGTTGCAAGTGCTAGAATCAACCTGATGGATGAATAACGTGCCACTTGAGCAAATGTCTCCTCATAGCCAATGCCCTTAACCTGCGAGAAGCCTTAGCCACAGACCTGGGATTGTACTTCTCCACACTCCAATCTGCTCCATGCTTCACCTAGTACACCCAGTGTGAGCCTACTACCAATTTGCCTTTTCGTTGTGGCACAATCTCACAAACATCGTTCTTCATGACAGAGGAATATTCCTCCACCATGGCATCCCGCCAAACCTGTTGAGAGGTTTCCTCCTCATAACAAGAAGGCTATGTGTCCAATAACTTAGTCATCAATGCCATATATCCGATGTACCTCTGTGGTTGCTTGCTTTGCCTGAACATAGAGTCGGGAGTCTCAACTCGTTCCTAAGCCTCTTGAATCAACCTCTCGACCCACTTGGCTCTCTTCCTCTATATGTTGGGAGTCACTGACTGAGTGGCTACCCTGACTCGTCTTAGTCTCTCCTCCTCATCCTACAATGAATCCTTGTCATAATGTTGTAAAGCCTACTTGCCACCTGGATGAGACTCAATCTATGATATTGGTTGAGTCTCCTACTTGGGAGCGAGTAGCTCCTCCTCAAGCACTCAAACCCTAAGTTACCGGATCCGGCCACGGCAGGTGGAGTATTGCCGGATCCACGGATCTGAACCGGATCCGGATCCGGATACTCCAAAAAACGGTGAATAATACGTATTTTTAAAATCGCGGATTTTTGAAACGGCTCTAACTTTACCGGATACGGATCCCGCCGGTGGCCGCCGGAAGCGGTGATAGGTGGCCGAAAAAGTTAAAAGCAGATATTTTTTTAGGTTTTTGTGGTCCCGCGCCCGCATATATTATAACGTTTATTTTGTCGACTCTGCTGTTTTCTTTTGTCGCCATTCATTCGTTCCGACCGCCGGCCCCTCCTGCACAGGAATATTTGGTTGCGGGCTTAACTCCGGCCCCACTGCACGCAGCACCTGGTCAGGCGCCGGTTCCCCTGCACGCGGTGTTAACACAGTCGGGCAGACTGTTCACGGCAAAGGTTTTAGAAGCGCGAGGGTAACAGGTATTATTCTGCGGTTAATATATGTTAACGTTAGTCATAATAAACAGCATTATTCTGCGGTTATATATATGTGATAATATAACAGTTTTATATAACAGTTTTATAAAAAACCGTAATATATCAGTGATATAACAGTGATATTCATATAACCGTAATATAACCGTGATATATCAGTGATATAACCGTAATATATCAGTTTTATAATATAACAGTGATAATATAACAGTTTAATATAAACCGTAATATATGTAATAAACAGTGATAATATAACAGTTTTATATAAACCGTAATATATGTATTATATTATCGTTTTATGTTTATATCAATATGTTCGAATCGTTCTTATGTTTATTATTTAATATTTATATATATATATATATATGTTATATTTACCGTATGTTTATTGTTGTATGTTTATAACTTTATTGTTGTTTAAACTTTAATGTTTAATATATTAAATAATTAACGTTTAATAACATTATAACAGTTATAAATTATAATATATATTAATATAGCAGTTATTTGATTTGTTAATTTATTTAATATTTATATTTATATGTTATATTAATATAACATAATAATAACAGTTATATTAATATTTAATATATGTTATTTAAATTTTTTAAATGTATTTAAATTTTAAATTTAATTTTTTTTAATGTATTTACAATTTAATTTTTAATTGTTTATAGATAATATTAATATATTATAATTTGATTTTTAAATGCAGTTGCAAGTAACTCTATACCATTATCATAATGGAACCATCACAAGATTCACAACATGAGCATGGTGAAGGGGAAATCATCAAAACAGATCCAAAATCTCCTCTGTGGCAGTATGTGGAGATTATTGGAAAAAATCCCGGAGGTGGTTCATTTAAATGGAAGTGCAATGAATGCCAAGATATAAAAAATGGCTCATATACTAGAGTGAAGGCCCATCTCACCGGTCAAACTAACACAGGGGTGCAAGTATGCACCGGGCCAAAAGATGCAAATGGCAAACCTGGCCAAGGTTTGAGTCCTGGAAAAATGAAATTCTATGCATCTTTGCAAGAAGTTGCTGATAGGAAACTTGCTAAGGGAAAACACCCTGTGCAAAGTTCTACAACTAGGGCTCCATTGCCATCTAGGCCTGCTGCTACATCTAATAAAAGGGCCACTCTAGGCCCTCTTGAAGCGTGTTTCAATAATCAAGGTAGAGACATCGCTGATGAACATGTAGCTCGTTGCATCTATGCAAATGGGCTAGCATTCAATTTGGTGCGTTCCCCTTACTGGCAACAAATGATTAAGGCAGTTAATGAAGCGCCAAAGGGGTACAAAAGCCCTGGATATGAAAAGGTCCGCACTACCTTGTTGGCATCAGAAAGGCAATCCGTGGATAGACAGCTACAGGCAATCCGGGATACATGGGCAGAAACAGGGGTGTCCATCATTTCTGATGGATGGAGAGACCAAAGAAACCGCCCATTAATTAATGTTGTTGCAGTATGCCCCCAAGGGGCAATGTTTTTGAAGGCTGTTGATTGCAGTGGAATAGAGAAAGATGCATCTTTCATATCCACAATTCTTATTGATGCAATAGAAAGTGTGGGGCCACATAATGTTGTCCAAGTCATTACGGACAACGCACAGGTTTGTAAAGCTGCAGGTTTGATTGTGGAGGGTCGATATGACCACATCTTTTGGACTCCATGTGCAGTCCATTCATTGAACCTGATGCTTGCCAAGATTGGTGAGATTGAATGGATTAATGAAATATATGTAGCATCAAAAGAAATCCAAATGTTCATAACAAATCATTCAATGTCCCAAGCCATTTATCGGGGTTTTGCAAAGTTGGAGCTACTGAAGGTAATTTTTTTAATCAATATTATTTGTATTAGAAATAATGAAATTCTTATTTTTAATTACAAATTTATATATGGTTTCTCATTTGCGATTTGGCCTTTTGAAACTTATAGGTTGCTGAAACTCGTTTTGCCTCCCACACTCTTGTCATAAAGAGACTTGTGGAGGTGAGACAAGCACTACAAGCAATGGTCATTGACCCTCTTTGGGAATCATGGAGGACTTCCACTTCTGATAGAGGGCAAAAAATCAAGTCCATCATTCTTGATGATGCATGGTGGGACAAGGTTCAATATCTTCTACGGTTCACTGAACCAATCTTGACCTTGATCAGGGCATTTGATACAGATACACCTTGCTTGGGGGAAGTTTATGAAAACATTGATAGTATGTTGGAGAGGATAAGGGAAATTATCAGGGCAAGTGAAAATGACCCTCATGAAACATTCTATTATTTAGTGAAGGACATAGTTACAGAAAGGTGGAACAAAATGACCACGCCATTACACCTTCTGGCATATGCATTGCACCCTAAATACTATCATTCTAAAACTTTGTCTTTACCTGGTAGAGCAGCACCAAACAAAGATTCTGAAGTGGTACAAGGATACAAGACAGCCTTGAAGAAAATTTATAGAGATATGGGAGTTGCAATGGAAGTCCGCCAAGAATTTGGAGGGTTTGTACAGTCTACTGGTAGCTTTTCAGATCCAGTAGCTATGGATGATCGAGGACATCTTGATCCTATTACTTGGTGGGGCTTCCATGGTGGGGATAGCATTCATCTGTCTACTCTAGCCACTAGGTTGTTATCACAGGTTGCTAGTTCCTCATCAGCTGAGAGGAATTGGAGTACATATGGCTTCATCCATTCAGTGAAGCGAAACAGGTTGGGAGCGGCAAAGGCTGAGGACCTTGTTTATGTTCATTCCAACCTCCGTCTTCTATCACATGTTGAACCAGAGTATAAAAAAGGTCCGAGCAGGATGTGGGATGTGGAGCCTGAGATCTCTGACTTGAACCTGACACTGAATGCCATGACTCACCTCAACCTACTTGAGGATATTGTTCCACCACCAGTCCAGCCTACTGATGCAACTTCCTACATTCCAGGACCCCCATCATCTATTCATGATGTAGAGTTGCAATATGCAGAAGATATAGATCCATTTGAGGATATGTAAATGTATTTACTATTATCATTCATGATATTATGAATCATGATCCTTGGACCTTTTTGTTACTTTGTATGAGGGACGATGCACCATTTCAATGTTTTAATCTTCATATTTATGATTTTATCATTCAATGTTCTAAAAATGTTTGATGGTTTCATGGAGTATTTGATTTTTTAGCTTTAAGGTGTTTTTTAAAAGTTTAAATATATATATATATATATATATATATATATATATATATATATATATTGATTGTACGTGACGTATCCTTGCCGTATCCGGATCTTAGATTTTCAAAAAACTAGCGGATCCGGATCCGGATCCGTATCCGTATCCGTATCCGTATCTGAATCCTGGTAACTTAGCTCAAACCTACTCTCTCTCCAAAGACTCCCTCAGAGCTCTATCCTCCTCGAACCTCACATCCCCCCTAATAATCGTCTCCTTGAGTGATGATATATGCACCTGTACGTCTGAGATGTCTTCACTATAGCCCACGAAAATTCCCTTTTCAATTATGGACTCTAGCTTCTTCTTGCTCTATTTGGACACATGGCAGGAAACTTTGGTGACAAAGATGCGAAAGTGAGAAACATCAAGCTTCTTGCCCGTGAAAGCCTCTCCCAGTGTAACTCATCCAAGCACCCTGTGTGGACTCCTGTTCTGCAAAAATACTGCACTGTTGCATGCTTCTGCCCACAAGAACATGGGCAGCCCCTAGTCATGCAAAATGGCCTTGGCCGCTCCACCTATGTTGTGGTCCTTCCTCTCAGCCACCCCATTTTGGTGAGGGTTATGGAGTGCTGTAAGCTCTCTCCTAATGCCCTCCTTGGCACAAACATTCCTGAAAGCATCAAGACGGATTCCCCGCCATTGTCACTCCGCAGTGCTTTGATCTTCTTCCCGGTTTGGTTTTCTACCAAGGCCTTAAACTCCATGAACTTGGAGAAGACCTCCTCATCCTTCTTCATAAAGAAGATCCATGTCTTCCAAGCATAGTCAGCTATGAAGTTGACATAGTGCCTATGTCTCATGAGGGATGGAGAAGAGAAGGGCCCACATACCTCTGAATGTACCAGCTCCAAAATCCCTTTAGCTCTGTTATCTCAACCCTGAAATGATTATTTGAAATACTTGACAAGTGTCCACCCCTTGCAAACTTCATGCTAATCAATATTGCATTGTGTTAGCCCTGTGCCTATCTGTTGAAGGATCTTCACCGCCCCATGATGCAAATGCCCCATGCTTTTGTGCCAAAGCTCCCCCACATCTCTGCCATGGTCACGCCTTGCCTTGCTGCTCAAGGTTGTGTCTATCTCAACCTGCAACTTGTAAAGGTTCTTCATCCTCGCAACAATCTCCTTCATGGCTCCACATTCTAAGTTCTTGAGGTAGGCCTTTCCTCTACTAAAAATGACATCATAACCCTTGTCCTCTAGGATGGAAATAGAAACAAGGTTCTTTTTAAGCACTGGAACATAGAGGACATCATTGAGATGGAGAGGGTTACTAGACTCCCTCTCAAAACTGACAATACCCACGCCGTTGTTCAAGTACCTGCCATCATCTCTTGGCTCAATGTGAAACTAGATGTCCTTCTCCTTCAACTGGCTAAAATATTCCTTGTTCCCAGTCATGTGAAAGGATGCTCCGAAATCAATGTACCACATGCTACTGCCCTTTGAGCTTACCATGCAAGCTATCAATGAGAAATCCTTCTCGAACTCAGGATTAAAATCATCTACCTTGGCTGATGCTAGCACATGATCCTTATTAAACCGCTTTTCTTAAGGCACTTAGTGGCATAGTGCCTGAACTAGAGGCAAGAGAAGCATTTGATCTTGCTCAGATCTTTCTTCTTCTTCTCGCCCTACTAACTAGACTCAGCCTTTCCTTGGCCCTTCTTGCCCTTGGCTTTGATACCTTTGCCTTCCAAGGCAAAGTTCTCCTCATCCTTTCTCTTTGTTGAACTTCCAGCTCTCGTCCCCCTCCTGGACACAGTCTCCCCACAGCCTTTCCCAGTTGGGAAGATTCTCTCTACCACTGACTGCATCCTAGAAATTCTCCCAAGACTTATGAAGTCCCAATAGCGCAAGACTCACAAGATCTTTGTCTGCTATAGTCTCGGACTCTCGCCCACTCCAGCTAGCTCATCCCGAACCTGAATGAACTTGGAAAGGTACGTAATGATGGGCTCTCCTTTGCTCATTCGGATATTTCTTAGCTTGTCCTTCAGGGCAAGCTTCCTAGCATCACTAGATCCCTAATACAAATCCAAGATGACTTTCCACATCTCGTTTGTTGTCGTCTTCCCATGGAGATGAGGGATAATATGGTCTTTTACCCCCTCAAGAATGATCCTCCTAGCCTTGGTGTCATTCTTGTTATGTTGGGTCAACTATTGGGGATTTTTGGGTGTAGTTTGTGGGTTCTTTGCAAAATCTAGCACCCCATTATCTTTCAACACTACTAAGATTTGCTCCCTCCATGAGCAGAAGTTAGAGGCTCCTTCTAAATAGTGATCTGCCTTTAGTCCTTGGAATGACAAATTGTTATCCAAAAATTGCTCTTCAAACCTCTAGCACAAGCCCATTGACTGATTTACGCCCTTCACTGACTGAACAATCTTGGTGTTGGATTTTATACAAAGTGTGGCTCTTATACGATGTTAATTTTCTTGAAACTCTACGCACTACTTAGATGAATCACTGAAAACAATGCAATTGAAAATTGAAACCAAATTTACTTTCACCAAGATACAGAGTTTCTTAACTTTCGACATGCAGCAGAAAATAATTTAGATAAAAACACATGCACACAAAATTGACACGCTTGTTTTACCCAAGAAACCCAAAAGGGAAAACCTGCTTTCTTTGTTGTGGCCTTTTATTGGTTGTTCTTTGAACAAATGGATCTATTACAATTCACGTTCCTACTGCAGCCCACAATTTGTCATTGAGAAGGCGCTAGGCCTCCCCTCACTATTCTCAGCTCTACAATTGTTCTCGGCGCTGCACAATTGATCTTTACTAAAGATAGTCTCGACCTACTCCAAGGCTACGGGGGAGCACCCCCCCCCCCCAAATCTGCCCCCGAAGCACGCTCTGAGCATGAGCACATCAAGAGTGCACTCCTTATAAAAAAGTATGCTCCCTGCCAATTCAAGAGAGATAAAGGGAGCTATTGAAGATTGGAAAAAATATTTTTTTAGCAGGACAGCCTAATATTCAAGCCTATGGCCCTAGTATTGATATGCAATTCATGATAATGTTAAATTCTTAAAGTAAAAGTGAACTTAATTTTTAACATTACCATGAAATGACTTAAAATGTTTCAGAGTCGTTCCGACCTCATTGGATTTCATACGGAGAATGTAGAATTTTAGATCTAACTCAAAATCCAGCAGACTTAACAGTTTTTTAGGATTTTAGGATTGGGGGGATTGTAATATTTCCATTGGATTTTGTCATGTATTAGGGTATGGAACTCGTATTTAATCAAGAGCACCAAGCCCTCTATGTGCCTTGATGTTAGTTACATTGGTTGTCAAACTCCGCCATCATGACCCTACTAAAAATGTACCCATCACTCAAACAAAATCTTGACTTGATATGCTACGTTTTTTCTATCTTGTGTTAATACTTAGAGGGCGATATTAATAACAAAGATCCCAAGATAGGCAATGATTTTGATGATATGTAGGTATTTGTTGTAGCATGATTTTTTTGGATGTTAGAGACCATCTAGAGCCTATTTGTTGATGTATTTTCAGTTCAGAGATGGATTGCACTCGATGTTATTTTGGTTATGTGCACCCTTACATACCATAGAAATGAGAACTTGTAATTTGTTGACCTATGGTTGATGAAGATTGTAACTACTAGATAAATGATGTTATATGTTTTAAACTTTAATTAATCCATTTCTTTTATGTTTTTATCACTAATTCATCATTTTACATGCTTTTGTTGACAGATATGCATTCAAATATATAAAAACATATATTATATAAAAATCATTCCCAAATCGGAAGCTTTTTGTAACACCCCACCACAACCTTGGTGAAAAGTGTTCACTTTGTAATATTGTTTCATCAACTTCTGCCATGTGGCAGCCTAATCAGCCCCTCACCACCACTTGGCATGTTCGTGTTAGTTGCCGACCCATTCTCAGCTCAAGTTTTCCTAACCCTCAGCAGTACACAACATTGCAAGATACATATATAGGAATGCACAAACACAGATATATATATATATATATATATATATATATATATATATATATATATATATATAATCTGACTCTCCCTTACCTGACAAATTGCTTACCAACGATACCTCTACCATCTCTTGCAGTTGGTTTTCTTGTCTTTCAGACTTTGTTACCCATCCTTTAACACTTGCGCATTTTTGTTTGCTCTGGATGAGCTTTCCGGGCTTACCAGTTCTGTGGGTCTGCCAACGCTCCAATAGATGGACAGTCGGGCTCGCATGTTCGCCACCACAGCCTGAAATACATCATCTCGCCTCCTTTCGATATACGCTACTATTTCGCTCTAGGAAATAACCTTCAAGCTGGCTAGTCAAAGAGGTCAAATGAAAAATTATTTAATGACGAGACTTTTCCCATTGCCCAGACTCTGTTTCCCGGCACTTCACCCTTGCGCATTCTAAATTGGCCCCGGGGTAAAACTTTTCAAGCAATCTATCTTGTGGGACCACCCTGTGCCAATACAATAACAGCTGAGATTGTGTAGAGGCCCCCATGCCCCGGCCCTGCGTCATCCTAATCCCTCCTGAGTGTGGTTCACCTTGAAACTCCAGGACACGTCATCCATCCACCATCCTTATTATAATAAGGTGTAATCTAATCACCCAATCCGTCATTTCCCCGACGTGACCCTTATCAGACCATTCAAATAAGGCATGAACAAATGAGGCTACATGGCTAATCCCATGCTTGGTGGAACGCCGAGGTATATATATATATATATATATATATTTATTTATTTATAAAATTCAAGTTCATATTCAATAATGAAAGCATAAATAGACTAATAGTAATAGATTGATCCACACATAAAATTTAAATTCATAATTGAATTAAATAAAGACATACATTGGTCCATCCTCATCATTCATTTTGATACTTACATCATTCATATGACATACTCATCATTCATCCATACCATGAGATTCAATAATGAAATATTCAAATACATTTATCCATATCTTTCATCATTCTATAATCTACATTGATTTAAAAATTAAATTCATCATTCATCATTCTAGAATCTACATTGATTTAAAAATTAAATTCATCATTCATCATTCTAGAAGAGCTCAATGGCGAGCAAAAGGGCAGAGCTCGACGACAGGAGAGCAAAGCTCGATAGCGATAGGAGAGCACAACTCGACAGCAAGAAGAGAGCACAACTCGACAGCAAGCAATAGAGTACTCAGCAGAGTTCAATGGCAAGCAAGGGAATTTGGGAAATGAATAGGTAAGTTAACCTAGGTAAAGTTTTAACTTTTTAATTTTTAGTTTTGTTTTGTTTTTTTATTTTATTTTTAAGTTTTGTTTTATTTTTTATTTTTCTTTTAAGATTTTTAATACATGAATTTTCAAAAAAAAATTTACTAAGTGTTATTAGACAACCACGGGGCGTAGAATAGACGATGATGGGGTGTATTGTTAATTCACTCTGTGATGTGAAGGTCATCGCTTCAAAACTCCGTGGGCAAAAATCCGCTCATGTTAAGGGTTGGTGTGGCCCATGCCAAGTGCGATCCTCGGGTGATTTTGACCCTTAGATGCCCCTAGCTCACAATTTCTCAAGCCACAGGTCAAGCCTGATGAACTCAAACCACTTGACAAACAAACAAACAAAAGTGTTATTAGACAAATTCGAGGGGGGAAGCCTAGGAGCACCCCTTTTGGGGAGTCGCATTCCCCACACTAGGGAAACGCACCCCCTGTGTCTCCCCACAACTCTCCAAAAGGGGTGTGAGGGGAAATGAATCCCCAGACGTCCCCCGTCCTGAGTGCGTTGGATACAAGGGGTGCATGCACCCGACCCTGGGGGACACGTCCCCGTGGAACACTGTATTTCTTTTATAAAAGTATTTAAATTGCATACATGAGAGTAAGCAATTGCATTGTCACACTTTTGAAAAAGTTGCTTCTCGCTCCCGCTCCCAAGTAGCATTGACCTACTCTATGAATCTTGGTCCCTTGCTCCACAATCCTTGCCTCCTATATCCTTGCACACTTTTGGCTCCTATATCCTTGCACACTTATGGCTCCTAAATCTATGTGCACCGTTGATAATCAACTGATGCACATTCCATAATAAAGAGTGATCTATGATCTTGTGTCTTCGTCCTTCTCTTTATAGATAGAATTCGATGCAAGGGGACCTTGTCGAATGTTAGTTCACACTAGTGTCGCGAGTTTCCTTTGCTAGTTAACTGGAGCAAATCCCAGTTACACTTGGACAAGCTCTCATTTGACTAGCTTGAGTTCCTCCTTGATTTCCTCTAGTTGTGATTCGATTTAACTAACTACTGAACTCATATTCTCTTCACTTATCTCTGAAGTCTTAACTCGACCTAACTCAACTTGTCACTGCCACCTCATCCTGTAGTCAAACTAAAGAAAACTCCAACTAACTGAAGCTCCAACACTACACATGCAATCTTGATGACCATTCCAGTAAACTGGAAAATCAATTCATCGTAACTGAAGTTTGTCTCATGAACTCGCATTCATACTAGAGAAAGACTAATTTGAGGTCTTCATTGGCTAAGGCACAAGCCAGAAGACCTTCCATGGCTACATTTTCAACAATGTATAAGATACCCAAATAAAGAGTATATGGTATTTCTATTTGTTAAGCTATTTACAGTAACAGTATTAAAAAACAAATCCAATCCTTTCAACAATTTGGAGCTAGGAATGGAAGTATGTTATGATGCTAGGTTTGAATGGAGAAGAAGTTGTTCTCTGGAGAGAATACATCAGAAGGTTGAAAATTAGCCATGTCAGAATAAAAGATTGTTCTAATGAATTGATTTGGTCAAAAAATTCTGGTAGAAGGAAATATACACCAAAGTTGGGGTGTAAGTCAATTCGTATCCCTGTTAAGGAGGATGATCTAAGTTGGTGGGGAAAATGTCTCGAAACTATGATGCCCACAATATTAAATTGTGCAACTAAGGGCAAATTCCACTTTGGACAACCCATTTGATCGAGATAATCGTTACATTGAATTCCTCTTTTCGAGAGGCCCAAAATTGACTTTTGAAGCACTCAATTCGGATAAGGAAATGTGGATCTTTTAGGTCAAGCCCACAAATACAAAACTGTCAAGGTCGGCCTTGGGTCAAATGACACATCTCATGGACAAAATGACACCCCTCAAGTTGCATATAAATACAAGATGAGTCCTCCTCATTTGGCACTTCATCAACTCACAACATATCTTCTCTCTCCTCATTCTATTGGTTCGTACAGCTCAAAATTGGAAGGAATCTCTCACATGTGCGAAGGGACAGGTGGCTGTTTCAGATTGGCCAAATTTCAGACTTATTGCAAGGCATTGACCAGCATTGACTTGGGTGTATTTGACCTCCTTTGACTGCATTTTTGGGTGGAATTTTTCTGTTTCTTTAGGCCGCATTGGAGGGCACAAAGATCAAGGAAATCTGGGCTAGTTGACCAACATTGACCTCAGGGCTAACCACAGGCTTGACCGCAGCAAGAAGTGCATACTTTGACCAAGTTTGACTGACTATTTTGAGGTGACTTTGACCAGCTTTTGAGGCCGAGTTTGACTGCCCTTGTCCAAGTTGCTAGAGGACTGTTTTGACCATTGACTGGTTAAGGTTGACTTTGCTGTTGTTGACTGATGTTGACTGGGCCAGATTTGCAGAAGGATCAGATTTGACTATTGTTGACTTCATCTCTCTCCTTTGTCTCTGATTTGGATAGTTGTTTGACATATTTGGATATTGGATATTGGCTAGTCAAAGTTTGACTTTGACTCTTGGATGATGTACTCTCTCTGCTGAACATTTGAAGACAATCTAATAAAAGAAGATTTGCGAGGGTTTCCCCCCTAGTGGCGTTTTTCCCTGGTCATTGACCAAATATTGTGTCTCTTGTCTCTTGGTTGTCTTTCATTGTGCATTTGAATAATTGTTCTATCTACTATTGCTCTACTGTCATTGGTTAAATTGAAGAAGTGGAAATTGTTAAACTGGATGCTATTGGATATTGTTGAAATAATAGTTGCTGCATAAAAAAATTGATGAAAAATTAACACACAAAAGGAAAGGAAATTTATGTGGCTGGTTCTCAACAAGAACGTTTTGATGTTAGTGTGTTGTGGACCAAGTATATGTCCTCTAAGAAAGACTTGTGAAAAAACAGTTCATCTAGGGCAGGTTTCGCAAGAGCCTAAAGTTTTGACTGGTAAGAGACTTCATTGGAGAGGTAATTCTGTGGAACGTAACCTAAATGGATGGTTAGACAAGATAAGATAAGAATGACCACAAAAGTAGGTCAATGGAACTGCATAATACAACCAGTAAGAGTACAATGTGGAAGTGCAAGTGCATCTCATGGAAAACGCGGAAAATAATATAAAGAAAGAAACCTATATTAGCGCAGCCTCAGAACACATGTATAAAACCATGAAAAAGGTATAGTGATACAAAATACTAAGTGAGTTTGTCCAAGACTAGAGAATAGGACAACTCAACTGTCAGTAGAGATAGAGAGAGTGAGAGAGAGATATTTGATGATGAATCCAATGGCATCAAAGTCTCCTAAGTATGATGGCTGAGGGCGAGAGGGGCGAGCTGGGAAATGGACCACTGTTGAAGTCCTCTGGAACCATTGAGTGGTCTGACTATATGATACTGCAGGAGATGTACAATCGAGGGATATTCCTAGCATCCGAGGTCAAAAGAAAGAAACTCTGAATGGATCTTCGGCTGCTCCTCTAGCACTAGGAGGTAAGTTGGCCGACATGAGTCGCCCTACAGTGGATCTATCTAGAGTTGATCCCTCTAACACCCTAACAAATTGTGTCTTGATGCACGATTTAACACCTCCAAACCAGTCTCAATAATAATGGTTGGCCTACCAAAGGGGGAGGGGCGAGGAGAAACCCAAGGCCTCACCATTCAACTATCTGGTGCACTGTGGACCTTTGTTTGTCATTTGTTGCTCTGATCTGGCGGATCAGCACGAAAGTATGAGTTGATCATCCTAGTCATCCCAAGGCAGGGCATGGCATGCAGGGGTTGAGATCTATGTCGAAAGATCTCCTTGATGGTTAGGGAATCAAGCTTTTAAGGAGATTTAGCTTTGCCTGCCATTGTAATTGTTGAAGAATGTGTAACTAGGATCGTCTTCATAAGTATGAAATGTATTTTTGAAAAAGAAATTATTTTATAAGTCAATCACCCATTGAGTGCTTCTAAGATTTGTCAAAGAGTCATTGTCATATTTTGAAGACCCTATGGGCACATTGTATCTTGTATAGAAAAATTAATTTTGTCTTTAAAGTGTCGAAATATCTCCAAGATCAAGTTGGCTTAAGGAGCTGTCAAGTCGGCCTACATGAAGAGCCACGTCCACCCTTAGAAGAGAGAGACGAACTCGTCCTCCATTCTACACACTCACTCATCTCATTCTATGTGAAGAAGAGGAAGTCGAAGAAGTCGAATTGTTTGGGCTAGGTCTCTCTCTCTTAAAAGGTCGAAGTTAGGGTTTTTGCGTTGTGATTATCTTTTGGTTCGATCTTGGAAGAAGAAGAGAAGGAAAGGCAAGCTAAGGTCTCCTTAGGGTGTCTCATTAGCCCTAAGACTCAAGGAAAGGCAAGCGAAGAAAAAATGAGGCTATTCAAGGGAGATCGAAGTCTCCAAGAGAAGCAGCAGCAGTTGCCGTGAACCAGAAATTTGGATCTACAATGAAGAGGTCGAAGGCACTACAGCAAAAGGCCGAATTGATCTTGATCTTGGAGGGTATTTGTCTAAGTCATTAGGTCATGGTATTCGTCAATTGAAGAATCTATAAGAAGAGGAGATTTACGGGTTTTCCATTCAAGAGGATGGGTTTTGGCCCTAGCTTGCAGCTTATATATTGTGTCATTGTTGTTATTGTTTTGGTAGTTGTTTGATATATCGCTCACTGTAATAATAAGGAACAAAGCTAATAAGTAAAAAGGTAACACAAACAGTTATCAAGTTAAAAGAATTTGCCTACTTACAGCCCTACTGAATTCTCAACAGTACTATGGGGGGTTTGGCTTTCCAGGGATGCTTGTTTATTTGATGACAAGTTTGTTCTTCCATTAAAATCTGCTTCCAAAGCTTAAATATCCTCAAAAACATCCCTCAGGTACAGGCAGATAATTGAAGAGGTCATAGATAGATCAAGGGCTTGTCTTTTTCTGATGGGGCTGCTCAAGGGTATCCTCAGGTGAGTGGACCAAGGGGCATTGGTTACCTTTTTTATTCTTGCAAGTTAAAATTCAAAGCAGGCCTGGTTTGAGGGACTAAAAACCTTAAGGAACTTATGGCTTTGATGTTATCTTTGATCAGAGAAGCTGAAAGGGATGTATCACATCTGCAAGTGTTCAGTGACTCTCTTCTTGTGATAAAATTATGTTGCATGAAACTTCTAGGAACCCAGTGTTTCGGGCCGTACCTGTACCCAAAACTCCGAAACTTGACCATCATGTAATCATCTATGAAAGTTAATAGAGTCTTGGTTTTCCTTCTAAATTGCAATCTATGGGTCTTATTACCTTTTTTCTTGCAAGATAATGTGTTTTTTATTTAGAGGTGGTTCATGGGTAGATCCACGGAAGATCTGGGCAGATCAACCCCGAAGGGAATCTTTTAAAGCCCTTCGGCCAGAGTCCAGACCAAGGGCGTTGAGGAGAATTGACCCTGACCTCAGGATCGGCGAGGTACTTAACAACGGGGACTCGACCAGTGGAGCCAACCCTTGGGGCTTGCAAGATAATGTGTTACTCACTTATTTGTAATTTTTATTTTATATAATACATATATGACGTTTGGACCAACGTTTCCAATTTTTTGAGGTGACGTTTCTAAATGTACCCGTTTCGGAAACTCTGAAACGTTTCGGCGCTTTGTGCAGCTTAGATAAATTATTTAAATGTAGTGGATCATTTGGAAAATTTCTTACTTCAGCCTGTTTGGGATGAGATCCTTGCTATAAAAACGTCTCTCTTTTGTGTCCTTTCAACATGTTCATAGAGAGAGGAATAGGTTGGTTAATAATTTGTCAAAAGGAGCTCTGAACCGGCCCCTGATCATTGGCTGATCTCTAAAATTAAAGATGGGCGTGCTGTGGAGACTTAACATGAAACATGCTTCTAATTTACATCTAGCCATACTTTAGTATTTCAAGACTGTTTTAAACACTTTTTTTCTAGAAGTCTTTAAGGCTCCTTTAATGTCAGCAACACACTATTTATCAATGTGATTTATATGTATTTTTCTTTTCTGTGGGCCTGCTAGTGTGGTCATATGAGGCAGCTATAGATGAGAAAAAATTTGGACAACTATCTATTTGCTCACTAGTGTTTGGTTCCGTGGGGCACAGTATCCCTGGATAGTTTGCAGCAATGAGCCCTCGTTGGCTGTGGAGTTTTATTTCTGGAGAAAAAAAATTCTCAATGCTTACAGCATCTCCTGAATGTAATCTCATTTTATGTTGAAAAGGAATTATGATTTTTTCCACAAAAAACAATATATAATTACTATGAATAGTCACATTCTAGCCACAAACTTTAAAATAATCATGAGAACCATATGTATTTTCATACAGATGTATATTTAACGGTTTGAGATATATATCTATTCGACCTTCTTTGGATTCACTACATTACTTCCTCCATAGCATCAAGTCATTATGCTTTAAATGTCCTCCATTTTGTTTTCAACCTAGATAATAATTTGTGTGTATATTCTTTTAGGTATACAGTGTGACACTATAAGTTTGTAACTAGAAGATTACAAAAAGATGCTTGACCTAGAACAAATTCCAAATGTGCTATCATTTGAAAATGCTAGAATTCAGAGATTAATACCAGCAAGAAAACATGAAATAAGAGGATAAAGAGGAGACCCTGTTTGAGACATGAATGGTGAGAGAAGGACCTATTGAATGAACATCCAAGAAGCTAAAGAAGTCGAGGTCATTAAATTAAGTCAATGCCCTGATAACCATAAGTAATCAGTTCCCTGTGCTTAAATTTCAAAACAAATCATACAATTGGGTATGGAAGACATGTAAAGGTTTATTAGAGTCAGTGACACTCAGACAATTGATTCATAGAGTCAAAGCACATGGATCAACTTAGAGAAATAAGGTGCCCACTAATCATGAATTGGGCCAATCTGAGGAAGAATCTGCAAAACATCCAAACTAACAGGGAAAATTAGCAGCCTAGAAAAATTTAGTCATCCACAAAAAGAAAGGGAAAATAAGAGGAATTTTGACAATGTGTCAGTCAAGTGAGATTCACCCATTCTGTCCATTTGAAACGTATATGGAAATTTCCGTACAGTTAGAGGCAGCTGACAATAGTAGCTTCAACCAAGGGAGGCCAACTGCCAGAGACCAACAAAGTGGGAGCTGCCAAAGCCCATGCTAGTCCAAGCATAATGATTACACATTCAACCAACACTGAGATAAGGGTTAACAAGAGAATGTTTAAATGATAATGGAGGACAAACTCTTGCCACAATGCACAAAAGTGACGTCTAATGAACCGACTCGAATGTGGCTGACAGAATTATTAAGAAAAAATCATCAATTGGAAAAAGATGACAGCCAATAAAGAAGTGGCATCAACAATGACAATAAATGATCATTCTATACTATGATGATGTGCATGCTAATTATCATGGATTCTTCACATGATGGCTAATGGAATTCGGCTCAAAGGAAATCGTGAAGTTATTAGTGAGTCCAATATGACTAAAGCTGTAATCCAGTTCCAAAGATGGAGAAAACCCATTTCCTAGCTGGATACAAGGTCCTCGGTGGACATGGAGTAACTCCGATGATAGTAATCAGAACAAAGGCTCAGCCAAAAGAAGTTGAATGGCACAATGGCCAACAAATGGAAAGGTTGAGGAAGTTTGACAAGAAGCCACCAACAGTCATCACAATAGCTGAAGCAAAAAATGACAAATGAACAAATTGTCGAATTGACATTTAATAGCTGAAACAAAAACTTAGAAGTGAACAAACCATCAAGTTGAGATTTAATAGAAGAATGTGAAGTGATTTAATAGAAGAACGTGAAAATAAAGTATAGTTTGAGTGGGCTTAATGTTTAAGAACATGTGCTTCCTGGTAAGGGGTCACAGGTTCGAATCCAGAGGAAGGTAGAGTATGTCTACCTCCATAGACTTTAGCAGTCAAATCGCTGCATGGAAGTGAATCCCTTGTCTCACCAACAAGGGGGTCTCATATACCAATTTGGTGTCTGGCTTGGCCTTGACCTTAAAAAGTTATTATTATTATTGTTATTATTATTTATCAATAATGTTGGTCTGCTTAAGTTTTAAGAAGTCTCATTAGAAAATTAGTAACAGAGACTTTCAGAAAGTAATTAATTTTCATTTCCAGTATTCTTAATTCTTTTCAAGGTGATCACAGGGAGATGTATCAGAAACTTTGAATCTAAATGTTCTTGTTTCAAGTTGTGGGGTGCGCAACACAAACTGTTGTAGTTTACTGTAAATCTTCCAAACCTGCAAAGCAAAAAGAATGATTCCTAGTGAATTGTCACTATTTGGTTATACATCTAGTCGCATTGAATCAAATGGCAGATAAAAAAGAGAATAACGGGGTGTACATTTTTCCGAAAAATGATGGTAACCTTTTAATCTGGATGAACAGATAAGCAGCAATATGATATGAATTAAATATTGTCATCGTTCTGGAGAAAGCCTGGGACAATTTCCATTTTCTTTGTTTCATCGAATGAATTAAACGCGTGTGAAGTCAATAACTTGCCAATATCATGTCAACTGGGTCTAGGTTGGGTGATCAATAGGAAAAGTTGTTATCCTCCCCACCCAGGTTCAAATCCTGCTTGTGACATGTTTGCCCCTTGTGGTCAGAATGGGGCTCACAAGGTACCAACAATCTCACTCTCACTTGAGTGCTTTGGGATGGGACAAGATGTCCAACAAACAAAGTTAACTGGGTCTAGTTTAGGTGGTTATGAGTTGAAGTTGTTCTCCTCCTCGCCTAAGATAAGTTCCAATTATGACATGTTTGCCCCCATGGGTTGATCGGGGCTGGCAAGGCACCAACAATTTCATTCCTGTTGAAGTGTTTGAGGGTGGGATGAGATGTTCCAAACATTTTGAAGCCCAGTAGGTCAGCTCAATGGTTTGTCACCAATGTTGTTGGGAAATTGACTAATTCCATGCCAACAGGTGTTGGTTTGTACCCTCCCTGGTGAGGCGCACTAGTCTACACCGAGAGGTTTACCAGGGATAACATCAACGAATGTGAGGAAGCATCCCTTGGGTTTCAACACAAGGTTTTCCTTGGAAGATATATGTTTGTGTCATGCTTCTTGATACCAAACCATCAAGAGATCTAAGAATTGAAAAATGAAGATTTATTGAAAACTACTGAAAGCTTGTCAAAGAATTTTTAAGGCATTTAAGACTTGTTCAAAACCTAAGAAGATCCACTAAATAGATTGCAGCTTTATTTAAGTCCCACTAAAGATTGGTGCAGGCCACATCTAGTTACCACGGAACACAGGAAATGGTGTGGCAATGTGAGGACACTTGAACTTATGGACTATAGCAATTACTGATGCTGTTTACCTAGAAATTCCAACACAATTCGCTGATGTTGAGATCCAGCATGTACTTAAGAACGAAGCACTAACATTAGGGGGTAAGAGATGTTTTTCCCATAAAATCTTATTAATCGTCACTATCTAAATTATACTATTAGGATCCAATTAAGGAGGTGGTACAACCACTTGGGAGTTGAACTATAACAACTTCTAATGTGTACTTGTAGACAGATATGGAGACAGATGGTAGATTCACCTTGAGAAATTTGGAGATAATGCTGGAAGCACCTGCATGGACTTCTCAACCATCATTGCGATGCTATTCTAATTATTGTTAAAGTATCCTTCAAGTCATGGTAGTCTTATTTCTAGACTTGTGCTGACCTACACTAAAATTTCTAACACCCCCACCAAAATAGTGCAAAAAGGACATGGGACCTGCTGAATAAAAAGTCAAAGGTGAAAGAATTGCCTATGGTTGACATGAAGAAAGTGATAAGGCCGCAAATTAAACAATTAACTAATCGCAATTGCTTCCTGAATTCTTTAAGTAGCCATTCACAAGTATAAGATCTCGAATACATATGCTGAAAACTCAAGGCTCAAAAAGGAACATTAAAGAGAAGTTTGTACTGCCTTTTGGTCTTCAATTGTTGACTGTAGGGAACTTTCTCTAGAGCTCTCCACTGGCTCTTCATCGGGCCAACAGACTTTGTTGAGTTTCCTTCAGTGTTCTTCATTCAGCCTCGGATGTTAGGAGAGATGGGTCTGATCCTCAGACCCATTAGCTCCTGGATCTTCTCTGCCAGGGCATTTCATGCATTGTATCTTTTATGTTCATGCACTGTATCTTTTATATTTCATGCATTGTATCTTTAATATTCATGCATTGTATCTTTTATAGGAGACCATTTGGTTCTCCCGCATTGTATGGACATCATTGTACTCAACAGTCCCTTTGACCTACTTTGTGGTCAATAGTTGGACATAAATAAAATTATCTTATCTTATCTTATCTCTCTATCTCTTAGCTTTAGCTTTCTACTTCTCTTGCTTTGCGACATCCCCAGAATCCAGATGTTTCCCTAGACCATCAGAGCAATCTATACAAATTTCCTTATTCTAATAACCAACTATTATGCTTAATTCGAACTTCTAATAGCAATAGAAATAGAATTCATATGCAACATAAAATAGCACAAAAATAGCATTGCATATTTTGAATTCATCCATTAACATAATAGAAGGCATTCCATAGATAGACAAGCATGAACACTTGTCTATAGAGGGAGGCAAGTCCACCCAACATGTTGCTGAGGAGTGACTCACCACCCAACCATAGGAATCATCTATGGATTCCACCCCCAAGCCAAATCACATTACAACAGCATGAAGGAGGCCACTACGGGGTTCTAATCTCACTCATCCAAAACCATTACACTCATGACATAGCCAATCTGCTTGCTACTAAGCATTCCAGGCCCTCATCCAGCCGTCAATCAGCCAGGGCACTCTCTTCCACTGTCCTACAGAACACAACCAAAATCTTCCCTTTCTCTGCTCCACAGTCCCTTGGGGATCTTCTCCCATTCAAGTGCTCTTCAGTGCAGAGAAAAAGAGTCCTACTGGTTGCCTTCTAGAAATAACCGAAAGGCGCAAGTTAGAAAAACTTGGCCAATAACAGAGAGCCATAAGAGCCATGGATTCAAACACAGATTTATCCATAACCCCAGACATATACACATAGCATGGGAGAGGAATGCTCAATGGAAAGTGGAAGAATGATAATGAAAGGCAAGAAAGGACCTTTTATTTGCATTAGGCCTCCTCCCTTCCCAGTGATGTGACAACTTGCACTTTGGACACACATAAGTCAGACTGATGTGAGGACATGAGGAAGCATGGGAAAGAATCTTGTGCTTCCGAAAGGACATGTTTCAAGTCAAATCACCCATCCACATACTTTCCTCTTTCCCTCTTGTGGCATCTAGTCCCCTTGTTGCCTACTCAATCAACCCTTTTTGGAGGATATTATATTATTACAGATTTCATTTTATTCATACTTTTATATAATCATAAGCACACCAAGGAAACATAACAACCACACCATGATCCTAGCCCACTACCAGGACTAATATGCATTCACTAATCGGGCTATAGCCTTGAGCTCAATACTAGGAATATTTATAAGGCATTTCACATTTCACAACACGGCGTCATAATAACTCAGCCCACATGGCTTGTCTCCTATCACATAGTGCACATTATAACAATATATATATGATTTAATGTATTATATTGCATGCTTGACATGTCAAGGGTCTTGATTGTGTGATTTTCCCTATAATAGTGTTCTAGCTTTGCAGGCAGAACAAGCATCGCCTAATAGATTAATAAGTGAGATTCAGAAGCCATAGTTGTTTGTGTGTAAGACTAATTAACACATTGAGGATTTTGATGTGTCACAGCTAGCTGAGGTAAGAAATGCAATAAAAACGCATAGCAAAGAAATGTAGTCATAGGCATCTATTATAAATGGACTGTAACATATATGAAAAATTAGGAAGCTAATTAAAGAACGTTGTGTTGAAATAACAGGCATACACAAAAGCCTGGTAGACGAGAGGCTAGGGATAATATCAGTAGTAAAATGACAAAGAGACTATAACAACGGCTGAAAACTTCTTAACAGAAAGTAGGAGGAAATAAAAAGAGTACATTAATCTCCATGGAGAAACAAAAGCTATTAATGAGAATGTCAAATATGTCATGTACAATATTTAAGGAGAACTAAGATGTCTGAACACTAAGTGCAAAAGAAACAAAGCTAGAAACATATTTAAAAAGAATCATATATCAATGCAATATTGTAAAGCTACCAAGAAGGAGAAATCAAATCATCAAAGAAGCTGGGATTACCGAGAGAAAATGGAAACAGATAGAAGAAATTCAATCGGCAATGAGGACAGAAATGAAAGACAAAAAAGAAAGTGAAAGAAATAAAGACCATATAACGAATAACAAGCCAATGCTCCGAGAAACGAGAATATTCATGGCTAAATATTTAACTGCAGATGATGTCCTATCAAAGCACAAGTCGAGACTCAAAACACTGACTGGAAATAGATATTTGAATTTGAATCTCATTTTAGGCTTCTACTTTAGGGGACCGGGATATTCACTCTGATTTAGTAAAATCGACTCACTAGAAAGTGGTAGGGCAATTTGCAGTTTTATCAACTAGTTCGAAGTTGCATACTTGTTGGATCCATCTTTTCCTATTGGGTTTATTTTCTAGCAGTAGGAATTGAGATGTGGACTTCCACATCAAACAGGGCACTCACAAACACCTTGACCTTGTTAGTTCTGACAATGAATCTCAGGTAGAAGGGTTCGAAATGTTGACTAGGACATGGACCAGATCGCATATAATTCAAAATGCATAAATACCAATGATAAATCCGAACAGTAAGTTGCCCGTCCCCAATAACAATTCTAACTCCACAGTGTCAAAATTCATCCAATAACAGCTGAAAACACCACGCTCTAACATTTATAGACGCCAAGGACATACAATGCGTATGCCTGCAGAGCTCGGCACGACCTTGTATATTTCGAGACAATATGATTGAACTCCAACTTCAATCTCGATCATTAGGAAGTGAATATCAGCTTGTCACCAAGCTTTTTAGGCAGTGGAGACCGAATGTTTCCAGAGGTTGGCTCAAGCCCTAAAGAACCATCACTCTGGCTCAATCGATCTAAAATATTGCACGTGACACAGATACCTGACAAAAAATCTGTGCAAATGATAGAGAAATACAGGTCCCTTTTCTAAATACAGATGAGCAAGGGTTTTCCAATAAACCCTAAGAGGCCGAATTCGGTACATATCAGCATACCCAGTTGGCTGCTAGTGGGATATTCTTGCAAATAACTGATTACTGTAAAACCCTGGGTTTTGACTTTGAAATCACCATGGGAACTCCACTCACCATGGTCGTCTCCTTCAACTTCGGGAAATATTAATTGAGTGTATGCTCAGATTCAGAGACCGCTCGAACTAAAATTGACGACAATTTTCTAAACCAGAGTAAAAACAAGCTGAATTAAGGGGATGGACGGTTGCCTGAAGTTTAGAAGATAATATATGTCGCCCTCCTTCATGTTGCCTTCTGCAGCTTCTGTAATCTCCCTGATTAGTGCTTTCTCTTCTTCCGGCGTCAATGCTGGGCGCTCCATTGTACAATTTGAGCGGGGGAATGCCATCCTCTATAACAAAATTCTCATTTATCAGAGATGAAAACCTGTAATTTCTAACCCTGCAAGGGCCAGAGGCTCCGAGCTGAAATTTTCCGAGGTTGTTGAGACTATTTCCTGTACGTTTTCACAAGTAACATTATTTTCATCATTGGAGGAGTTTGTTCACTATTTGTTTGTTCTCAGCTCATCGCTGAATTTTTGTCGAACATAAAATAAATATGTAATTCCTATAAATAAAAATAACTGGTCTGAAATTTTGGCGATGGTATCGATCGAGGGTTAAAATTAACATATTATTTTTACACCATAAAATTGAAATTAGAATCTTCCAACTAAGCAGCTATAGATTCTTTCCAACTTCACCTAAGAAAAATAAAGAATGGGATAATTATTTCATAAATAATGGGTTAATTAATTAATATAAATATTATAAATAAAAACATGTGTAACCAATCCATGGAAGTAAATAAGTTGAGGGTGAGAACATTTGAATTTGAGAAAAGGTGCAATCTACTTTAATTTTTTAATTTGGTAATAAAAAATTATTTTTTTGTTATTTAAATTTTGTTTTTAATATATAAATGGATTTATTGCTTTACAAATTCTGAATTTTGATTAAAATAAAATAAACAAATTTCCATATTGTGAAAATAATTAATATTTTAATAGAGACAAAAAGAAATATTAGAACAATTTTCTTGTTGTTAAAACAATTATTTATATCCATATAAAATGTGATCATTGTATTTATGGATATATCTCCAAGAATTAGATATGTTGTAAAAGACCTCCTAGTGAATGAGGGGGTCCATCTAGCAAAAGGAAACCTCAAAGTGGATGGGGTTCTAAGCTTAACTCCAGTTCCTTAAGCCTGCATACAAATAATGTTTTGTAAGTGTTAGTTTTTAGTTGTTGTTTTTTCAGTGATCTACAAGCTAGAATTTTTGGAACATTATAACGCCCATGTGCCTACTCCAGGGTGTAGTTTTGGAACACATTTTAGAATTTTGTTGCTTACTACAATGTTAATCAATCTGGACCAACAAGAAATACAGTGTTGAACAATCTTGACCAACAGGAAATACTTGTAAAGGATGTACAGTTGCAGCACAAATTTTCTGAAATATAAATATATTTTCAACTCGAGGTAAAAGAAAAAATAATTGTTATGATTATATCTCTGATTATATACAATATAGTTATTACTTATAGGTGATAAATTATAGTTATGAAGAAATGTTGATTATTTTAAAACAATATCTCTAGTCTCAATAAATATGCTTTTGAAGTGCCTTATCACTCGAACCGAATTATCACATCCCTAATCTTTCACTATAATATTTACCTCTCAAGAAAATCACATCCTTGATAAATAACACTTAAGATGGTGGAAAGCTAAATATACTTAGATTATTAGTTGCATTCATGGCAGTTACTCAAAATTACATTGTCATTAAAACACAAAATTTAAGGGATATTGAAGTATGCAAACTATCGTATCCATCTTCATGACGATGGATCAAATTTAACTTTAATGTCGCCTTACAATGTATCTTCACATTAACAAGAGTAAGTTGAGTCTTCAAAGACCATGAGTATTGCTAGAAGCCTTGATGAATTACTAGGATATGAGACAGAAACAAGGACAAAATTACAGTGCTTTTACTATAAAATGCATTATTTTCATATTAATATGTTCAAAATGTACAAGGCATTTTATACCAAAACAAGGTGAGTTGTGTTAAGTAACAGTCATGAAATGGAATCCAAAATCTTACGATAACATGGAAAACTAGTAAACCAATAACATTTTTTCATATACACTAACGATAAATTACAAACATGCAAGTAGCAAGTAACGAGCAAGATAGGGGTTAGCTCAACTAATAGTCCCCAATGTTGTTGGGCATTTGGCTAGTTCTATGCTAGCATGTACCTCGGTTCGCTCAACTAATTGTCACCAGTATTATTGGGAATTTGGTTAGTTTTATGATAGCATGTAATTGAATTGAAGCACCCTAGGTTAGGCACATTAGTATACATTGATGGGTTTACCATGGATGTCATCCACAAATGTGGGGAATCATCCCCTCGGTAGCCCCATGAAGTTTTCCTTGGGAATAAAAAACATAAGAAAGATAATATCCCACTAGCCTACACAAAGAACATCATCATCATCATGTCTAAAAGACAAAAATCTTTATCCTTAGGGGGTGGCCCCCAGCATTCCATACTTGGTTTAAATCAAAGAGGATGGGCTCCCGTCTTGTTGGACAATGTGTTGGTACAAACCCTAGAGATCATTGAGCATTTGCTAAAGTTATGACGATCAAACGAGTATGCATAAGATTTGGTTGGATAGTCATCTCTAAGATCTCTAAGAGCTTTCCAATAATATGCTACACTTAGCTAAACTCCTATGAAATGAGAGACAAGCTAATTTGAAAGTGCACATTGGTGAAAAGGAATCAAACACCAAATTTATTAAAGATTGTGCAGCTTTAGGGTGGATCCACACAATTGTGGGCAATCAATTGTGGATTGGCATGCTAACATGCACGGAGTTTAACGCCAGAATCTCACCCCTCCTTCACAAGACCCTACCCCTCATTTTGGAACCCTTGCCCCTTGTTATAAATTCCCACACTCCACACCACCCAGAACCACGACACATCAACCTAATGACAGGTTGATACGTCATTGATATGTGGATGATGTTGTTATCAAGTGGATGACATAAAGCAGGTTGTCATGTCAGCTGAGTGCATTTCAGCGAATGAAGGCTAACACATAGTAGTTGGACCCTTCAACTAACAAATGCCCAGTTAGCACGTCGAATCATCGATGCTCAAGTGGGTGACGTGGGTGACACAACATGTCAAATGGTGGCATGGGATTCATGCATAATAGAAGATAACATGTGGACTGACACGTGGAAGGTCGGTGTGGAATGGAGACAGGTGGTTGTGAGCGACAAGTGTACACATAGGCATAAGGATAACATGAAGAGCCAACGTGGATGATGATGTGTGATGGTGTGGCAATATGGCAGAGTGCCATGTGGCATGCTAATTCAATGTTTTTGGGTGGTCAATTGGGTAAAATTTTGAGTGATAAATTGCACCACTCAAAGAGTGCCACGTGCCACGTGGCACGATCACATCACATTGACATCAACATACAGTTGACCATGGACCCCTAAGGACCATGTCACATGGCGCAGTCATATGGAGGGGAAATCCCAAGGAGCTACCTTGGTCACAGTCTAAGCGTTAAATGTTGTCATATGGAGGTTTAAACATCAACCCCAATTTGTATTAACATCGTTTCGGTGACCTCCACACGCACACACATATAGTCCTAAGGGTTAGCTCAAGCGGTCTAAAGCTAGATGTGTAGTTTTTTTATATTATTGCTAGTTGTTATTGATCACGGGTTCGAATCTCTTTGATTCCCTTGGGCGAGACCCCATAATCAAGGTCGATGGCTTACCCAATTTACCATCCATGAAATGTAGGGAAGTACTCTGGGGTTTTTTATGCTTCCATTCCAAGTAACATACGAGCGTGCGCACACACACACACACATGTGTGTGTGTGTGTGTTGGAGGCGGGGGGTGGGGTGCGATGGAATGGAATGGCATGTCATGGATTTGGTTTGAGATACAAGTAGTGTGGCACAATGGTCAAGCGTGAAAGTTTTTGGCTTTCTCATGAGGTTGATTCTTGGCTTGTCGTTAGCATATGGTTTTGGCTATGGCTTGGTTTCAGAATGTGGTTTGATTCATATTTAAACACTTTTTGGTCGCATGGCATAAACGAAGAACATGGCAGTCGATTTCATATTGGGCATGGTTGTGCTACGAGAGGTCACGTATTCAAGTCATGTCAGAGTTGTTGAAAACTTTTTTGGGGTTTGGAATTTTTGTAAAACTGGCGGGGTGCATTTTGTCAAGCATATGTCAGAGAAGTGCATTTTGTCGACCCACTAGGGTCATTTTGTTGAAATGTTAATTTTTATAATGTTTTGTGGGTCATTTGAAGCTGAATTTGATTTTTCAAAAGGGCCAAATGGCAAGTTTTTTTTGGTAATCTAAAAGGGGGACATCAAAAGTCATGAAGACAATTTCTTTAGGGAAAGAGTCTATATTTATTTTATTGTTGTAAAAATGGTCTGGGGCTTTTGAACAAGTTTAGTCTTGGTATGAGAATTGAAGAAGATGTTAGTATTAATGATTGAAGAACAAGTTGATATTGCATTGATATGATCATATTTGTAAGGGGAATTTATTGAGTTTTGAGCTTATGGATCGAGTTTGAAAGATTGTGAAAAGTGGTCCACTATGTTTTAGAGAAGGAGGTGGGTGCCTCTATCAGAGGTTGGTTCCTTGATTAGGTTGGAGCCTTCAACAAGTTGGTGCTTGCAGATTTCACCATTAGGTTGGAGCCTACATCAAGTTGGTGCCTACATCAATTTAAAGCCAACAACAAGTTGGTGCTTGCATATCTTTGGGGGTTGGTGCCTCCAGCAGGTTGGTGTCAGTGAATTGATGTAATTAAAGAATGAAGAAGATAAGAAGATTTGTGGTTTTCTCCCGTGAAGTTTTTCATGTATATATGGTGTTCATGTGTATTAATGTGATGATTGATTTTATCGATGCACTTTTATGCTTTCAGTTGTGATGATTGTGAAATTATTTATATTGTTAAATTGGTCATTACATTGATTAACACCCCCCCACCCCCAATGTAATCGTAATTTTAACACACCATCATTGCAATGCTTAGGCTTCAAAGGTTTATTGCCCTTGAATATAACCAAAGCAAGAGTTTGGGATTTTTTCAATGGGAAAAATAAGGGTAGGAGACCAATTATGGCATATATATAAACACTCTTAAATAACTCTATCAATATAATTACTTGGAAAGACTAGGCACAATGGGCAAGGGTATTATTAAGAGAAGCCATGCTTATTCTAGATGATTAACCCCACCTGATGTTCTCATAGTTTGCATAAGTGCTCCATTTCCATAATTTTCATAAATTTCACTTAAATGTACAAGTATAGATTGGCACAAATTAGGGTTCCATCCTATTGCATAAATCTTTCATTAGTGTTGAGAATTTTTTATAAACGCGTTTCATTTTTTCCAAATGAAAAAAATGGCTTCTATTTTAATCAATTACCAAGCACCTCTAAATTTAATGTCACATGAGAGTTTGTGACCATGAGGATGACTTTCCGAGAAAGATGGGAAGGGAGAACTTGAAAACAAAATCTATACCCAATCCCACACTAACTAAACATAATCACAAAAAGAAAAGATATGTTTCATTATTTGATTCACTCCATGTGTTAGACACTTGAGTTAAGGGACTCTTAAATGTTGAAGTGTAAGGTTGTAGGCCTTCGCCTCTTACTGTAAGAAACTATGAAAAATAGTTCTTTTAGGCTTAATGAAAGGTTTCTAAATGGCTCTAAAATGAAACTATGCCCATTTGTCATGCATTAAAACATAAATCAAGCTCTAGTAGTGGAATGCCTTTAATCAATCCTTAGGCCATCATGTTTTAGGAGAGCTAATCTAAGGCTCTACAAGTTATTATATACAAAATTCAATTGAGAAGGCAACCATGCTCTATCGTTCTAAATATATCAAGCTTGGTTAGCAGAAAAACATGCTTATACCTCTAAAAAGGGATTTTTGACTACAAACCCAATGTGTTGTTTGAATCTAGATACCTGAAGCAAGGTTGGGATGAAGGGTGAGATGGTGGAATTTGGCAAGAATGTTATGGACATGCTACATAGGACCTTTACTAATACAAAACTTAAACAAAACTTTAATTTAATACCTCTCTTAATATGGATCAAATCAAGCAAGCATTGATCAAGAGTTATCAATCAAAGAGTAGAGGAAGTTAAACAAAACAAAACAAAAACTTATATGTTCAATCGTAGTTCTATAAGTCCCAACTTTGGTGCAAACCAATCTTTCATTCTTGATGTAACTTCAATATTTGTTGGGCAAAATGCGCTTCCAAGTGATTTCCCTCCCAAATAACATGCAACCAAAGATGTTGGAAGTCCCCCCTATGCTAGCTAGTAGGCTACCAATGTTTCACTCTTATAGCTACTAGGCTACCAATCCTAACAACCAAGAGCAAGTCTAAAAAAAAATCATGACATAAACCAACATCTATCTAGCTAGTGGATGAAAAACCTTAGTTACTGTATCAGCGCTCTCCCATGGGGCTATTGTGTGATGTGAGCTTAACACTCTTCTTATGGAGTTATTCTACAATATGGACTCAACATCTTTCCTATAGGGCTATTGTGCTTCAAACTTCAATAATCAAACAAAGGTTTTGCACTTTCCCCACTGAGTTATTATGATCCCCCCTTCATAGGTGCACTAATCCAAAATGGTAATGGAAAAACATGTTTTGTCCCAAAATCTATCCAAAACATCGCCCATTTCCTTCCACACTAACAAAGGATATCTAGGGATTTTATTTCTATTCAAAATCAATTCCCAATGCACCAAAACTCTCACAGCAAATTTAAAACCAAAGAATAATTAGCACCAACCTAATCCACCCATCCTAAAAAGAATAAGTCCTCTTGATCTCAAACAAGATATTCCTCAAGTAATATATTAAGTAGTTAACGTTAGATGCATAGGGCTCGATTCCATGGTAAGCCCTCCTCAAGGTCACATCACTAGCCTTTGGAGTTAAAATCTCTAAAATGTATTTTACACAAGTCATTCTCCATAGTTAAACACACCCAAAGTCCTCGTTTAAGGAAATTTAGGGTCTACATAGGTACATACATCTCAGTTTGAACATGAAGTCCCCTTCTAGGAAGACCAATCTCCATAACAATTATATATCATTTGGGTTTCTTAGTGTGGGTCCTAAGAATGATCAAACAAATGTATGTCAATATATATGTGTCTCAATTACTAGGAACCAGATGCAGTGAAATGCAATAATAACTCAATCATATAATAAGATCAACTAAAATATATAATATGTCCAGGTGAAACATATACATGTCAAAATATCACCAATAATAAAGTGTCAAGTCAAATATCAAGCTTGCAATTGGAATTGACAAATGAAACAACATCGAAATAATTGCAATGTCGAAAGTGGGGTCCCACAAAGAAACGCTCCACTTTGTTACACACATTTTTAAAATAATTGTTTATGTATAATAAAACAAGCTCTAAGTAACTAGCCCACTCCACACCTTCTTGGATTATCATGACATTTTCAAAGTTAAATCAAACTCAAATGGGCCATGTTTTGTATAACCCCATGTTCACAAGGAATATGTGTTTGACATGGGCATTAACTTGACCAGGATCATGTAGGACACAAGAAGCAAGGTGATTGATCTTTATCTTATGATGATCTCAATGCCATAGGGTCATTAATGAATTTAATAAATATGTTGTCTAAATGATTGTTTTCACAATGCTTCTCACATACCCAAAACAAGTTAAGCCTAATAAAGTCCAATTTGGATTTATAAAGCACATATGAAAAAACACCAAGGTCAAATTACTAGTCCTTTAACATCTTTATTAAGGTAGTCATCAACCCATCTAATGTCAAGTCTTCATCACAAAGTTACATATTCTCAGGGAAGTACATTGATGTACGACATCCAAACATGCATACATGGACACCTTCCTCTCCTCAATAACACCTTCAGATTGAAGATTATCATATTATGTACAAAAATATTCATCTTCATTGTCTTATGTGTTAATAGTAATATGGTTGCTTATTAATTTGATATAAGTTATATTTTTTAATGCTTATTTAGATGCCACAACCTTGAAAAATATCCTTGCTTTGCCTATCTCCAAACTCCACCCAATGTTGTTGTGAGCATATTTTGGCACCCCTAACATGCATAATTTGATCCACTTTTAGAAAGTGTGTGAGTTTTATAAGCAAGACATGGAATTCCTCATTAGAATGGATTGAACTGTAACTTTTTTGGAGCTCCTCCGACTTTTTTTCCAAATACCTTGTGGTGTTCCTACTTAATTCCCATAATTTGGCATCCATAGTCATGCAAGAACACTATTATTTGATTGATAACACTATCCACCAAACAATCCAACCTTCGACCCATTTAGGTTGTGTGAGGAAGTTTCATATCTTTTTAATAACATTGGCACATCTTAGATGTTGCAAATGGCAAACATCCAATAGGAAGCACATTTTTTCAACATATATTCCATCTGTTCCCATAAGAGAGAGAGACAACACTAGGTTGGTGGCTAGAGAGAATCATCTCCCCAATCACTTACAAGTAATGAATCCAAATGGGAGTCAAAATAAAAAGTGGTTTGTTCCTCAGAACATAGCTCTATTGAAACAATTAAGCATTCTCTTAGTGCTTTTACAGATTTAAACCAAGAACCATAATGTAAAGAAGTCATTTTTTCCTAACTTTATTAGGGACACATAGGTCCAATATGACCTTAGGATAATTTCATACCATATCTTCCTTATCAACATTCACACTAGAAGACACTCTCCCTTATCATCACGTGTTTCAATCATGTTAAATTCCTCTACACAAGTTAGTTTCCAATCATCCACATCCAAAATGATACCCTTTCTATCCCACCATTTCAAGCATAGATGTTAGCTAATCCCAAAAAATGTATATCCAAATCTAACAATGTTCACATCAATCATTAAATTGAATCAAAACTAGAGATTGTCACGTCTAAATATAAGGTGGGTGAATGGAAATTATCACACCAACCTAAAACTATTTATGATTAAAAACAAAAATAGAAGCACTTGGAAATATAAAACTAATGGCTATCACAAACAAAAACTTAAAAACAACCAACCTCTTGTAAATAAAGAATATAAATATCTTCAAGTCTCATTATCATCACCGGTTGAGGATGGGCCTCGTTAGCAAGGCAACCCAGGATCAAACCTCACGGGGGTTGGTTGTGCCCTGTGTTGGGGAAGGAGACATGCTAAAAAATCCATTCAGCTTAGGGTTGGTGTGGCCTAGGACGAGTGCGATCCCCGGGTGACTTTGATGGATGAGATGCCCCTGGGTTGCGGCTCGTCAAGCCACAAATCAAGTAGAGAGGATCACATACAACTTGAAAAACAAAAACAAAAAAGAATATAAATACCAAAGAATTTATCATGCATTCTCTAAACTATGGTGTGTTATAAAGTTTATAATCCCTCCAATGGCATTGCTTTTGTTGGGGTTTAGTAGTCTCATAATCCATATATTCTTGTCGTCTTAGCCTAGTCAACACTTTATATGTATTTAGAAACTTGGAAGTTTTAGTTCAATCATCAATATCACGATGCTTAGTGTTCCCAAGGTGATCGAATTCAATCGCTAATTTTAGTAATGTGTGTGTAAATCAGGGTGGAGACTAGACATTTTATGCTCGCCCACCCCCAATATTCACCTTGTAAATCAGGGTGGAGACCAAACATTTTATCCTCCCCCATCCCCAATATTCGCCTCATCCCCCATAACTACCCCGACCATGAGGAGGTTATTTATAACAACCCAAGTGCATCCTTCCCTACAACGAAGGCCACATGATTAATTGGACTTAGCCATGGATCCCTTTAAGGTTTTATTAGTGGTGATTTTAGAGTAGGCAAAACCTTGTGGAGCTGAGAAGACATTCTTAAAATTTGAACCCAACCATTATTATTAACATCAGCGAGGGCTTGGTTTGTAGGTTTTAACCATTTACAAGTAATTGTTGAAAACAATTTTTTAGTTAAACAAAAAATATGCAATGGAACACAGACACATCAACACAAATATTTTTACACTGGAAATCCAAGCAGAGAAAAACAAAAAGATTTTTTCAATATTTCTTCTTTACAATATTACAATACAATATGTGTATTGCATGACAACCCATAAACTACGAATCTATTTACCCTGTATTAGAATCACTATTTTAAAAAACGGTCAAGCCGACTCGGATTCAGCTGAGCTGACTGAGCCATACCCCTAGCCGGTCCGGCTCGATAGAAAATTGGTCCGGTGGCCAGTTTGTTACCGAATCGACCGAGCTTGTCATCGACTCGGTCATTTTGGTAACAAACTAGTCCGCTCGGTCGAGTTCGTGTTAAACTGACTGAACTAGCCAGTGACACCCAAAGACACCCAACAAATTGTTTTGGACGGAAAATCTGACATCAAACAAAATTCTAATTTAGTTTTAGGTTCTATTCAAGGCCATCTACCTCTCCCAAGCCTATAAAAGCTACCCAACCCCCTCACATTTCCTCATATCTATCTCATTGCATTTGTGTGAGAATTTGTGAGGAGTTTGTGACGAGTTGTGGAGCAGCAGTAAGGAGTCTTGGGCAATAATTGAAGCAGCAGTGAGGAGTCTTGGGCAATCATTGGAGCAGCAGTGAGGAGCTTCTTGGGCAGCCATTAGAACAACATTGAGGATTTGGTTTGTTGGAGTAGCATTGAGGAGGCGGTTTGTGCCTAGAGGTATTTTTTTTTTCACTTCTAAAATATGTTTTTGCTTGTTTTTTGTGGAAATCTAGAAATTGAAAAGAGTAATTTTTGTAAAAGAAATGACCATTGAAGCACTGCTTTTTGTTTTGTTTTCATTTCAGATTTTTCCCTTTCATTTCGAAGTCCAAATATCAGAAAATGGCTCCTAGAATGAAAGATGTTTCCTGGGCATATGCTGAAATGATTGATAACCAAATGCATTGCAAATTTTGTCATAGAAAAATAAGGGAGGTGGAGGGGGCATTCATAGGCTGAAACAATACTTGGTTGGTGTTAGAGGCCAAATTATTCCATGTGAAGCACGATCAACACAGATGGGGGATATTAGGAAGGAGTTGCTAGATAAATTTGAGAAGTTTGAGGAAGAAAAAGCTAGGCAAAAAGAAATAGAGGCTAAAATTGGGAGGAAGAGGAGTATAAAACAAATTATGGCTGCCAAACCCAAGTTTGATTATGAGGGCTCTTCATCTATCCCTTGCACTGATGCATCCAACCCCTTTCGCTATGTTCCTCCCTCTTTAGAGTCTATTCAAGAAAAGGGTAAGGATAAAAAGAAAAAGAATGTTGATATCAAAAGTTATTTCACACCCTCCTCTCCCTCTGATAGTGCACTTGGTCCTCAAGCTAATAGAGGTCAATTGCAACCCACTTTAGATGACCATTGGAAGAAAGAATTGAGAGGTTGCATGTGATTACATAGCTAGATGGTGGTGTGATGTTGATGTCCCCTTCAATGCTTCTCGTTCACCATATTATGAACCTATGTTTGATGCCATATTTGCTGCTGAAAAGGGCTTCAAAGGCCCTACTATGTGTGAGTTAAGGGGATCTCTTTTGCAAAAAGAAGTTTCCTCCATTGATGAATATTTGAAATATTTCAAAATCTCATGGGAAAAAAGAGGATGCACCATCATGTCAGATGGATGGACTGATCAAAGGAACCGTACCATCATAAAATTTCTTATCTTCTGCCCACAGGGAACCATGTTTCTAAAATCGGTTGATGCATATGATAGGGTGAAAGATGCACACTTGTTGTTTGAGCTTTTGGAGATTGTTGAAGAGGTGGGGGTGGCTAATGTTGTTCAAATCATCACAGATAATGCCTCTAATTATGTTCTTGCTGGTAAAATGTTAGAGGAGAAACACAAAACCATCATTTGGACCACATGTGTTGCACATTGCATAGACCTCATGCTTGAGGATATTGGCAAAATAGATTGGGTCAAGAACACTATAGAGCATACCATATGCATAAAAAAATATATCTACAATCACTCATGGATTTTGAGCCTGAGGAGGAGACGCACAGGGGACAGGATATTATTAGGCCTGCCATCACTAGATTTGCAACTCATTTTTTTACATTGCAATCTATGCTTTCCCAACATAGAAACTTGCAAAGGGTGTTTTCCAGTGACGAATGGAATGAATGTCAATGGTCTCCCAAACAGGTTGGAAAAGATGGGAGAAAGAAAGTTAATGAAGAAATATTTTGGAAAAAGGTAGTAGATATTGTAAAGGTTGTTGAGCCACTGGTTAAGGTATTGCAGTTGGAAGATGGGGAAAGATTGCCTATGGGCTTCATTTATGAGGCTCTGGATCAAGCAAAGGAGAAAATAAAGGCAATATACAAGGATAGAGTGGATAAGTATGGGCCCATTTTGGAAATCAAAGATCAAAGATGGAAAAGTCAACTCCATCGCCCTATACATGCAGCTAGGCTTTTTTCTGAACCCAAGGTATCATTATAAAGCTCTGGAGGCAGAAGATTTGACTTGGGAGGTTAGAGATGGATTAATTGACTACATCATTGGCATGGTCTCTAAGAAGAGTGATCAGATGGAGATACATCGACAGATCACTTGTTTCAGCAGAGCCACATGTACCTTTGGCAAGAACCTAGCAAGGATTGCAAGGGATGAATATGAGCCAGGTAAACACAAATTTCAATTTTCAAATTCTTATTTTGTTAAATTGTTTGTAATTTGAAAGTTGGATATAATTTGTTGAGCTAACTCACTACACAACTATGTTTTTTGCAACATAATGGTGGGAGGCTTTTGGTAGGCATTGTCCTCAATTGCAGAAGTTTGTAATCCATATTTTGAGTCAAATTTGCAATCCTACTGGGTGTGAGCGCAATTGGTCTGTCTTTGAGACGATTCACACGAAGAAGAGAAATCGTTTGGAACAAAAATGGTTAGATGAGATAGCTTATGTCCAATACAACCTCCAAAAAAGACGCAACCAATTGTTGAACAAAAGCCCTGATACAAATTCCATTGTGTTGGAAGATATTGATGGAACATGAGATTGGGTAGTGGAGAGTCATCCATCAAAGTTTGATTCTGATGAGGATATTGGCCTTGATTTGAATTTATAGATGGAGGCATTAGTTGAACATAATGTTCAATTGAATGCAGATACACTTGTAGCAAGCCCAGCCACAAGTCCTCTAGTTGCATGCACTTCCTCTACTCAACTAAGACGTAAGCACATATATCGTCTATCTCAACGTGCAACTGTTGTGCCTGTTAATGCTACTACTTCTACAATTACAACTGGAGATGGTGATGAGGAGGAGGAGGAGCCATGGCTTTCCCTATTCGACTCTAATTCAGTGTCTGAGCCAGATGATGTTGGCTTCTCTAGCAATATCTAGTAGTACTGATGACTAGTGATGTTTTACAATTTACTTTTTATGTAGAGGCCATTTAGAGCCTCCTTGGTTATGTGTTTTTGTTTTGATCTCTATATTATGTATGTATTGGACAGTGCACTAGGTGCCATTTTGATATAATGGATATATTCATGAGCCGACTTTGATCACGTGTTGTCTTCTCTCTATATTCTAATGCTTTGTGTTTGGAAACATGAATGAAAATATTTAAAAGTATTTTTTACAATGACCGAGTCATTGAAATCAAAGCGGCCGAGTCGCTACCGAGTCAGAGTCGAATTCGGAGCCAATCCTTGGTTGATTTCGAAGCCGAGTCGGAGTTTTAAAACATTGATTAGAATACAAGCGTAGTTCCCTTAATGGAATTACAAAACCATGGCTTGAACCATCATACACCACAAAATCACTAAAAGTGAAAAATTGTGCGTCGAAAACAACGAAAATGGATTCAAAAGACTACCCCCAAACCCCCACTATGCACAATGAAACTTATAGCATGTGGCGGTAATCATGCAAATAATATAACATAAAATCAACATGGTTATATGCAATAATAATGTCTAGAGGTGGCAATTAGTCAAGCTTTATCTTAAGGGGATAATCCTTACATATGTGGTCACAATCTTGACATTGAAAGCATGTAATAAAAACAATTATGTATATTTCAATACGACACAAGGCTTTCCTCCCAACATAAATTGACCAAGAAGCCTATCCATAACCATCTAAAAAAGCTCATAATATTAGCAATTTCTAGGTCATGATCTTCCATTGCATTTTCCGGGGCCATTGATGCATTGGTTTATATGATTATGCACAACACTAGAGTGTTGGAAATACTAAGAGGGGCGTGAATCAATATTTCTCCTCAATTAGTTAATGTAAAATTCACAAAGAATTAATTATCATTATCATTAGATAAACATAAAAAATCATCAACACCATTCAAGAAAGCACAACAATAAAGACAGTACACCATAGATTTTTAGATTGAAACCCTTCCAGGAGAAAAAACATCGAACCCTTCTTAATATTTGTCTTCAATAATTTACAACAATAGGAAGCTTTGACTTCCAAGATTTTCATCATCAACTGAAGGAGGCTTCTATAACCACCCCTCCCACATTTACCCAACTCCATAAGCTTTCCAGGTAAACATGAGGTGAGAGTTATTGTGCAAGACCTAATTTCCTAGATGCACTTATGGAAAATGGGTGCCACATGTCCAAAACTGACTGCAAACACCCAGTGACACATGATCACACTGTTATCAGCATAATTTGACCCAACACTTTTTTTAACGCAACTTTCTATTTTTGGTAGTTTCTCGAGTTCTAAACTTCTCAGCCCAATGACATTTTCAAGGAAAAGGGAGAGACTACAAAAGCGTCAAAATTAAGTCTCCATACATATTACTCAAGCTCCTCATGGAGATCTTCAAAAGGAGGTATTATGATAGTCAAATGGAGATCATATGCCAAATTTACGACCCCGGGAAGTTAGAGGTCCTAATTATCCATTTATACAAACACTTTGTGTACGTAGTACCTGTAGGTTATAAATACATATATGTTCATTAATTCAATAATCTCACAAGATAATCATTAAGAAGGCTCCATGCCCTCTCCACATAGTTGAAACAACACTTATTAGTCCATACATTCATTAACCAATCAATAACTAAATTATCTATGACAAGAGCCATAGAAAAACACATCATATGAATAACATATAACCAAAAAATATCCAACGTATAAACCATGGAAACTCAGCCATAACATCACCAACACAATCGCTACAAATATATATGAATCACAATAAAATAATATCTTTTGTTAAGATATGAAATTAGCAACCAAGTCAAGGACTTCCACGTACCACCTGACCATAGATTGGGCTCAAGCAAATTTTTCTTTCATCCAATCACCATGCCATATTACAAGCATGAATGTGGAATCTCATGGAATAAACCAAGACAAACCAAACCAGGGCTACCAGTGGCCAAACCACCTCAACTCTCAATCAATGATTCCACCTCAATGTCGGACGTTACTAACACCAATCAAAATGGTCTCTACCCAAGTTGTCTAGGGCTCTAGGAACTAGTAACTCAAGCCATAGCCTTCCAGGGCTCCAAAGTGTTTGTCCAACCCAACCGATCCAAACTTATGTAGACAAAAAACATATCTAAACATAAGCATAGAGATGCAACAGAAATCAATCTGCATTTCATTAATATCAAAGAACTGAAAGATGCTTACAAATAAAATGGAAATAAATTAGCTCGGGCGATGGTAGCTTATCTCTCAGAAGAGATGTGGCGGTTACATGCCTCTGCACTGTGTTACAATGAGGCTCAAGGGACTTTTTATTATTGAAAAACAAATGGAAACCGTAAACAACCAAAACCCTAACCCCAAGATATGGAACACCAAGAGTTTGTGGGCCCTGTTGGGGTTTGTTGGGCAGCAAACTTCCTAGGGTTGTAACTTGGTCATATGATCTTCGTTTGGCCCGTACGATACCTCTTTGGAAATATATCTCCGAGTACTACTAGATTTGCAGCAAACCCCTACTTATGGCTATAGGCCTGCTGCGAACCTCAAAAAGATGTCGTTTAGGGGGTTAAAATAGCTCCAAAAGTTTAGGACCCAAAAAACTGCTAAAATTAGTAAATTTTACTATAATCAAGGAAATTGTTGAAACCGACTAGAGGTATAGGTGGAATAGGCAGGTGGTGACCAATATCCACCTGGATCAGTCCTCCCCCCTTAGGAAGCAATGGTCCCCATTACGTGCAAATCCTCCATGAGGTGAGGAAATTTCTGTTGAACTTGGTCCTTGTTTAACCGCTTGCCCTAGAGAAAGAGTTGGCCTGAATTGACAACTCGATATAGATGGACCCTTTGTCGGTGAATGTTCTTGATTTGTATGCCCATGATCTTGTCAGTTGTGGCCTATTTGATGCAACTTGGGTTGAGCTATGTTGGTGTCAACTGCTCAGCAAGATTGAATGTGTCCGACAATGGGGGAAAGTATGGTCACAACCGGTCCACATTGAATACTGGATATAGGCAAAGGAATGGTGGAATGTTGGGCTTGAAGGAATTGTCCCCTACAACCTTGGTGATGGTGCACGACCCATATTGGAGCTCCTTTTGCCAATGTAACCAAACTTTGTCGCCCACCTAGAACTTGTGTGACACCCGATATTGATCATGACACTGCTTGTACTTAGCATTGACTCTGTCTAATATGTCATGGACCTGCTTGCGGATGTATTGAATGCTCTTAATGAAGTTGTTAACCCTATCAACTTCGGACTGGACATGAGCCGAATCTACTTGAGTAGCTGCAAATGGTATGGCCACATCAATGGGATATAGTGGCTAGAATCTAATCCTGACCTTAAAGGGGTTATGGCCAGTTGAGATTTGAAGAGCTTTGTTATAGTTGTGTTGGACATTAGGGAGGCTTTCATCCAATGTGTGTGGATGCTTTAAGTTGTGCATGCGCAGAATGTGCACGATCATCCTATTCATGACCTTTGTTTGGCCATCAGTTTAGGGGTGGAAGGTCGTGGACTTAGTGAGCTTGGTATCCAACATCGAACAGAGGCTTAACCTAAATGTACTTAGGAACTTGCTATCCCGATCTGAGATAATGTACTGTGGGATCCAAAAGAGTACCCACACTCGTTCAAAGAAGAGCTTAGCAGTGGCTTATGTTGTGATATTCTTCTTGCATACTGCCAAAATGGCCATCTTAGAGAATATGTTGACGACCACAAAAACATAGTCGTTGCCATGCTTAGTAGAAGGAAGGCCCGACATGTAATCCATGGAGATGGATTCCCAAGGCCGACTAGGAATAGGCAGAGGAGTATATAGGCCTTGTTTCTTTATTTTCAGTTTGGCAACGACGCAGGCAATGTCAGATCTAATTTACTTCCCAACATCTTATCGAAGGTTTGGCCAATAAAAATACTTCTACAACACTACTACTATGGCGCACCTCCCAAATCATCTTGGCACGCTTGCTTGAAGGAACACAAAGGTGTCCGAGGTGGCATAACAGTGCGCCCTGGAGATAAAAATATGGAACTTGCTTGCCTTCCAAGGGCATCTAGTATGTGTTGTCGAATTCTAGATCACTCTTGTAAAGATGTAGCCACATCGAAGTTTCGTGTCCACAAGAGTCGAGCATAGTGGTCAACGCCATAAATAGTAGTTGACTGATACAATATGAAACATTATGGCGATGTGTGGACCATTTTTTATGGTGATCATTCTGCAACTTCCTTGTGTTTGTATGAACTGCAAGGGTCAGTGGTCTATGTGGATGAACGTTTCCTTCCCCACAATGTAGTGCTTCCATTATCGATAGACTTGCATAATGGAATACATCTCTTTCTCATAAGTGGCATAATTTCATACTGTATCTGGAAGTGTTTGACTCGGATATGCCACTGGCTGCCCCTGTTGGGTAAGAACTGCACCAATAGCATAGTTAAAGGCCTCTGTGTCAATTTCAAATGGTTGTTGCGGGTCTGGTAATGGGAGCACTAGTGCAGAGCAGAGGTGATGCTCCAATTCGACAAGCACCTTTTGATGGGATTCATACCAAAATAAATTTGTTATTGCTATGTCGTGGTTATCTTGACACAAATGCCAAGTGATATGAGAGAATCCCAAAACGAACCTACAATAGAAATTGGCAAGATCTAGAAAGATATGAAGCTCTGTTAGGGTGGTTGAGGTTGGTCAATATTGAATAACTTGTATCTTGGTTGGGTCCACATGCACACCCCTCTCATCAATGATGTACCCTAGATATTAAACCTTGATCATACCAAAAGTTCATTTCTCCAAATTGGTACACAACTTGTGTCATCATAGGGTTTGGAGGATATGTCGAATATGGCGTAGGTGATCTTCCCAAATCTTATTGAAGATCAAGATATTTTCCAAATACACTACCATGAATGAGTTGGTGAAGGGTCGCAAGAGGTCATCCATCAACTTCATGAATCTTGCGAGGGCATTCTTCAACCCGAAAGGCATGACCAATCATTCAAAAATGCCCTCCTTAGATTTGAAGGCAGCCTTCCACACATCGAACGGTTCGATTGGAACCTGGTGATAATCGTACTTCAAATCATTATTGCTAAATTATTTGGCCCCCTTGAGTTGGTCGAGAAGGTCACCAATCCATGGGATTGGATACCTATTCTGGACAGTGATCTTATTCAACACTCGATAGTCAATACAGAGTCTCTAGGTGTTGTCTTTCTTCTATACCAACATGATCGGGCTCCCACAGGGTGATAAACTTGGCCCGATGTTCCCTTTCTGTAATAACTCTTGAATCTGCCACTTAATTGCATCACTCCATAACAAAGCATCAGTAAATTGGTTTGTTGGGTAGCGACGCACCCGGGGTCAGATCGATGGAGTGCTTGACCTAACAGTGCAGGGGTACCCTTGTGGGTGAGGTGAAGATGTTCCTATACTCCTTTATGACCTTAGACATTTGTTGCTGCCATGTAAAGGAGCCCTGTCTTGAGGCTACAGATGTGGCCACAATATTCTTCTTGCCCTGAGGGTGAATCATAAGGAAGACAAATTTCCCAATATGGGAAATGATCTTACTGCATTGCTTCGGAGAGATCAAAGAGATGACAATAGGTGGTGCTACCTCCGGTATCCTGTATAATTTATTGCCCAAAGAAGTAATAATAGTGTCAGGCCTAGACTCATATGCAACATGATGCTTCCACAAGTATGGTTGGCCTAATAATAGACCACAAACTTCAATATGAGTAACATCACACAGTACCCCATTTGTGAAGGGCTTGATGCTGTAGGGAAGGAAACACAATTGGTTGACGCGGAGATCTTGTCCTTGGTGAAGCCACCCGATGGTGTATGACTGCGAGTGTGGTATGGTCAGTAGGCCCAACCCCTTCATGGCCTCTATTAAAACGAGGTCATTTTGGCTTCCACTGTCGATAATGAACTGCAATGGAGAACCCTTCACCCACATTTGTGAGTGGAAGAGCCACTACCCTTCCTTTAGATCTTCAAGCTCAGTCTTTTAGATCTTGGTGGTGGAAACGGTGGCACTGGACTCCGCATCAATAATTTGCTTCCCTTTGTTGTTTCCCTTGTTCTGCCTCAGAGTTAGAACATACGTCTGATTCAGAATCCTTCAACTCAGCCACCAATGACTGCTTGACCCGACACTCGTTTTATGAGTAGGGCTCTTATGGAACTCACACCATTTCCATGTCATTCTTTGTCTTCGTGGTGTTGTTCTTTTTCTTTCGGCTTCGACGGGCTGTCCTAGGTCGCCCCACCTTGGGTTTGTCCTTTGTTCTACGGTTTGGGGGCACCTTTCCCTTTCTTTGGATTTGCAGATCTAAAGACTGACTTCTTCTGTTTAAATTTATGCTCGATCTTGACAGTGTATCGATAGGCATCGCCAAGCAAGGATATGTCCAAGAACTCCATCTCGTCCTAGATGTACTTGTGTAGACAACCACGGTACTTAGGTACCAAATGTCACTAAGAATCCTTGATACTGTTGTGCTATTCAACAACAACACCCCCCCCCCTTTATTTATATATAAATCCCTTAGAAAATTATTATATAAATAATGGGGACCCTTTAAATTTTTAAATCATAGAAAAATAAAACATTTAGTATTTTAAAAGGACAAATTTGAGTTTATTTGAATAAAAAAATCCAAATTTCATTGGCCTTAAACAAATCCCGATGTTATCACACTTCACAAGTCCTAATGAGTAACTCCTCATTTTATCCTTTTCAAATGATGCGATGCGATAAAATATATTGCAAATCACATATCTCAATGCGTATAGCCCCCGAGAACAAAAACATGCTTAAAGCTTTAAAAGGCTTAGGTATTGTTAAAAATCCGCTCTATATCAGAGCTTGCCCGCATTGCAAAATTTACAACAGATGCAATTTAAAAAAACCCTAAGGACCACTATGATTGCGATATGCGATAACACTTTCGGACCCAATATAACAATTAACACTACCCTATAAATATGTCGTGTCCAGATGAACCATAGATTGGCAAAAGGTAGGTTGCTCCATTCACTTCCAATTGCGATTAAGCTCTTTATTAAAGCACAAATTTAATAAAATCATAAGAACGAATAAAACAAAGGAAAAGTGCGTCAAAACATAATACTAAGTCATCACTTGGTCCCGCTCCACTGCCACATCATTCCTCGCGATTTCACAATCGCGAAAGTCCTTTGGTTATTTCCATTCTCCTATGCTCCAAACCCCCCATTGCGATATTGAAATCATAGCATCGTAGACTTTCGATACCCAAATCGTCGATATAATGGTATCGCCATTGCATATCGGGAAAACACATGGAGACATGTTTAAGATTACCATTTGAAAGGTTTTTTGCGATACGATCTATTAATGAAATAATAAATTATCACGCGAAGCCATGATTTAAGTTATTAAAGACTTCTAACGTATTTATGATTTAAAGCCCCAAGGTGATTTGATGGTCTGTATGTAGATATTTTAGATTTGTTCGCATTTAGACTATATTCGCCATCATTTCAAACTTTGTATGTTCAAACGCTACTGCATTTAAAACCTATTATTCTTCATTCCTCTACGTTTCCAATCGCAGTTTAAACTCGAGAAGCAGCAATGTAATAGAATGACCAAAGCAAAGAAAGGAAAGAAAGCCATGGAAGCTTCACAATCCACACCTTCTGCTTCCTATGTAACAAAAATGCGCCCACTTTTCTTGGACACTACATGCACAATAGACAATGGAATATCCTCATGGGAATCCATGTATCAATTGCTTGAAAGTGAAGGACCCAAGGTAATTCAGAGAGTGGCAACAACGGATGTTGCTTCATCTTCTGAAGCCGCCAACTCTTTTCTTCACAGGATCGCTACTCGACCCAAGATCCTTCCTTATACCGATATGGTGAAATGGATATTCGAGAACACCAACATCGTTGGACATTCTTGACTTCAAGAAAAACAGTCATCGGGTCTTTTACAACTCAAAATTTGAATAAAATATCCAATATACCTTACCCACATAAGGTGTATGACAAATCTTTCCTCGAACATTTTGCAAGCGAGAATGATGTGGAATCAGCTCCAATTAAATGATGGAGATCCTACCCAAACAAACACAAGCATGAAAAGTCAGGTATGTACTCTATATCTTCTCTCGCTGCACCCTATTCTTATATCACAACTATGATGTGTAGGCTATTCGGGCACCCTAATACAACTAAATTCTCAATCCAATGGGTTCCACTTATTGAGGTAGCAGTGGCTTCTTATATAATGGATTGGGGCACTACCCTTTCAAATAATACTGCCTCCCAAATCTGAGAATTTAGGCGAAATCGGTATGTTACTACCAGAGTAGTTCCACCATTCTTTATGAGTGCATATATCATGGATGCAGTCTATTTCACTTCAAATTTCCCAACCATGGGATGGAAATGGACCATTCAAGACCCCACTCCTATCCATATATATCATAAAATCTTGTGGGAATCTAATTTCCACACCCATTTTTATAAAATTTTCCAAGGAGTCATGCTGCTAATACACCAAGCCGTTTTTGATAAAAGAGCCCCAAGACTGTCCAAAGAGGCCAAAATTGATTTCATATCAATAGGCATGTGGTTTGGAGAATAGTTACTTACTTATGTTAGAGTCTATGGAAGTCTTTCACCTCCTCATGTTCTCCCATTATATGTCCCCGATAAACTATTGGCTAGGGAGATTTCCTATCAAACTATAGGGGATGGATTGACAAAAACCTCAAAGGAAGCCAAGAAATGTTTATGGCCTTCATTCCCTATCCAATGTGGTGTATATGCTCTACATGATTTCAAGCATGCTTTGCTTGTAATTGATAATATTACATGTTTAAATCTTGCTACTATGCCTAGCAGACAGTTTGATCCTCACAAAGTAGCACCAAATGTTACTACCCAAGTAAAAATCAGGTAATTCAGTCATGAAGATGATGACTATGATGACCTATTTGAATTTGCCGAGATATTTTCACAAGTACAACACCTGGCTACATTGAAATTGAATCCAAAAAAGGTAGTGCAATCAAAGAATACAGGAAAAGAAGACAGGGAAAGAGCGGGGTTTAGAACATGATTTAGAGAAAAATTCAGAGAAGAATTCAAAACAAGACTCAGAGCAGGTTTCTAAAGATATTGAAGTGGAAGATAAATCCACAAAAATTCATACTGATAAAACACCCTTCAATAATGAACTGGATGAAGCCTGGAAACAGTTTGATCAACAACTTAAAGGACAACAAGGGGCAGAGAATATTGAGCTGGAGAAAACATTCAGCACACCCCATAACACTGGACATAGCTCATTTACTGATAGGGCTTCTGATAAAGCTGTCACTACAGAAGAAATTGAAATCATCTCGACATTCCCTTCATCTGAAATTGTCCTTAAAGTGGAAGAAACCCATGCTCTTAACGTCTTTTACAATCCCAAACATCAGGCTGTGGTGAAAAGATAGAGGAAAAGGAGAAGAACAGAGCCATCATCAGCAGTCATTCTCGGTGATATAACAATGGATATAGTATGGAAGGATACACAAACTGATCCTTCAAAGAATTTAACAAAGTTGTCACAGTTTGCAGGTGTTTATGCATCTGCTACAATTGATAAAGCAGCAAAAGTTCGACAAATAATCAGGGAAAAGGAAGAAAGAATTCAAAAGTTGGAACAACAATTGGTAGAGGAAAGACAAAGTATTCATCAAGAAGTCAAGACACAGTTGTCTCAACTCCATCAGAGCTTTGATCAATTAAAGCTCCAACATCAGGCATAGACCAATACTAAGGATACTCAAATCCGACAGCTCCAATTTTCACTTGATCAGCTGAAAGACAATCCTAAAGTGGAAGACTTTGTAAAGGAAGCATTGGAACTAAACACACTGTTATCAAAGCAACAAGCAATGTTCTGTCAAGAGTTATCTATCATCAATCCACTACGTGTCAAAAGTGATTCACTAATGAATCAATCATCCGATCTAAGGGTGACTTTCAATGACATTAATGATCAAATCTCAAGATTTATAACATGGCAAGATACGCCAAAAGGCAGAGCAGCAGACCTTCCCAGAATAGAGGAATCTCAAAAGGAAATCCTCTTTACTGATTGGGACATTCGGTTGAAATAGGTAGAAAGAGCAGGCTCTAGGGCAAACGATGCTGCCAATAACACCATTGGAACTATCAATGATAACTTGCATAAGGCCAACCTGATTCGAGAATGCCCGCCTGGTAATCTCCCTGATATTAAAGTTTTGGAAAGGCAATGGCAAGAAATTTCAAAGGCAAAGGAAGAAGCAATTAAAAAGTTGACAAAAGTTGACTGGGAGATGTACTGGAAATATCTGGTGAAGCCACACAACCAATGGCTAATGCTCCATTGCCTTGCTGACTAATCCACTCATATGTTTCCTGCACTTTCAGATGCAGTGTACATTGGATAGCTACGCATGAGGACATGTCAACCCCCTAATGTTAAGCCAATGTTAGATATCTACGAACTCAAGTGGCGAATGAAAGAATAAACACAAATTCATTCATGAGCTCGTCATTTCAAACAACTTCTATTTATGTATTATTGTCTCTTATTTTAAGGAGAGTTGTTTCAACCTCCTCAACACTTTTTATGTATTGTCTATTTTTGTATTTTATTTTTGCTATATAAACCCTTTCATGTCTATAAAGAAAGGGTCCCCAAATTTTATAAGGAAATACTTTGGAAGCTTTCACTTTTGTACTTTTGAAACCATCTTAATGAGGAAGACTGGACCATAACTATTTCTTTCATGAGTGGAGTAATATGCATAAGGTACTTTTATCATTGTATTTTTGTTTATTTATTTATTTATGAATTAATAGTCATTCCTATTTATATTGTTTGTTATATGTATCTTTTTCTAATGCAGTTCTACAGTAATTCTCTTCTAAACATGTTAGAATTGTCATCTTTTGTTGAGATTGCAACAATATGATGGAGCTTAGTGAAAAGAGTCGCCTTCACTAAGTGGGCCCGCAGGCTATTTTTGGCGCAAGTCTATTTTTAGACTATGTCTATTTTTAGACATATGGATCATGTCTATGGATTGCAGGTTGCTGTTTATGGATGATTGATCAAGTTGGGAAAAAATAGATGGACTTCTATTTTTTATGAAAGTGTGAGTGATCACAGTGTGAGTATCAAAGTCTATTTTTAGACTGGCTGTCAAAAATTGAAAAGTCAAATATTATTATCTCACAATAATATTTGGACTATAAACTTAATCTTATTCTCTTGGAGCACTTCAGTTTGAGCTACAGAGGTGGCACATGCAGTTGTCAGAAGGAAATACGTTTTTCTTATGAGTCAGTTGAGTTGTTGCATGCATGAATTCAGTTAGAACTCAATCAGTTGAGTTTGGTGGAGTTGATGGAGTTGTGTTCAGTTTAGCTTTGTTAAACTGGTTGTATTTAGTCTAACTGGCAAATAGACTAGAGCTGAGGTGGGTGAATTAGTTATTAATTAATTCACAAGTTATTAACTAATAATACAACCAATGAATACATCAGTTAACTCAGTTGCATGTCAGTGCATGTTCAGTTTAACAGGGACAGGTGGTAGAGAATCAGATTGCTATCAGTTGTGACTATAGTTGTGCACCAGATCTTGCACAATCAAGGGATTGAGTATGCCAATGAGTTTGCTCACGTATTTGCCCACATTATAGCTTGTGCTCACGTCCAACAAAGTGTGAGTGACTATTTTGCAGGTGAAAAACGAGTTTGGTGAGCCATTCTCATCAGTTCTTGAGCAGGTATTGAGCAGTGGAGGCAGGCAAGCAGTGGAAGAGATTTGGAGATCAGATTTGAGCTGTATTGTGTGTAACAGAGGTGGAGATACTTGTGAGAAGTATTATGCTGTGTAATGTTACATGACTCAATCATTAATATACAGATAGTTGGGGTTTTTAGCGAGATGCTTTCCCCGGGATACATACTGTGTTAATGTGTTAATGTGTGAATGCTCTTGATGTTTTATTGTTATTGATGCTGCTATATTGATGATCAACGTGGAGAAGCTTATGTATTGTGTATGTTTTTCGCAATAGTACATGATCAGGATAATCTCCATTGAATATGTGTTAAATTATTCAAAATTTCTACATCTTTAATCCATATATAGTGATTTTTAACGTTATTTGATTGTGATACGAGTTTCATCAATTATTTTGATTAACTATTTAATCAAAATATTTATCTTAAATGCTTTTCATTTCTGTAAGTGTTTGATTGATCTTTATTATCATGCACTAAGGACAATTATTCTAGATCGCCTAAAAATAAGTAAACCCGGGTAATAGATAGAATAATATACATTTATTTCAGTTTATAAATCACCCCGATCCATCACTTAGTTTTTGTTTATAAACACTCTATCCATTCTATCACATTTTTATTGGGAAACTGGTCCCATTATATCCAGTCAGAGCCATTATTCCAAACGGAAAAGGGACGGTATTCAAGTCCCCAACCGGGTGGTTTTCCCCCATGTTGTTGTAGTGATTTTCGAGGCATCAACAATACCCAACTTCGTGCGAAGGGTATGAAAAATATTTGTGAACTCTAGCACGTCTTAGTCCCTTCCCTGTCATAAGGTGGTCCACTTTATGTATTTATCTTCGTAGCTCTCGACTGGGTAATATTGCTCCTTGATTGCATCTCAAAAATAATTCCAAGTGGGTGCGGTTGAAAACAGTGAGAGTACCCTCTTGTCCTTTTATTTATAGTAGGTTTCGCACCAGTCCTTGACATGGGGGGTGACTTTGAGGATTGTAAAAGTAATCATTTCCTGATTGGAAAAGTCATGAACTAAAATATATCCTTCCAACAAATTTAACCATCTATCTATGGCGTATGCATCTATCTGGCCTTCAAATATGGGAATGTCAGGTTTCATGTTAGAAATTAATTAACGGAGCAATGAAATAAACAAGATATTGTGAAAACACAAATACAAAAATGCAGAAAACAAGAGAGACACAGATATACGTGGTCACCTAATTTGGGCCATGTCCACGAAGAAACAACTAGTCCTACCTTTATATTATCCAGCAAAATGAAGAGATACAACCTACAACAGATCTGTTGTAATTTCCTCTTCGCTCTCACGCAGCCTCGTCTCTCTCTCTCGCTCAGAATAATAATACATAGCTGTAACACAATTCCCTCATATAAAATGAGGGTTGCCTTCTAGGGCAAAAAACACTAAATTAAACATAACTTCCACCATCAAATCATCTGCCTAATGAACAAATCATATTGACTACGAAATGACAATATTTTAAAAGGAAAATTTTCATTTATTTTTAGCTTCGCGAGCGCTGCCCCTGAACCCTTGTTGTGGGGGGGGGGGGGCTCCAAACATGCATCCACACCCCCCTTAGACCCCTTAGGCAACAATAATGGGAGATTCAAGCCATCACATCAAATATTTGGATCCAAACACGATTGAAATAAGACCTCTGAATCAAGAAGATAATCAGGTTTCACAACTAACAATCTCCCACTTAGAGATTGATTATATCAACTCCATCGCTGCTTCACTTGCTGGAGAATGCTTCCAATTTGGACCTGGTTGTTTTTCACTTTCATCATCATTCTTGAAGACCAATTGAAACTGAGTAGAATCTCAGTTTCTCCCTGGTTACAACTTTTCTTAACATATTTGCAAGATTTTGACTAGTGCGTATCTTTTCAAGCTTCAACTGTCCATCTTCCAACACTGACCATATGAAATGGTACTTGAGTTGTATATTTTTAGTCTTGGAATGAAATGATGAGTTCTTTGAAAGCTAAATGACACTCTGGATGTCACTGTATAACCTTTGTAATATTCCTAATTAGCCATGGCTAATTGGAATATTTGATTTTTCTCA